>JZKD02S1071545.1:147384-166296 GCA_000966675.3 Picea glauca | reverse complement strand
TATGCTCTTGCCATGACCGACTATAGATCAAGATGTCGTCGAAGAAAACCAAGACTGATTTCCTTAATTGATCCCTGAATATATGGTTCATGCAAGACTGGAATGTAGCGGGTGCGTTGGTTAGCCCAAATGGCATAACCAAGAACTCGAAGTGTCCAAAATGAGATCGAAATGTCGTCTTCTGTATGTCCTGCTCTTGGATGTTGATCTGATGATATCTAGAGCATAGATCATTTTTTGAGAACAAAACTGCCCCATGCAGTTCATCCATCAACTCGTCAATGCGTGGGATAGGGTACCGGTTCTTGATGGTTTTCTTGTTCAAGGCTCGGTAATCAATGCACATCCTCATGGTGCCATCCTACTTCAGAACTAAGACAACTGAAGAAGCAAATGGGTTGTTGCTCGGTCTGATGTGTCCCATAACCAATAATTCTTTGATTTCCTTCTCTATCTCATCCTTGAACCTCCTAGGATGACGATGGGGGGGGTGATCATAGGTTTGGCCCCCTCCTCCAATTAAATGGTGTGCTCAAACCCCCTGTCAGGTGGTGTCCCTGGTGGAATTGCCTCAAAGAACTGTTGATGTTGTCCCAATAAATTCTTGATCTTTGTATGGTATTGTTGTCGACCTTCTAAATCCTTTTGAGTAGTGATCAAGCATTCTGCAGCATATGCTACCTCCCCAAGTCTAAATATCCTCTCCATCCTCTTGGATGAAACTGTCATGGGTGCTCCTGTCGACATACCTCTTAGGACAACCTTCTTCCCATCCTGATCTTTGAATCCCGTTTCCAAGGTTTGGTAGTTGGTAGTGATTTTTCCCAAGGTAATCATCCACTGAACTCCTAGCACCACATCTGTGTCTGATAGTTCAACCACATAAAATGTGTCTCTCACTGTGTAGTTGCCTAACTTCATCTCTAATTTTTGAACTCTGTATAGACACTCCACTGTGTGGCCATCAAACTCCTCAAACTCCTCTATCTAAAGTGCCCGTCTCGATACTAGTGAAGCATCAATGAAGTTTTGGGTGGCCCCACCATCTATTAGGATGATTTCCCGTTGCCTCTGAATAATCCCTCTGATACAGAGGGTATCATACCTGGGAACACCAGAAAGGGTCGCTATGACACCTCTCTTTGTTGGTTTCCTCCTGTTAGCTTGTTATGGTGGTTATGGGACTACTGGAGGATGGGCTCCTGCCGGTGTCGGTGGTCTACGGGGAGGCTGATCCTCTGTTGGTGATGACTCCTCCTCTGAACTAGTGTATCCATTGTCTTGCTCCTCCTCCTCACTGTCCACGCTGTCTGCAGCTACCTCAATATAATGAATCTCTCCCTTGCCCATGCACCTGTGGCCTGGGACCCAAGGATCTCTGCAGTTGAAGCAAAGCTTCTTCCTCATAAGCTCTCGCCTAGTCTCATCATCCAACTTCTCCTTTTCCTTCCATTCTCTCTGGAATGGCTTCCTGTCTCGACCCCTCTGGGGAATAAATGGTTTGGAGAAAGTTTTAGTCTTTGGCACTGAGTCTGCCAGATCTTGAGTGCAAAGGATGGCATCCTGCAAACTGGGAGGCCTGTATGCCTTTACCCATCCTCTCAAAGGCCTTGTGAGTCCTTCTGTGAATAGCATGATAAGCCTGGGCTCTGATATATCTGTCACTACCATGGCTACCCACTTAAACTATGTGATGAATGCCTTTGCTGTGCCAGTTTGTCTTAACTGGGCTAGATCTCTGAAGTGTATCTCGGGATCCTTCCTATCAAACCTTTCCATGAGCCTATCTATAAACTCCCTATAGGAGGTGATGCGACTGTGACCTAATGTCACCAGTCCATGATACCACCACTCGTGTGCCTCACCCTCCAAGTGTAAGGTCATGAAACTGATGGCCTCTATCTCGGTCATCTGGTTGAGCTTGTAATACATGTCTAGCTTCTGTATCCAATCTCTAGCGGTGTATTTGGATAATCTGTCGAAAGAAGGGATGGTGAGTTTCCCAACTTTTCATATGAAAATGAGGTTATGCCCCTGCTACTATTGTGGTCCTCCCCTCTGCGGCTCTCTAGGGCGGTTCCTGAGTCTAATTCCACAGTACTCGACTAAGGTCATGTCCTGATGGAAGTCACGATCCAATGCTGCGTACTCCCTCCTATACTCTGCAATGTTGTCGGCATGAGTGGATGGCCTCTGTGCTATCGGTGGCGGTGCTTCTACCGGGGGTGCCCTCTAGAAACTGGGAAACAAGGGTTTGGGAATCCTACTCGCAGAGGTGTATGTGCAAGAGGGTGACTGGAGTCTACTGCTTGCTCCTAAGTTCCCTTGTGCTGCATGCGAGACTTGTGTATTTGGGGTGCCCACTCTAGCCAATCTATCAACCACCTGTGCCAAGGACTAAGACATGGTCTGTTGACTAGCTAACATATCATTGATAGCCTGCATGCAAGCTGCCTCTTGATCTATGGGGGCCTTGCCACTGCCCTCTGGTTGCTCATATCTGTCTCCTAGCATCCTCTATATCTCATTCTCAGCCTTACGCTCTGCCCTTCTCTCTACTTCTCGGTGTACCTCTTTCTCTTCCTCTGAGCTAGGAGGAAAAGGGGGAAAATTAGGCCTATGCCTTCTTTCCTGATGCCTATTGTAAGTGACATATTCGTCACCTATGTGTTCACGTCCCTCTGGGTCTTCTGCTGCACTCATTGTCTTTAGTCACAGGCTGGTAGGACTAAGGCTCTGATACCACTGTAATGTTCCTGACTTGGCTAGTCTAGGAAACACTGCTAATGTGTGTGTAGGATAAAAGGTTTACAACATATAAATGATCATACAATTAATAAACGTGACAAAGCACTGCAAATTTTATATTATGATATCTCTGTGGATTACAAAATGGCCGAATGTGGCTGAATAAACTGACAATACTCGACTAGATCAACAGATAAATGATCTTAGCCAGAATACAAATAAGCAACTAAAAGATAATACCCAGAATATGGGAGCACTGCGGAATCAATGAAGAATGATGGAAGACCGGGATGATCTTCCCGGTGACTAGGGTGTGTATTTCAACACCGAAATCAACCAACTGGTGTCTTCCTCCTGGAATACACTGAACTATCTCTCTTGAGATGCGCCTCTTCTCCTCAATGACAAGTCATAATCTTCATAATGATGAATTAGGTCGCTGACCCTTCCTTTATAGCTTTCCAAAACCCTAAATCATGTTGAAACCCTAATTCAATGTTGACTTCCAAAACCCTAATTCACTGTTGACTTCTATTTTTAGCTCATAATGAATTAAAAGTGATTTTAACCCTTTTTAACTCAATGTCACTTTCCGGATATAACACCTGTGACTGGAGTGACCTCTAGTAACCCTGTTTACCCCTCTTTGGCCCTGGCTACAGTCTAACGGGGCGGTTTAGACCATTAAGCCTCCTCTCTGGAGATTCTATTTGGAAAGGGACATTACAACCTGGATGAGGTATTGAGCATCATGGAGGCACATTCATTATATGCCAAAGAGTCCAAGTGTGAGTTCGGTATGACAAAGCTTCTTTACTTAGGCTACATCATCAGTGCACAGGGGGTACAGGGGCACCAAGAGAAGTTCAGGGCCATTCTGGATTGGCTGACGCCCAGGAATGTGACATAATTGAGGAGCTTCTTCAGGCTGTGCAACTATTACAGGCGGTTTGTCCGGGGGTTTTCTTAGCTTGGAGCACCGCTGACAGATCTTACCAAGCATGGGGCCTTCATATGGACCAAGAAATCACAGGAAGCATTTGATCACTTGTCCAGTGTTGGCACTACCAGACTTCACCTTGCCATTTGTACTAGAGTGTGACGCATCCGACGAAGGAATCGGTGCAATTTTGATGCAGGGAGGACACCCCATTGTATTCGAGAGCCAGAATCTTAGTCAACCTGATAGGTTGTACTCCATTTATGATAAGGAAATGTTGGAAATCATGCATGCCTTGACCAAGTTCAGACAATATTTGGTGGGCAACAAATTCGTGGTCAAGATCGATCACAATAGTTTGAAGTATTTCCTTGAGCAGAAGGACCTCAGTGAGCGACAACAGAAATGGGTGACGAAGGTACAAGAATTCGACTTTGACATAGAGTATTTTAAGGGGAATAAGAACATTGTGGCCGATGCACTATCGAGGAGACCTACAACATGTTCTTTGATAGAGATTTCAGCAGATTGGAAATCCCACTCGTTAGTGGAATATTCCAAGAACAAGTTCGCTTGTGAGGTGATGGATGGGTAGATACAGGATGATTGGTATAGGGTCATTGACGATGTCATATTTTACAAAGATATAGAGTCTACTTGGTGCTAGATTCAGGGCTCAAGAATAAGATCCTCATCGCAGTTCATGATTCACCTCTAGCAGGCCATCAGGGGTTTTTCAAAACCTATAGACAGATTAGAGAGAGGTTCTCATAGAAGGGCCTCAAATAGGACGTTATGAGACACGTCAGTGAGTGTGTGACTTGTCAGTAGAACAAGTCAGAGCATGCTCTTCCAGGAGGGCTACTTCAGCCACTCCCCATTCCAGAGTAGAAATGGGAGAGTATATCTATAGACTTCATCACAGGTTTACCCAAGGTCTAGGGTAAGGACTGTATCTATGTATTGGTCGACAGATTGACCAAGTTTTCTCACTTCTATGCCATACCGACAGAGTACAACGCAGTTCAGGTAGTCAAGATTTTCTTCAGGGAGGTCTTCAGACTTCATGAGTTTCCGAAGAACATCGTCAGTGACATGGACAACCAGTTCATAGGGACATTTTGGAGAGATTTGTTTCAATTTGTGGGGATAGAGTTGACACCTAACACCATCTATCATCCTCAGACAGATGGGCAGACCGATATTGTCAACAAGTGGGTTGAAGGGTATTTTAGGAACTATGTAGGAGGACAATAGAGAACGTGGGTAAAGTGGTTACATTTAGGAGAACATTGCTACAACACCACCTTCCACATGTCCATTGGTATGACACCCTTCCGAGCATTGTACGGATATGATGCTCCCAATTTGGTAGACTTGGTCTTTGGGGAGAGTAGAGCTCCCAAGGCCAAGGATTGGATCATAGAGATTCATGAGTTTCTCAAGTTGTTGAGAGAGAACCTACAGATGACGCAAAACCAACAGAAGATAAGTGCGGATAGGCACAGGATAGAGCGCAGCTTTGAGGTTGGAGATTTGGTTTTCTTGAGACTCCAACCCTACAGACAGTCATCTTTGAAGAAGAGTGGGGCCGAAAAGCTCAAGCCTAGATTTTATGGTCCTTACAGGATCATAAGCCAAGTGGGCGAGGTTGCTTACGAGCTAGATCTTCCAGAGGGGAGCAAGATTCATAACATGTTCCACGTGTCTTTCCTAAAAAAGGAAGTGGGACAATTCATTAGCACATAAGAGGAGCTTCCCTCGTTGGATGAGAAGGGACAGTTGGAGTTAGTTCCGGAGGAGGTTTTGGAGTTCCGGGAGAGGAAACTGAGGAGCGGGGTCATCAGAGAGTGTTTGATCAGATGGAGAGGGCTCCAAGTAGAGGACACTACTTGTGAGAGCGAGCAGGTGTTACAACACCCTGGACTAGTATTGCTTGAGGACAAGCAATTTCGGAAAGGGAGGACTGTAATGTCCCTTTCCAAATAGAAGCTCCAGAGAGGAGGCTGAATGGTCTAAACCACCCCGTTAGACTATAGCTAGGGCCAAAGAGGGGAAACCAGGGTTACTAGAGGTCACTCCAGTCACAGGTGTTATATTCGGAAAGTGACATTGAGCTAAAAAGGGTCAAAAGCGCTTTTAAGTCATTATGAGCTAAAAATAGAAGTCAACAGTGAATTAGGGTTTCATCAGTGATTTAGGGTTTTGGAAGTAAACAATGAATTAGGGTTTTGGAAATCTATAAAGGAAGGGTCAGTGACCTAATTCATTATTATGCATATTATGACTTGTCATTGAGGAGAGAAGCACATCTCGGGAGAGATAGTTTAGTGGATTCCAGGAGGAAGACACCAGTTGGCTGATTTTGGTGTTGAGAGACACACCCTAGTCATCGGGAAGATCATTCAATTCTTCCATTCTTCTTCAACAGCAGTTATACAGTGTTCAACAACAAGGGTGCATTCATCTAGAGTGAGGGCGTAGCTTCTGAGAGGGTTTTTAGTCGACTTATCCCATCCAGGGAGAATTCTGAGATTTCCCTCCAACCCATTTGAGAGGAGGGCAAGGCACATATTTTTCCTGGTTCCTCATCAGATTCCAACGGAGGAATCAACTGGGATGCATTTTCTAGACTTGGACGTGCGACACTTTTGGTGGGCACATTTGGGGTTCCAGAGCGAGCATCAGACGAGATTCAGGGAAATCCTTCTGACCCATTTCCCAGTAGACCAAGGCGGTCCTTTTGAGACATATCTCGTCCAATTCCGACGGTGGACTCACTAGGACGCATTTTTCTAGAAGAAGAGGGGTGCATTCCCCCAGGGGTATCCATCTGGGGTCCAGATTCATCAGCAGAGGGGTCCGATAGATACCAGTACTGAGGACTAGAGAAGGGCACATCATTTGGGACAGTTTCCAGGCCATTCCGAGAAGTATAGCTCCCAGGGCGAACTTTCCAGACTTCCAGCAGTTACCGTCAGAGCTACCATAGTCCCAGCGCATCCATTGATTCCGCGGTGCTCCCATATTCCGGGTATTATCGTTTTGTTGCTTATTTGTATTCTGGCTAAGATCATTTGTTTGTTGATCTAGTCGAGTATTGTTAGTTTATTCAGCCGCATTCGGCCATTTTGTAATTCACAAAGATATCATAATATAAACTTTGCAGTCCTTTGTCGCATTTATTATTTGTATGATCATTTATATGTTCTAAACCATTGATCCTACACACACATTAGTAGTGTTTCCTAGACTAGCCAAGTCAGGAACATTACATTGATCTTTATCTATCTCTAACCAGATGTATCTGTCTTTATCCAAGATGCTTCTTTACTGTACATTGATCTAAAGTCATCTGAGAAAGTTTATACTATGCTTGTCCAATGACTACAATTTTTGTTGCAACAATTAACTTCACTCATGTTCACTTGTTTAGTCTTTGCTATCCACATCTGTGAGTGTCCTGGTTTCTTGAACTTTGTTCTCTGATCTTTTATTACAACAACTTCATTTTTATTCTATGATGCCTACAATCCAAGGCTTTTATGACCATATTCATCGCAAGGAAAAATAATAACTGTTACAAACACTCTCATACCTTCTTTGATTCATCCATGAAGGTGTCTCTCTTCTAAACTTACTTTGAGGTGTATGAGTAGCTTCTGGGTGTCTTTCTTGGTTTGATCTTCTAAATATTGTAGTATTTCTTTCATTCTTTGAACATGAAGAGCCTAAGTCATACCTGCTTTCCCCTTTTACAAATGAAGAATTTGCATCAGGTTTCTTAGGAGTATTGTTTTCTTCCTTGTTGTATCCAAGACCGGATCTGTCATTTGGTGATCTTTGATTATCCAAGATCTCATCCAGGATCATGGAACTGTTCAAGAACTTGATTTGGGTGTTTGAGTTCTCAACCTTCTTTCTAAGATTCACAAATTCTTCTTCCATCTTATGACATGATTCTTCTTCTACTTCTTCCATGGGATAAATGCTAACAGGACATTCTTTTATTGTGTCTGAGTCTTCTTATTTTCTTGCAGGGGAGGATTCAATACGAACAACATTATATGTCCTTATGCCTTTAGCCACCACTTGTCCTGAGTTTACAGACATGTGCTTGGAACATCCATTGTCTATATACCAGGGGTCCTTTTGTTTTTGAGCTGAAAGTACTAGACCACATTTTCACTATCTTTCTTTTTTCAAGTGCTAGTATTTTTAGCTAAGGGTTTTATCCTTGGATCTGCTTTGTAATTCTTCAGATGGAAGTTTGTAGCTTTGTGGCTGAATTTATGACAATTATAGCATTCGAGCTCATTGTTCAATAGGTCAGAGTGATTGGAGCAGCGTTGTCTACTCACTGGCTGTTCATTATTTATTGACCTTCTCAGTTGCATATCTCTAAACTTAATTTGAAAACTTGTAATATGTGGTTGTTTGTTACTTGGTTGTCTCATTCTTTGTTGTGGTTGATAATTATTCCTTGGGTTTCTTGATTGCTTATGTCTAAATCTTAAGGAACAATTTACATCGTTTTGGCCAAAGTTAGAACAATAGAAACAATATCCATAGAAAAAATATTTGTACCTAGAAAATGATTGTCTTCTTTGAGCAGGTCGATTTCTTCCATGCTGATGATTTCCTTGGGCAGAGGGTGTACTATTTCTTTGTTCTACAGATTCAGTTCTGGCACCTTTTTCTTTACTCCTCCTTGGCGGGTGATTATCTTCCTTTGTTTCTGCAGGTTTGTTGTTGTCAATGGTTGTGGATTTGACAAACTTGATGGATTCTTTGTTGTTTGGATGACTACTTCTTGATCCCTCTTCATAACCCAAACCAGTTTTCAACTTTGGATTCCTTTGTTGATTCAGAATGGTGGTTAATCCTTCTGAGGCTTTGATACTTGACAGATTCTGGTGATACAAGGCTTGAAACTTCTCCAACTCTTTTCTAGTTTTCACTACTTCTTATTCCAGAGTTTCACATCTTTCCTTCTTCTCTAATAATTATTGTTTCAGAATGTCCTCTATTTTCTTTGTCTCTTCTAATTCCACTTTTAGCAGGGAAAAGTCTTCATCAGATTTTTTACTACCTTTTCTCGAACTGTATCAACAATTGTTTTTGCTATCTCTTCTTAAGCCTGAGTCTGTCAATCTCTTCCAAAGCGCTGATCAACTCTCCTTCCAAGTCAACCACAACTTCTTCATCATTATTATCACTTCCTGTGATTTTATTATCATAATAATCTTTGGCCATAAGAACGAAGTCATTTGCCTTATCTTCACAGGAAGAGTCACTATCTGTGTCTTCTAAAGAGTCTTCATTGTTTACACATAAACTTTTATTTTTATCAAATATTTTGGATTTGTACTTCTCTTCACCTTCAGAGTTCTGGTCCTTATTTTTGTGTGGACACTTAGATGAAAAGTGACCTATCTTTCCATAGTTAAAGCATTTGAAGGGAAACTTGCCTTGATACTTGCTTGATCCTTTCTTTAGTCTTCTCACAAATTTTGCTTCAATTTCATCAGGCTCAGATTCCTCATTCTTATCTACTTTAAAAGAAGCTTATCTAGTGGTGGATTTATCTTTACCTATCCTCATTTCATATGCAGTCAATGTTCTTAGAAGTTGATCAAAAGCCAAAGCTTTTAGATCATTAAGTTATTCTATAGCAGAGACCTTTGGGTTGAACCTATCTGGCAGAGATCTCAAAATTTTATGAACTAAAGAGGTTTCCTCAATTTTTTTACCAAGAGATTTCATTGCATTTACTAGTTCTTCAAATCTCAGAAAGTACTTCCCAATAGTTTCATCTTCTTTTATCTGTAGTTGTTCAAACTGTACTCTGTAGGTTTAAATCTTGGCATCCTTTACCTTCTCATTACCTTCATAACTGCTAATGAGTTTGTCCCACATGTATTTGGCAGTTTCTAAGTGCATAACTTTTATAAATTCTTCTTCTGCAAGCCCACTCAAAATAACATTCATAGCCTTAGAGTTGAAGTTGAATTCTAGCGTGTAATCCTTATTAGCTAGTACAACTAGATTTTCATAACCAGTCTCTACCACATCCCCGACATCTACACCTAAAGCCATTATGTAGGTTCTCATCCTAACTTTCCAGAAGCCAAAGTTTTTTCCATTGAATAGGGGGGCCTTATTAGTTGAATTTCCTTCATGACTTGTCATGTTTAAGCTTACCGATCTACCTTTAAATAAAAGGAACCAACTCTGGTATCAATTGTTGGACAACTGAGAGGGGGGGTGAATCAGTTGTTACTGTGCTTAAAAAATTATGCCCATTTTAAACTCTTTACATAACACTCAATGACGATCACAATAATGCAGGGAGGTAAGCAATAGAATATTCAACATCAATCACACACATGAAATATACAGAGATAGATATTTCTTGAGGAAACCCATACAGGGAAAACCCTCTTCTTCTTGATATGATAAGTAATCTTTATTTTTTGTACATTATCATTCTTGGGAGCTCCAACTCCTCTTGAGGCTACAACCTTTGTTTTACAAGCTGCAACTTGCTGAGAGCACCAACTCTCTGGTTTCTCTATCATCCACTAGAAGGAAGCACCAACTCCCTGGTTTCTCTAGCACCCACTAGAAGGAAGCACCAACTCCCTGAGTGTTCCAACACCAAATGGATGGAAGCACAAACTTCCAGTTACACAGGCACCGACCTATATAACAGAGAACAATAGTTCTCCCTTGCACCACCATACAACCCTGGTTTTTCTGGCTGCAACCAGATGAAAGATACAAATCCCTGTGTTCAAGCACCCACTTGAAACTCTGAGGACAACATTCCTCCCTAGCGCCTCTCTACCACCCTGCAATATAAATATTTTCTTACTAAAATTTATTACAATGATATAGTGTTCATCAATGGCTTACCAATCTCCTCACTGTTCTGCTACACTCCTCTGCTCTGCCTGCATCAATGTCTTCCTGCTCACATCTCCTTGGGCTTTATGTTCTTCTTCTCTGTCTCTGCATGCACACCTCATCTTTCTCTTCCTCTCTCAAGTAAGCATTTATGTTCTGCCTCTTTCTTCTGTGCTTTATGCTCTGTGTATCATTTCCATTCAATGCACTACGCCTCTTCTGTGCATTTCAACTCTTGCACACAACATGCTTCTACCCGCATGAATAACTCTCAATAGAAGAAACCCTCTCTTATATGTTCTGCGCATATTTATCATGCCAAGTCCTCTGCCAAGACATACACTCAACTCTTCATCCAATCTGGCGATCATCCTGAGTCTATTCTTCATCAGTAGCCGTTATCTTGGGATTCTTTGGCTTCTTTGGCAGTTACAGTCTTCAACGCATTTCCATTTGTCAATTGTCTAAATGATGAATCTTCACTTCACTAGCAGTTACCTCGAGAATCTTCATCTCCTCTAGCGATCACACTTAGGCTCGCCAAATTCTCTGGTAGATACAATCACTCTGTTTCTGGCAGTTACAATTAGTCCTTTCCGACTGTTATAGAGAGAACGTCTGTGCACTCGTTCCTTTGGCGCCTTTTCCCTTCCTAATAAAAACTTCACAGCAGGTGCTAGTTTTTCTTTCTAATCCCCTTCCTTTCATGTGACCATCGACGGTGACCAAACGCCTATTCAAAAGGCACTTCTCGATTTCTTTCTAGTGAGCACTGGCTTCGTTTCACGATATGACTTTGGGCTATGAGCTTCATGTGACGACACGATTGTGGGTGTGTTGATAGGCGGTTTGAGGACAACCCTCTTTTTTCCCCGCAATTCACTACGAGCCTCCACGCGTCCTTTCTCCTAAACCATGGTTTCAATTGTGGCCCGCTCACGAAAATCTAAGACCCCAACATGTTCTGGCCCTGCAATGGAGCACGATCGTCGATCTCACGATATTGACGGTGCTACTGAACAAACGGTTCAGATCTTTCCTCTCAAGTATGTGGACCATATCTCACCTTCCTACATCAACGACTGAGATTTACTTCGTGATTTGGGATCCAGAAGTTTCAAATCTCTAACCTTGTTTTTTCTCACTAGATATCTTCCGGAATGGAAGATCTATTAACATATGTCCTCTTCAATCGACGACTCTTCCTTCTTTCCTTTGTCCACGTGCAATTCTTAGTCTCAATGATCAATTGACATGTGGCCCTCCAAACCAACAGACGAGATCGATTTCGCCTTTCGGGCTTCAGGAGTTTCGATTCTCAAACTCCGCTTGCTCCCGGAGCATTTCACTTGGAGTCCATGATCCAACGACGCGTGTGACTTTTGGATCGACAGTCACAGTCCCTTCGGGTATTCGGGGTTCAGGGATCTCAACTTTTAAACCTTTCAACCTTCCTTTGATTTTCCCTCGGAGCTAATAATCTACTGGCGCGTGTCCATTTCTGATCAATGGTCACAATCTTTTCGGGTATTCGGTGTTCAGAATTCTCAAGTCTCAACTGGAAATCCTTCAGTGAGATTTCTTTGAAATCTCAGATCAACTGACGCGTACTCCCCTTGACGATCAACGGTCGAGATTTGTCTTCGATGATTTTCACGTTCTCCCTATCCACAAAACTTCTGAAGTTGTGGATCTTGCGCCACCTTTCCTCCTCGACGATGGACGACCCAAACCACTTCGGGACTTCAGAACTTTGGGCAAGTGCTGGTGGAAAAGCTCTCGAAGTAAAAATATTGTAGTGATGTCACTTGATGATGTGGCATAACCCTAGTAGCTACCACGTGGCACTCATATTTGTGATTTGCACATACCTGAAATGTCGAATCAACTTGAAACTTTCCATCGTTTGATTGCGTCATGTGTCCTGCTAACGTGGATCTTCATTCACTTCGTTCTTCGTCGTGCCAGATCAACGGTCCACACTCTCCCTTTGATTGACGACTGTGATTGAATCACGACCTCACATGTCAGGTGTTTGAACGTGAGCCAACCCTGACTCTTCCAACTCCCGATTCCCGATTCAACGCTCTGTGTCATATCGATGGCCCACAACCCTCTGTGATCCAATGATCCAGATCTTATCAGGACTTTGCGTTTCGCAAAGTTGGAGGACTACTCACCTCCCTTCTCCGAACTTCTGATTTTTCAAAACCTGCTCCAGATCAACGACCCACGATCCTCGGTGATCCAATGACTAAGATCATATCAGGACTTCGCATTTCGCGAAGTTGGAGGACTACTCACCTCCCTTCTTCCTACTTTCTGAAACTGCTTTATCGACTACCACGTGTCCTTCCCAGATGAACGGATAGGATTGTTGTGGCTCCCAGCTCCTCAGGTATTTTTCTCCTGCCTTCCCGATATTTGTGAGCGTTAGATCAATGGATCACAACTCCCCATGATCTAACAGTCTAGATCAACTCGCGAACTTGGACATCGCAAGTTCCTACAACTCTCACCTTTGACTTTTCCAGTTCGCGAGTCAGCGAAATGATGATCTCTCGCCACATGTCCTCTGGATCCAACGACTAGGATCTCATCGCGACTTCACATTTCACGGAGTTGGAGGATGGCTCGCGACCATTATCCTCTTCGCAATTATACTGGATCCGATGACTGTTGGTCCTCAGCACTCAGATCCAATGGATCAAATATGTACTTATCCTCTGCGCTTCCTTTGGTCACTGGAATCTAATATAATGGACATTGGGCATTTGGGATTGGTGATCCAACGACCACTGTCGCTCCTCTTCCTGAGCTTGCCCATCCTCCCGACTTGGAAGAATTTCTAAGTGTCAAAGGTTCTACGAGTCCTGATGACTTTGGGTCTCGTCTGTGTTTATGAGAATGCTAGCTCTCCTGAGCTTTGGTAATGGAATTAACCTCGTCCATGGCGCACACTTGCGCTCTGCGTGCAACTCTGGGCTATTCCTCCCGATCTTGATTCCTTCTGCAAAATCACGCTATTCCTCCTGAGTTTTGACTCCTTCTGCACCCTCTGCCTGTAATCATGCCATTGTCGTTATTGTTCTTGCCATCAATGAAAAGCACACACTTTCCTGTAAATTATTCCAACACCTATAAAGTTGCATAAATCATGTTGTCCACCTTTGCATAATTCATATTGTTTCTCTCTAAAAGAATTTAGAAACCCCTACACAACTAGTCCATATATCTAATGGGTAGTGTGGACATTCCAAGCCATCGAGAGAAATGCAAGGGCCTAATAAGTGTGGAGTTTCATTTGATCCCTGAGCTTTGTAGGCTTAAAAAGAGATCAAGATAAATGTCAAGGTCATTTTTAAGGTTTAAAATATGACAGTACATAGATTACTTTCAAAAATAACAACTCCAACTCAACAAATAACAATTATTTTCTCAATCAAATCTAAGTAAAAAATGGAACTTTTTGCAACTCAAAGCGGGAAAGTTGTAAATGAGCAGCGACGTTCACCCTTTTTGAGGCATGGAGTAGAGTAAACCATGTAGCATAATTTACTTCTTTTTACAGGAGTATAGGTTTTTATCATTGTCCATGTACAAAGCTTTTCTCGGCAGAGAGATCACCATTGCAATGGAATTTGTTTTCTTGTAGTATCTAGGCTATTGTTTGGTCACCACCCTCACTATGTTGACATGAGCTCCTGACACAAAGATATCCTTTGTTGAGTCAAACCCTGTTGGAATCCGCTTTTTCTTCATCATCTCAAATTTTTCATTGGTGTTAAGATAAACAATGTATATTAGAGTACCTAGTACAACAATGAGAACTTATTGAGGTGATCACGAAATACACAAATTTGAACAATAGACTATGTATAAATATGTGATGTACATAGGGAAGATATGTATTGTACCACGTAAGGTACCTAGGTGGATAATTAATTTAATGAAACCATACTTATGAAATAAGACCAACTAACTAGTTAGTGTGAACTCATTAATTAATGTAATGTGGCCACTTATTGAATTAGGCTCACTAAATAGTGAGTAGGTAAAAAATCTAATAATAGGGGGTAGTTGGCATAGAGTAGTATGAGTACTCATGAGAGAGTATGTATACACATGCATATAATTGTATGGGGCATGTTGGATATGTATTGTAACAAACATGTATTGTCGAGTAATTCATTCCATAAGGAGTAATTTTAAGGGTTTTCTCTACAATTTTGGGGTTTATTATTGTGTGGATTTATTTGTCATTCTAAAGTTTAAGGGTTTTATCTTTCAAGTTGTATTAGGGCACTTTCTTGGGAGTTTTCTTGGGTTAACACTAATTTTTTTATTTCTTTTATTTGTTTATTTTTATTTATTTATTTTAATCTTTTTCATGTTTTCTTGGGGCAAGTTTTTCTCTCAACCTTTTCACTAGATCACAACCACACTGCTACATTTGGGGTCAACATCCAATGTGAAATCAACATAAGAAATGTTGATTAAACATCAAATATGAATCTCCTTAATGTTGCTTATATGTTAAAGTAGCGATGATGCATATTTGATCTTTAAATATCACTTAAATGTTACAAAATCCACTGTAATTACATGACCACATTTTCATTATATGTCCATTAAAAGTTGGTTATTTGAAATAAATTTGACACCAAATTAATGTTAAACACATCGATGAAGTGTGGAATTCCATATTGTTTTTTTTTAAATCCACATTCATTCCAAATCTAACCAACATTCGTGATGTACCTTTGATGCAAAACCGATGTTTCAAGTTGTCGACCTAATGTCAAATATGATATGCATAAATGACATAAGCATTGATTATTCAATGCCAAACTTTCTTTTTTAGATAAAAAAAAATTAAGAGCTAAGGTATATTTTATTAATGTTTGGATACAATGAGTTGTGGATCCAAGACAATCACATTTGAAAGATTAAATTTAAGACTTGAATGAAGGAGGCATCACTTTGATTCTCCTCATCATTTAACTCTTCTAAGGGGAATTAAGGAGTAGATTAATTAAGTTCTCCCTCAACAAATATAAAGTTTGGAATGGACTTATTGATAATAGGTTTAGGGTCCAGAGGGACATCCATATTGTGAAAGGGGTTTTTCAATTCTTTAATTTCATTAAAGCTATATAAAACGGAAGCTTTGAGAATAAATTTAACTTGGGTATATTCAGTAGTGCAATAACAAGTACCTACAAGGGCTATGGTTTCTACAACATAATTTTATTTCGATTCATAAGATGAATGTCAAACTTTGAAATTTAGAGAGGAAATCAATGGCCTTATCCATTGAAAATTTTAAGTGGAGATACTAAACATGTCAAACTCCTCTAACCTAATTGATAACGAATTCAAAATATCCATGCACATAAACCATACAAACTCCCTTGAACAAGGAATATCTAAAGCCTAAAATTTCGTAAAGTGATTTGCAATGAGTAACGTGAATTTCATACCCTAAGGGTTAGAAGTACTCTTATGATGGATTAGAAAAATATAACTAGTAAAACTATATCAGACTTAGTCTTGTCAAAATAAAAAAATCCAAACACCAAAATAATTCTTTTCTTTATATATTTTAATAGAAATAATGATAGAACAAAAATAATCACATCTAATGTTCACATAATATTATTTATATTGAAAGAGGAAATGATTACTATCCATTCTATAATATCTATTTTTAATATATAATTAACACTCCCTTCTGAACAATATACTCAAAATCTTTGACATGTTTTTCATGACTACATGTAACAACATATAATTTGGGGTGAGTAATGAAAAGTAACAAAGCGCTCCTTAATGGCCCCATAATTTATATAGATGGAGAGTCTATCACTATATAACAATGAGATCCTTGAGCACCAATCATTTTTAAACGAATTATATATTTTTATATTTTTTTTTTTATATTAAATATTAATTTAATATTTTTGATATATTGTTATATTTATTTAAATTTTGTATTTAAATAAATTACATATATGTTTTTTAATAAAATTCATTTATAAAATGATTTATTATTACTAATATTTTATTATTATTATTATTAATATATTTTTAAGGTCTACGATTTTACTGGTAAAGTTTATTGAGGTATACATATTCTACCTTTCTCTGGATTTGAACTTGTGACTTCTTAACCATTAGGCATAGAGTACATTTTTATAAATTTAAATTTATTTAATGTCTTTATCATTGTTAAAATTATTTTTCATTTTAATTTATCTTTTATAATTTTTAATTTGTAAATTACTTGCATTCTTATTTTTTATTTATGTTTTTATTTTTATTTTTATAATTTTTAGATTTTATTTTTAAAATATTTGTCACACTATCAACCTTCCTAACCTTTTAACTCAACAAAATTATGGTGATCTTGGAAAACTTCTCTTAATGTTTTTCACTCACAAAAACACAATTCTAAAGAATCGCAAGTAATCACTTACCCTCTTAAGATCCAATAGACCAATTCAATCTTAGTGGAAGTTAATCATCATCATGATCATCATGATCATCAATTTGTAAATCACTTGCACTCATATTTTTATTTATGTTTATTTATAAATAATTTATATTGTTATTTTTGGTTCTTAACTAAAATGATGGTTATTAATTTGATTCTTCATGTTAAAATATTTAATAAATTTTGATCTATAAATCATTTATTTTGTTATTTATCATTTGTAAATCAAATGCATTGTTTGAATATTTAGTTTAAAATATTCCATGTATCTTTTATCATTTTCACTTTGTAAATTAATTATATTTTTAGTATTTTATTTATTTATATAAATGTTAATTGTAGATTAGGTGTGCATTTATTGGAAATGTGCACAGTTAATGATCTTTAACCTAAAAACTTAATTTGATGACTAGCAATTGAAGATGCTAGCATATTTTTGGTTGTCCTCCCAAATCAATGAATATGATTTATTGTTCATAACGTCTTTGCATTTATGAGTGCATCTGTTATCATGTTTACTTTTTCTCATTTACCTAATTATATTAAGAAATTACTCTTCTCTCAATTGATTCTCTTAATTACAATTTCTAGTAATAACATAATTAGTTTATCATTGTCATGCAAGTTAAATCCGAAAGTATGTCAAGTGGAAGCGTGGATTCCCCGAATTATTTGTATTTACCTATGTGTTGAATTGGTAGATTTTTTATAGCTTATAATCATAGGCATTACAATGTTTTTCTTCCTGACTCTAATCATTAGAGTGTTATTTTAATATATTATGGGATGTTATTTAGGCTACATAGATAACAAATTTAGAGTGTTATTTTAATATATTATGGGATGTTATTTAGGCTACATAGATAACAAATTGCTTCTTGTTGACGCCATAATTAGGGTTAAATTGCATAGGAGAAGTAGAGTTTTTTTTTTTTTTCTTGTAATCTATAATTTTTAATAAAAGACATTATCTATAGGTCGAATGAGGTAAATGTGTCCAAAAAAACCTAGGCAATTGTGTAAACTCCCACAAATTACCTTTCCCTCTTTTCTATAGCATTAATTTATTTGCTACGGTTTCTCAAGACTCGTGTTTGTTCGAGATCAATGTCTAGTGCTTTGAAGGAAATTTCTCTAATTCTCACATTATTTGTAGTTACCTGCATGCGTTAGAGTTGTATTACCGAATCTTTCATGCTTTATAATCACGCCCATTACAATGTTATTATTCCTGACCCTTATCATTATATTGTTACTCTAATCTTCTAATTTTCTAATATGTTTTGCTATTTTTTTTTCTAATACAACCACATAATTGGTGGCTAATAAAAGTATTTAGGTATATTTAATTTACAAACTCTAATTTTAGCATAAACTCTAATAAGGGTTTGTAAATGAAATACACCTATATGAATTTATGAGCCACAATTATGTGGTTGTGCAAGTTATAGTGTTATATTGTTACATTTTATTTATAAAATTAAAAACAATCTATTTTATGTTATTTTTTTTATAATAAAAAAATCATTTTCATTAAAAGTATAGTTATGATTAAATATATAATAAGAAAACAAATAATATGAGAGATAAAAGACTTTTTAAAGATGTTTTAAACTTTGGTTAAAACTACTTCTTTTAAATTAAGTTGGCATAAAGATATCAAATCTTGACTAAATCATAAAAGTATAGAGGAAATGGTCACTTTGTAAAATAATAATAATATTAAAATATTATTACATATAAATTTAAGGAAAATTTGTGATTAAATATATAAAAACAAGACAAATAATATGAGAGACAAAAGACTTTTTAAAGATGT
>JZKD02S1071545.1:126013-147374 GCA_000966675.3 Picea glauca | reverse complement strand
AGACTATCCGAATTGAAGGTTTCCTTGATAGCCCGTGAAGCTAACCTTGTTCTCCTTAATCTCGAGGAGGCCAGGCTGAAGATTGAGAGAGCAGAAGTTGAGGAGAATAAAGCACAGGAGTCCCGGAGATCAGTAACTGCAGAGCTGGAAGAAACAAAGGCAGATCTGGGAAAGGTAAAATCCTATTTGGTTTCCCTTATAGAAACCATGCAGTCCTTGAACGCTGAGCTTGAGAGAACTAGATCGGAGTTGCTTGAAGCACAGAGGAGAGAGGAGGAGATTATTTCAAAAGCAGCCGAAGGAGAAGAGAATAATAAGAAGGCAGTGGAAAATCTTGATTTCCATCTTCACCAAACTACTGATTCATTGCATTGGCCTAGCAGAATGGCGGCATACTCTAGTGAAGAGCTTAAACCTTCAACTAACAAGACAGAACAGTTTAAAAAAATAGCAGTTGTAACTTGCAATATCTAGAGATTCTAAAAATAGCAGTTCCAAGTTGTAACTTGGAGGAGTTTTTCAGCATGCTGAATTCATTTCTACATTCAAAAATGAATTTTGAACTATCAAAAAAATAATGATTCTTGTAAATTTGTATCTCCAAATTCCTATTAAAAAACCATTTTATAGAACTAATAAACTGCCTTATAATTTCTGCTTTTTCTTCTTCCTATTTTTGGCTTAGCCCGTTGGCTTCATAATGTGTAAAAAGCGCGCTGTTAACCTTTTATGAGTGATGCAATAGGGTCCTTTTATCTAGGGTTTTTAATGGTGGATTGCGCCAGAGAGTACTGTACAGGCTTTTGCTTTCAACTCAATGACAGCCATGTTTGTACGTTCAATTTTAAATACCAAGTTCAATTTTAGATATTAAGCGCTTTTAGATCTACAATGCAGCTTGAGATGTTGTATGGTGGATAATCTCTTCCCTTCTTAGATTAAGGATCAGTCTGCACTTTCTTTGGAGAAGCTCTATACTCAACAATATGCATATAACATTTTTTATTCAATTTTGAGGTAGCCATTAAACTTTAATTCAGATGGTACTTTAACTGAACCAAACTGAATCAGAACTAATATTATTAAAATTTCTTATAATTATAAGTCAAAGAGTTAATATTATTAAAAAAAATTATAAGTAAAATATTAAAAAAAAGAAAGTACTAAATTATAATAATAGATAGAATAGCACAATCACATTATAAAAGTGGTTGATAATTTTGAAAGAATGAAAAATGAGGTTTATATATCAACTACATGTATTAATTAATTCATATATTAATTTAATACATAAATGTTTAAGTAAATTAATTAACAATTTATTTATTTAAACATAATCTATTAATGTTTAAGAAATTTAAATAATAATTTATTTATTGTAACATTAAGTATTAATACATTAATATTGTATAAATCAAAACATTAATACTGTATAGTTTGAGTGAGCCTAATGGTTAAGAACATTTGTTTCTTCTCCTCCTAAGAAGTCACGAGTTAAAATCCAGAGGAGGTAGCAGTAATAATTTATTTAAACATTAAGTATTAAACATTAATAATGTATAGCCTAAGTGAGCCTAATGGTTAAGAACATGTGTTTCCTCCTAAAAAATCACAAGTTAAAATCTAGAGGGGGGTAGGAAATTAATTAATTAATTAATTAATACAATAATTTATTTAAATATTAAGTATTAACACATTAGTAGTGTATTAAACATTAATACATTAATTAAATCATACATTAATTTATTTAACCTATTAAGTATTAATAATGTTGGTTCACAAGCCAACTTGGCACAACTAATATTAGGAAACAAGTTGGATTGTGAACATTATTATACATTAACCATAGATAACTATTGTTATCTATGGTTGCCCATGAAAGGCTATAGTTGACTATGGTTGAAAATGGTTGACAACGTTTGACAATAGTGACCATGTTGCCCATGTTGACCATGGTTGACTAAAGTTAACTAAGGTTGACAAAGGTCGGCTATGGTGGACCATGATTGAGTATGGTTGACCAAGGTAGATCATGGTCGATTATGGAAGACCATGTTGCCCATGTTCACCATGATTGACTAAGGTTAACTAAGGTTGACAAAGGTTGGCTATGGTGGACCATGATTGAGTATGGTTGACCAAGGTAGACCATGGTCGATTATGGAAGACCATGTTGCCCATGTTGACCATTGTTGACTAAGGTTAACTAAGGTTGACAAAGGTTGACTATGATGGACCATGATTGAGTATGGTTGACCAAGGTAGATCATGGTCGATTATGGAAGACCATGTTGACCATGGATGACTATGATAAAGTTATAATTTACCTCGTGACCACGGTTGACTTTAGTAGACGATGGTCGACTATGGAAGACCATGGATGACAATGGGTGACTATGTATGACCATGGATGACTATGGTTGACCATCAGTGACCATGTTTGAATATATTTGGACATGGATGACCATGGTGAACTATGTTAGACCATGTTGACTATGGTTGACCATGTTTGACCATGTTGACTATGGTTGACCATGTTTGAACATTTAGAGTATGTATGACCACATTTGACCTTGGTTGTCTATGATTTCCCATGAAAGGATGTAGTTAACTATTGTTCCCACACTGATTATGGTTGACCATGATTGACAACGTTTGTAAATTGTGCCCACACTAACCATGGTTGACTATGGTTGCCCAAGATTGACCATGGTTGAGTATGGTTGACCAAGATAGACCATGGTCGACTATGGAAGACCATGCTGACCATGGGTGACTATGATAAAGTTTTAATTTACCTCTTGACCGTGATTGACTATGGTTGGTCATGGTCGACCATGGTAGACCATGGTTGGCTATGGAAGATCATGTTGACCATGGGTGACTATGTATCACATTAATTGACTATGGTTGACTAAATGTGACCATGTTTAACTATGGTAGACCATGGGTGACCATGTTTGAATCTACTTGACCATGGGTGACAATGTTGGAACATGGTTGACCGTGGTTGACTGTTATTTACTATGGTTGGCTTGCATCACAATGTGACATTGGTGAAGGTTTATTTTGTATTTTCATATCAAGATATGTTTGTCACATTACGACTTTATGGTTTTTTTTGTTGCATTATGTCGCTAAGTTATGTTCATCACATTGCGACATTGGGATATGTTTGTCACATTGCAATATCTAGTTATGTTCATCACATTGAAATGTCGGGTTATGTTAAGCTCATTATGACATTGGGCTATGTTCATCACATTATGATGTTGGGTTTTGCATGTGACATTGCGACGTTGTGTTTTGCACGTTAGATTGCAATGTTGGGGTATGTTCGTGAGATCAAGGTCATCACATTGCGATGTTGTGTTTGTACATCAAACTGCGACGTGTTTTTCATGTTAGATTGCAATGTTGGGGTATGTTCATCAGATTAAGTTCATCACATTGCGATGTTGGGTTTTGTTCATTCCAATGCAACATCGGGTTATGTTCGTCACTTTATGACATTGGGATATGTTCATCGCATTATGACATCGGGTTATGTTTGGCACATTGTGACACCGGGTTATGTTAATCACCATTGCAATGTTGGGTTATGTTTGTCTTATTGTGAAATTAGCCTATGTTTGTCTATGTGTGACGTTAAGTTTTTGACATCACATTGCGATGTAGGGATATGTTCGTCACATTGCGACGCTGGGTGTTGTACATCACATTGCAAGATAGGGTTTTGTATGTCACATTGCGACGTAGATTTGTTTTACGTCACATTGCGCAATTGGGCCACATTCTTCACATTGCAACGTAGTGTTATGTTAATCACATTGCGATGTTGGACTCTGTATATCACATTGTGACAAAAGGTTTTGTACATCACATTGCGACAAAGGGTTTTCTACGACACATTGCGACATTGGATTTTTTTTATGTCAGATTGTGACATAGGGTTATGTACGTCACATTGCAATGTTGGTTTTTTTATGTCAGATTGGAACCTCTGGGTATGTTCATTAGATTGCGACATCAGGATATGTTTGTCACATTGCAATGTTGGGTTATGATTTCTTGCATCATAATGTGGAACTAGGTATGTTCGTTAGATTGTGACATCAAGATATGTTTGTCACATTGCAACATCGGGCTATGTTGGATTGCATCACAATGTGGATGTTGGTGAAAGGTTATGTTCAAATGCGACATGAAGATATGTTCATCAGATTGTGATGTCAAGTTATGTTCATCACATTGTGATGTCCGGTTTTGTTCATCACATTGCAAATCATGTTATGTTAGTTACATTGCAACTTGACACATTGCAAAAATAAAGTTGTGGCCAAGTGTTTTGAAAAAAATTGTAATGAAGTTGCAATGTTGGGTTATGTTCATCTCATTGCGACATTGGACTATGCTCGTCTATGTGAGATGTTAAGTTTTTTATGTCACATTGTGATGTAGGGATATGTTCATCACATTGCAGCACTGGGTGTTGTATGTCACATTGCAACATAGGGATATGTTCGTCACATTGCAACATTGGGTGTTGTATGTCACATTGCAACATAAGGTTTTCTACATCACATTGCAATGTTGGGTGTTGTATGTCACATTGCAACATAGGGTTTTGTACGAAACATTGCAATGTAGATTTTTTTTACGTCACATTGCACCATTGGGCTACATTCTTCACTTTGCAACATAGTGCCATGTTCATCACATTGTGACATTGGGTTTTGTATGTCACATCGCAACAAAGGGTTTTGTACATCACATTGTTACAAAGGTTTTTGTACATCACATCGCGACAAAGGGTTTTGTATGAAACATTGTGACGTTGGGTTTTTTATGTCATATTGCGACAAAGGGTTATGTATGTCACATTGCAACGTTGGTTTTTTTACATCGGATTGGAACCTTTGGGTATATTCGTTAGATTGTGATATCAGGATATGTTTGTGACATTACGACACTGGATTATGTTGGATTGCATCAGAATGTGGATCTGGGTATGTTCGTTAGATTGCGACATCAATATATGTTTGTTAGATTGCAACATTAGGATATGTTTGTCACATTGTGACATCAGGATATGTTTGTCACATTGCGACATCGGGCTATGTTGGATTGCATCACAATGTGGATGTTAGTGAAAGGTTATGTTCGAATGTGAAAACTTCCCTACGATGTAATGAAAATTAAAACTTTATCATAGTTTATCAAAGTTTAAGAGATTTATATGAAATATTTTGTCAAAATCACTTGTGCAAAATATTTCATCAAATTCACTAGGCTTGAATATAAGTGAATCTGTTTATGCTCAAATATGACTATATAAAATTACTCCTTTTAAAATAATTAAAATAACTTAATTTTTAGAAAAAAATTAATTTGAAATTCCTTTTTCCACATAATTAAAATGATATAAATTTTATTATACTATCTTTTTTATATAAAAAAACTACTTAACATTATTATTTAATTATATATAATAATTATATTTATGGTTACTTCATTTCATCTGTAGTTTTGTTGTATCACATTAAAAACCAAAAAGAAATGAAATATGTTACAATGGCCTCACATCTTTAAATACAATAAAATCATATTATTATTTAATTATATATAATAATAATATTTATGGTTACTTCATTTTATTTGTAGTTTTGTGGTATTATATTAAAAATTAAAAACCACTAAGGTGTATAACGAGCACATTTAATGATATTTTAACTATAAATTTCAATCGTATGGTTATCAATTAAAGATGCTAGCATATTTTTAATCGTCCTACCAAATCAATAAATGAGATCTCATGTTCATAACTTTCTAGCATTTTTAAAAGCTTCCACATGTTTACTTTTTAACATTTACTTAATATGATTAAAAAATTATTGTGTGACCATCTAATTGCCACTTCAAATGATTACCAAACTTAATTGAAATTACAAATTTACTCTACTATTAACTTTTTATCATTTTACAGTATTTGATTTACATTTATGCCACGTTTACTTATGGCAGTGTTTCATATTTTTCTTTTGTACTCAAAAAATCGTGACAAACCCACTACTGTTACCAATGAGGCATAAGCCTTTCGACGTTCTCCAGCAAGTTAATGATTGTGCTAGTATGTATTCTTATAACTTTTTACATAAAGTCGTATGTCTTATTATGATTCATAATTCTATTTTTTGTTTTAATAATTCTTCATATAATTTTGCAGAGGAATGGGATTGGCAAATTCAGAGTACGCTGCCAAAAACAGTTTGCCAAAAGTGTTAAAAGAGCAAATGATGGAATGATTGCGTCTTAAGTTCAAAATGGAGAAGTGCAGGAGGAAGTGTTATCAGACCTCCCTAAAGCACTCAGATCGAGCGTTTCGCAACATCTCTTATTACCAAGCCTTGAAATTTGTTGCATCTTCAATGACATTTAGGGTGACATGCTTTTGCGACTTGTGAGTTGACATTCAATGCTACAAGTTAATATTGTTGAAATGGATTTGATTGTTTGAATATATGAGTGTGAAAGTTTGTAGACATAGAAAAAGAGTACGTTTCATCAAAATAAAAAGTCGACTTCATTTTTTTTTTCTCGGTGGGGAGTATAACAATCATTCCTCACAACTATCCAAACTAAATCAAATAACGACTTTTCCTTGTTCATCCCAAAATCCAACCTTTAAATCTATTGAACATTTATGTTGCTACAAGATCTATAAACCAAAGTGAACAGGTGAGAATTGAAATGTAGACTAGACTTATGCGAAGAAACATTCACTTTGTTTTAGCAATTCAATTACTATAAAATCTATTATGCATGATTTTATAAGAAAATAAATTTACATTCACAGTTCTGATTTCATTTAGGTCAGAGATGAAAAGGAATCATGTTTTTGTTTTAGTGGTGATTTAAAACATTATTAATATAAAAGTTCATTTGTTTTCTTGATAAATTCAAGAAGAATTTATGTACTCTGGTTCAAATATTTTCGAATGGTTTTATTTATTTATATATAATGTATTAATGTTGCGTTTGTTTATTAAACTTCAAAATAAAAAGAAGAACTATTTGTAGCATCAGTTTTATTATGCGTTTCACTCTATATCATCTGTTGTTATCAAAGGACCACCACTTAGCATTAGCGTTGTTGATATCTTGAATTGCACTTATCCTTGCTACATTATAATGCCCCGGTATTTTCACCACTTTCACAGCTGCATATGAGCATTAAACCAAAGAATTAAGTCGAGTATGCATGGTATTGCAAGCATAATTAAAATAAACAACTTAATTGAATTCATTGATGGTAGCACTATTCGAACCACAACTACATCCAAGGATTTTCATCATTGTATGAAACATAATTATCTAATTTAGATTCACAAAATCTAGTCAATGTATAAACGAATTTTCTGTACATTAAACGAAGATTGAATCTATTTAAACATATAAACAAATATAGATCTAACCTAATATGTATACTAATATGTATACAAATGAAGAAGGATCTGTATAAACGAATTTGTTCATTTATATTACATGTTTATTCTATTGATAAGAAATTTGCAAGGATATACAGTTCAACAATAATTCTGCATATGTACCAATACTTCACTCATTTCTGCATCTACTCCATTCGTTTATGCATGTACTCCATTTGTTTCTGCATGCATTCTTTACATACTATGGTATGTCAGCATACTTTCCAATTACTTATTCCAGCCAGATGGTTCCATTGCTCACTCTGTAAACGGACGAAGCTCCCATCCATCACAGTTTTACTCTAAAGTCCGTCACATCCTGCTGACCATCATCATCTCATCCCTGCCATGCCATTCATGAATCCGATCATCATGTATTGAAATTTGAATTTCAAATTTAGTTGATGGGCGAGCTTCTTTTGAAATCCATCTTGATTTCAAATATGGTATGGTATTGGGATTCGAATTCGGGCATGGCCGACGTAGCTGCGAAAAGAATAGGATAAACTACCATATCTTCTCTGTACTGGAGAACCAGAGCTTTTCCTCATGTTGAAGATGGGGTCTCCCACTATTCCAGTGTTTTACAATGTCAATCTTGTGGAGCTTCGGTGGACAAGCGACAAAGATGGAGTGTATGGTTGATTATTGAAATTTCTGGGGTGGACGGGTAAAAATGGAGTTTATGCAGAATCTTTGCGAATTCAACAAAGCTCTGGTCAGTCTTAAGAGAACCCTGTGGAGCTTGCTAATTGTTTTGTTGGTATGAACGATTTGCAACTAGAGAGGGCTGAAGGTGATTATTTGGGAAGCATATCCAACCTGATAATACAGTTGAATCATCTATGGCTCTGCTGGGATAGTTATCTGGACTATTCGCTACCTTCCTCGATTCCTATGAAGAATTTAAGAGTTTTGCAAGTGGTTGGGAGAAAAATTGGAAACATTGTGGCAGAGTGAAAATGAGGTAAATGTATATTTTTTTCAAACCAAATTTGTGTTTATCTTTTTCTTTGGTTGGTAGAGGCTCATTGTTTTAAAGTAATCAAATTTAAGAGTGCATTGCAGGAACCTGTGCAGTTGAGGGAGTTGCATATTGATGCAGCCTATTTACAGTTACCAAAGTCTACTCTGCAGTTGAAGCACCTAGAAAATATTGAATTGAGAGACACTATTGAAACATTGCCACAATAATTATTTCATCTCTTCTTTTTAAAACACTTGAGACTTTCGACAAGAATGAAGAGGTTGCCAAATTCTTTGTGAAACTTAACAAAGTTAGTGTAACGTCCCCTGTCATCAACCACACTCTCGGGAAATGCTACTACGCGGAATAACACTTATATAGTATGCATTTAAATGAAGTTAAATGACTTAACACAAAGTAAACACATAATTACTGCTTCCATACAAAATTAATGGAAATAACAATAATTCATCTACTCAACAAAATTCATGATAATATTACTAGCATCACAGACATGCATTTTAATTGAAATTAAACACATAAAGATACTTATCTTTGAAACTGTAGTAACTCCACCAACTACATGCGGACCTTCCACGAACCTCCCAGCCTTACACCACTCTCCTCATCATGCTCAGCAGTGGGTCACCCCTGAGCTGGGACTAAGCTCCACCCAAGGCAAGGGAATCCTACACTAGGCTGAGGTTATAGGAAAACTACACAATGCAACCGGAAGGATTCTCTCCAAGAGCCTTCTTACGCCCACTACTCACGGACTCTCATTCCCCACATGCCTGCTCCACCCGGGAGTATACACCTTCACAAGCATATCCCATCAGTGCTTCACCTCCCTCTCTGGGTCTCGGCAACAGATCGAATCAGGAATTCTCAGAGCTCCGTAGCTGGTGTTGTACTCTCTTTGGGAGAAAACCACTTCCCAACAGACTCTCTCACTTGGAGAGAGTTGCTCATAGGCCTGACAACCTGCATCTTCTACCACGGGCTTGACAACCCGATTCTTCAGCACACTCTTTGACTCAATTCCAACCGGGTGAGGGCAAGCGCAACAACATCAGGACTCAGTTGACACAAGGATGACGACCACAACAGAAAATGGGCATAGGCCCAAAAATGACAATGACCAGACGCTAAGACACAATATGCTCAGGCGATTACCCAGGTGTTGGGTTCCACATAAGACACAGATCGACCCACGGATTATCGGCTCTAGGATGCGTGACAAGAAAATTATGCAGAGGTCAATGGTGGAGGCCAAATGCAGAGACCAGACGGAATTCACGAGAATACACCGGTTGATCACATAGTTCTCACGATTTCGAGTTTTAGAGCCGCGTGAGGTATACATGCACAGATTAGATGCCAAGGCAACACGGTTCAGACAACGGACACAAGAATGGAGGACGAACCTCCATCATGGCTCAATTCTTGGGTTAAATTGCATGTGCCTGGGCAGACACATGTCACCCATGAAGCTGCATGCAGTCCATCAAGCATGCGTTCCATTTTCCAGGAACTTAGGATAAAAATATACCTTTCACACCACTTTGGAATAATAATAAATTATTATTCCCAAGGACTCAAGCCCCTAAGATTAGCTCATATTTCCAACCTTTCAACCCCCTTTCCCTTACCCATTATGTGGAATCTTAGTCCCCCATCACTCTTTCTTCATGGTTGGTCTGCACACAGTGATGTTTAGTCTTTATTAATGTTCTGCATAATTACATATACAAAAGAAGGCTCTTGGCCTTTAACACTTAGGCTCTCCGGCCTAATAAACACAGAAGCCCACCAGCTTATCAATACTTGACTCACCAGCCTACAAAACATGATTTACAATTCATAAGCATGATTACAAAATGGCTCGTCCTTGGGGATATTACAATCCCCTCCCCTTATTTTTGCATTGTCCTCAGTGCAACTTTTACACAACATCAACAAGATTTTCAAAATCTTAAAAAAGATGTGGATATTTTGCTCGCATAATATCTTCATGCTCCCATGTCACGTCCTCAGGACCATACCAGGTCTACTGGACCTTTATAAGCCCTATGGCTCGATTCTAGAGTTGTTTTCTTTTCCGGTCCAATATGCACACAGGATGCACTTGCAAGACACCTTCTTGCTCCACCTGAATCACATTCCAATCAATTACATGATTAGCATGAGGTATATATTTCTTAAGGAATGAAACATGAAACACATTATGTATAGTCATGGATGCAGGTAATGCAAGCATATATGCAACTAGCCCAATCCTTTCTAGGATTTCAAATGGCCCACAAAATCTAGCTGCCAACATGGTGTAGTTTCCCAGCTTCAGGGAACTTATATTGGCTTTCACTTTCAGGAAAACATGATCACCCACTTTAAACTCTCTGTGGGTTCTGTTTTTATCAGCATAACGTTTCTGCCTGTCTTGGGCAGCTTTCAAATTATGCTTAATTTTTAACATTTGTTCTTCCATTTCCTTGAGCAACTCTGGCCCAACTACTGCCCTATCAACTGGATTATCCCAGCTTACTGGAGTATTTCACTTTCTGCATAAAGTGTTTCAAATGGGCTCATCTTCAATGATGCTTGATACCCATTGTTGTAGGCGAATTCTACCAAGTGTAGGTAATCTTCCCATTTAGATGGTTTGTCCATCACATACATCCTTAGTATATCTTCTATCACTTGATTCACCCGCTCTACCTTCTCATCAAACTCAGGATGATAGGTTGTGCTAAAGTTCAGATTCATTCTGAACCCCTTGAATAACCCTATCCAAAAACTTGAGGTAAATTTTGGGTCTTTGTCAGACACAATTGTCTTGGGAATTCTGTGCAATCGTGCCACTTTCTTCATAAAGATGTCGGCAACATCCGTTGCCTTGTAAGTAGTCTTTAACAGAATGAAATGGGCATCTTTCATAAGCTTGTCCACCACCACCATGATTGAATCATGTTGCTTGCTTGTTCTGGGCAATCCCGTGATGAAATCCATTGTCACTACCTCCCACTTCCACTCAGGAATGGGTAAAGGCTGCAACAATCCTACTGAGTGTCTGTGTTCATCTTTAACCTTCTGGCACTCCATACATCTGGTGATGTATTATGCAATCTCTTTCTTCATACCTGGCCAAAAGTAATGGCTCTTGACTGCTGCCACAATTTTCTGATATCCAGGGTGCCCAACATAAGGAACATTATGCATTTCATTCAAAACCATAAGTTTCAAGTCCTGGACATTAGGTACATAAATTATGTTCTTGTACAAAAGTGTTCCGTCAGTTTCCAATTTATAATTCTCCACTTTCTGTGGCATCTTGCCTTGTTGTAGCTTTGCTACCAAATCACTGTACTACAAATCTGCATTTGCAGCCTCCAAAATTTTTCTTTTAATATCAGTTCGGTACATGCTAATGGTTGTAGCATGCAATTCATGTACTCTCATGCTAAGTGCATCAACCACTTTATTCTCCTTCCCTTTGATATGCTTGATATCAAAATCATATTCACAAAGAAACTCCAACCACCTACTCTGCCTAGCATTCAAGGTTGGTTGATCAAACAAATACTTCAGACCGTTATGGTTTGTTCTCAGTTCGAACCTCCTTCCCATGAGGTAATGCCTCCATTTATTTAGAGCGTGTATTATGGCTGCCAACTCTAAATCATGAGTGGCATAGTTCTTTTCGTGCTCTTTCAATTTTCTGGATTCATAACAAATTACGAATCCATTCTGACTGATGACTCCTCCTAGTCCTTCTTTGCATGCATCTGTACACACTACAAAGTTTTCATTCGGATATGCAATCCTCATGATTGGATCACTGGTTAACAATTGCTTCAATTGCTAGAATCTTTTCTCACATTCCTCTTGTAAGATCCCCCGGTAGTGCCCCATTTATATTAAGAGTTGTAATCATGTTTATGAATTGTAATCATGTTTTGTAGGCTAGTGAGCCGAGTATTGATAAGCTGGTGGGATTATGTGTTTATTAGGCTGGAGAGCCTAAGTGTTAAAGGCCAGGAGCCTATTTTTGTATATGTAATTATGCAGAACATTAATAAAGATTTAACATCATTGCGTGCAAGTCGACCATGAAGAAAGAGTGATGGGGGACAAAGCTTCCACATAATGGGTAAGGGAAAGGGTGTTGAAAAGGTTTGGAAGAGAGGCTAATATTGAGGGATTAATTCCTTGAGATAATAATTTATTATTATTCCAAAGTGGTGTGAAAGGTATAATTTTATCCTAAGTTCCTGAAAAAGGGAACGCTTACTTGATGGAGTGCATGCAGCTTCATGGGTGACATGTGTCGGCCCAGGCACATGCAATTTAACCTAAGAATTGAGTTGTGATGGGGGTTCATCCTCCGTTCTTTCGTCCATTGTCTGAACTGTATGTGGGGGGCGTCTGATCTCCACATGCATACCCTAACGCAACTCTGAAACCAGAAAATCATGATGTTTTCCTGAGAAGCCGACGCATCCTCTGTCTAAACCGTTTGAGTCTGCGTTCAAACTCTGCATTGATTCCTTGTCACGCACCCTGAAAACCAATGGAAAACCCGTGGACTGAGCCATGTCTCCTGTGTGTCGTGTGAACCCAATTTATCAACACTACAAATCTGAGTTCGTGCTTTACCATTTGGGTTGCTGTCCTCTATGAAACTTGAGCATATCATAATTGTCTATGCCGTGTGTGTTATAATTGTGGGTTGTTGTGTCCACACAGTCCCTTGGCTGAGTGTGATTGGCTACTGTCATTTGTTCCTTGTTGAGCCTTACGGTTAGCCTCCTTGTGATTGAACGAAGTTGAATAAGCAGGTTTTCAGGCCTGTGTGCAACACTCTCTCCAGGTGAGAGAGGTTGTTGTGGTTGAAGAAGCGGGTTGTCAGGCCTATGAGTGACTCTCTCCAGGTGAGAGAGTGCGTGGAGGAAGTGAGAACTCTTGGAAGGGGTCCTGTAGCTGCAACATAGCTCGGAGAATTTCAGTCCGGCTTGTTGCTGAAGCCCAAGGCAAGGGAGGTTTAGCAACCGAAGGACTGTCCTGGTGACAGTGAAGGTGTATACTCCTGGGTTGGGAAAGGCATGTGGGGAATGAGAGTCTGTGAGCAGTGGGCATAAGTGGCTACTAAGAGAGAATCCATCCTCATAAAATGTGTGTCTTCCTGTTGACCTTGCCTAGCCTAGGATTCCCTTGCCCGGTGGAGCTTAGTCCAAGCTCGGGGGTGACCTACTGCTGAGAGTGATGAGCAACGCGGTCTAAGGCTAGGAGGTTCGTGGAAGGTCTGCACGCAGTTGGTGGAGTTACCTAGTTTCAAAGATAAGTATCATTATGTGTTTAATTTCAATTAAAATGCATGTTTGTGATGCTTGTAAAATTATCATGTATTCTGTTGCAATGATATTTATTGTTAATTCTGTTTACAGTCTGTATGATGGCAGTAACTTTATGTTAAATGAGTTAATTTGATTTAATATGCATGTTATAGATACATTTATGGGAATGTTCCACGTAGTGGCGTTGCCCGGCTATGGGGTTGATGGCCGGGGACGTTACAATATGGTATCAGAGCCATAGTTTCAACGTTGAGCCTGGATGGGTCGGATAAGTGGTCTTTGGGCCCAAGGTTTCAAGTGGAAATGGTGTTCATATGGAGCCAATTTTGAACCTTAGAATGTTTCTGAGTGGCAAGGGGTTACTTGGTCATGTTAGAAAGCTCAGGAGGAGTAGCGGTAGAATAAAACTGTAGCCGGCGTGGTATTTGACCATGGAGAGAGAGATCTCAACACTTGGGGTGTTGGAGCCATAGGATCTGTTTGGGAAAAAGGAGAAACTTTTACGACCGTCAAATCGGGAGAAATGGAATGTGCTGAGGCATAAACTTCTGGAGGAGATCTACATCGTAGATTGTAGGAAAAGTGCCTGACCGTTAGATCCGTTTCCAAGAAGACTAAGGAAAATCACTTTGGAGGATTTCGAGTGTGGAGTGTGACAAACTCTCAAAGTCTCGAAGTAGGTCACAACCGTCCATTGCGAAGGACACACATCAATAGATCATGTACTTCGAGTGGAAGTACTTCAAGAGGAGGTAATTGCTTTGAGTTTGAAACTCCCGAAGCCCAAAGTACCAAAGTCATTGATCTTGACGGAGGAAACACGTCGGTAGATCGTGAACTCCGAGGAAAAGCGCTCTGGGAAAAAGTGAGCATAGAGGAGTTGAAACTCTTGAAGCCTGAAGAGCCGAAGTGGTGAGTCATGATGACGTCACCTAGAGGTGACATGGATAGATGGGATGTGTTCCACATGTCAGTGGGTTTAGAACTCGTGGAAGATTGAAATGGTATTTGGAGCGTGACAAGTTTCACCCATCTGAATGGGCCACATATCAGTCACTAGTATTCCACCATGTGGCATCCTGTGTGAGCAGGGTTAGTGGGGCCCGAGGTTACGTAAGGTAGTTAAAGGTCAAAGGACCCACTGTGGCGTTGATCACGATACATCAAGATCAACGGCCAGAAGGCATTGCGGGGACTCAAGTTGCACAGAAGCTAATTCTCTAAGGCAGTCCAACAATCCAAACCACGGTTTCACTAAGGAGTTACGTGTCAGCATCAGGAGAATTGCGGGACGAAAGGCAGGTTTTTACAAACCATCATTGCATGCCCCCGCAATTGGAAAATGTTAACTGATGTGACGTAATAATGTCACCTAAGGTTACGTGGGAGTGTTTGGAGATTAATGATTCGGGGTGTGCAGATGTGAAATCTTATGAAGTCCCGAAGTCCCGAAACTCAGACGCCTGAGGTTCCACAGTGAGTGTCAGTTGTTGGATGCTGGGTAGACGTGGACCGTTGATCCACCCTACTGCACGAGTTTGGTAACTTGGAACTCTGAGAGATTATTGTGTTGTGCTTTGAAAATTTTCGAGGCCGAAGGCCTGAGTACACGTTTATTGATCTAACGCTTGGTCACAACCCATGGTCGCATGGGTTGGGAACTGAGAGAAAGGGGCTAGTGCCTGAAAACTTAGCAGAGCAGAGCTCTGAAAGAAGAAATCTGCAGGGATTCTTGATTGATCGAGAATCACAGAGAATGAAAACTGAACGTTTTCTTGAATCAGATTTGTTTATGAATTTTGTGGGATTTGTTAAGGAATAATGGCCTAACAAATTCCGATTGTCTGCACATTGTGTTTGCATAAGTTTAACGAGTGCCATAACCGAGTAGAGTTACCACTGAGTGAAAAAGAAATGGAAGAGGCACAAACTACTTCCAGTTCCAATGATGAAGCAAAATGAATGGATGTTCATTTGGAGTTGAAGGGTCAAACTCCAATGGGCATGGAGAAGAGATAGATAAAGAAGGGCATATGATGAAAATCATTGAAAGATTGCAAAAAGATGCCCAAACTCACCGAGTAGATAGCAGGAAGCTCATGAAATCTAAGGAACAATAGGGAGAATTCAAATTAAAGTTGATGAAGAGTCTGGAGAGAATAGAAAAGAAGTTGGACAAGGAGAGAGACTCGAGCAAAATAGGGAGTCACCAGACTTTTGTGGGAAGAATATGAAGGAGTGTTGGTAGACACCATCATCACTCCCAAGGTCGCTCCAAGAGGAGGGCACACAATTGTTCAAGCTCGTCTCCTACCAGAAAGCACAAGAGATATGGAATGGATGAACTGAAGGGAGAAATGAAAAAGATTAAGCCTCCTACGTTTAATGGAGAACACAAGAAGGAGGAAGATTCCAAAACATGGTTGCTTGGCATGAGGAAATATTTCCAACTGCGGAATTATTCCTCTCATGCAGAAGGTAGAATTGCAATGCATCAATTGAAAGGAAAAGCATCCATGTGGTGGGATCAACTTGTGCAGGTGCAACACATTAGAGAGAAAGATATCACTTGGAAATAATTCAAGAGGTATTTCGAGAAGAAATACTTGACTAAAATATACTATGACAGAAAGATGAAAGAGTTCTTTGAACTCAAGCTGGACAGCATGACCATTGATGAATACGAACGGAGATTTTTGGAATTACTGAAGTATGTTCGGTTCATCAAAGATGAGAATGTCAATATTCAAAAGTATCTTAGTGGACTTCCACCTTCCATTGGGGACAAGATTCAGTATGATGACCCAAAAACTATGGAAGAAACGATAAGAAGAGCGAAATGCTTATATGAGAAACAAAGAGAGAAGCCTACTTTCTGGAAGGCTTGGGAAGACAAGAAGAAATTCAAGATGGATTAGAGGAAGAAGGGAACCAAGCCACCCTTTTTCAGGAACAGTCCTCATGGAAAACCATCTTTTAGAGAGCACAGGAAGGCTGAAGTGGGTGGGCAAATGCCAGGACCGCTACCTACAGAATGTTGGGGTTGTAAAGGGAACCATAGGTACAGAGATTGCCCCCACAAAAATGATAAAGTGAGAACTGTCCACATTGTACAACAAGTTGAAACAGTGGAGGACATGGGCAATATAATTCCAAGTATCTACATAGCCCTGGACAACAAGCAAGCTAAATATTAGTCGCACATGATTGAAGTGGAAGGTATGATCAATAACCATCCATTCACCATTTTAATTGATTCAGGGGCTAGCCATAGTTATATAGATCCTAGAGTGGTGGAAAGTTTGCAATTGTCGAGAAGCAAACATGAAAAGTCTTGGTTAGAGAAACTGGCTACAGGAACCAAGAGAAAAGTCACTGAGTTGGTTAAGTCTTGTCCTGTGGAAATGAATGGATTGAGCACAAAGGCTGAATTGAACATTATGCCTTTAAGTTCTTATGATTGTCTAATTGGGATGGACTGGTTGGACCAACACCATGCCATATTGGAATGTCGTAACAAGGAATTCACTTGCTTGGATGAGGAAGGAAATTGAAAAACAGTCCAAGGAATTTCCATAGTTGTTGCTATCAAAGAAATCTCAGCAACGCAGCTAAAGAAGTGCTACAGAAAAGGCTTTCAATTATTTGCAACCCATGTGGAGGAAACATCTAAGGATGAAGTTTCAAAGATTTGAGATCATGCGGTACTAAAGGAGTTTGAATATGTATTCCAGGAGGTACCCGAACTACCCCTGAAGAGAGATATTGACTTCTCTGTAAACTTGATGCCTGGAGCAGCTCCAGTGTCGAAAGCTCCTTACAGAATGAGTATGTCAGAGCTGAAATAATTGCAATTGCAGCTTGAAGAGCTTCTGAAGAAGGGGTATATACGCCCAAGTGTGTCACCTTGGGGTGCCCCAGTCCTGTTCATGAAGAAGAAGGATGGGGTGCTGAGATTGTGTATCGATTTCATACAATTGAACAAAGTAACTGTAAAGAACAAATATCCTTTGTCGAGGATTGATGACCTCTTCGATCAGTTGAAGGATGCGAAGATATTTTCGAAGATAGACCTTAGTTTGAGATATCACAAGGTAAGGATAAAGGATGAAGACATCAACAAGACCGCCTTTAGAACAAGGTATGGTAATTACGAGTTCACAGTGGTGTCGTTTGGGCTATCGAACGCACTCGTTGTTTTTATGTGCCTAATGAATGGTGTATTCAGGGACTATCTAGAGACATTTGTCATAGTCTTCCTGGATGACATTCTGGTGTATTCCAAGTCAGAGGAAGAGCATGAACAACATCTGAGGATAGTGTTGCAGGTGCTAAGAGAGCACAAAATGTATGCCAAGTTGAGCAAGTGCTCGTTTTATCAAGAGCAAATCTATTACTTGGGGCATATTATTTCAAAGGATGGGATAGTTGTATATCCCGAGAAGATTGAGGCCATCAAAGAATGGTCAACGCCAAAGAACGTGATAGAAGTCAAATCCTTTATGGGTCTAGTTGGTTATTACAGAAGGTTTATCGCAAGGTTCTCAAGGATAGCTCACCCTATCAATTCCTTGCAAAGGAAGGAGAAAAATTTTCACTGGACAGAGGATTGTGAGAGAAGCTTCCAACAATTGAAGAAACTGTTAACCAGTGCTCCAATCCTGAGGATTGCAGATCCGAATGAAGATTTTGTGGTGTGCACAAATGCATGCAAAGAAGGAATGGGAGGATTCCTTGGTCGGAATGGATTTGTAATTTGTTATGAATCCATAAAGTTGAAAGAGCACGAAAGGAACTATGAAACTCATGATTTGGAGTTGGCATCCATAGTACACACTCTAAATAAATGGAGGCATTACCTCATGGGAAGGAGGTTTGAACTGAGGACAGACCATAACGGTCTGAAGTATTTGTTTGATCAACCAAATTTGAATGCTAGGCAGAGTAGGTGGTTGGAGTTTATTTGTGAATATGATTTTGATATCAAGCATATCAAAAGGAAGGAGAATAAAGTGGTTGATGCACTTGGCAGGAGAGTGCATGAATTACATGCTACAACCATTATCATGTACCAAACTGATATTAAGGGCAGAATTTTGGAGGCTACAAATACAGATTTGTAGTACAGGGATTTGGTAGAAAAGCTATACAACAAGGTAAGATGCCACATAAAGTGGAGGATTATAAATTAGAGGTTCATGGAACACTTATGTACAAGAACATAATTTATGTACCTAATGTCCAGGACTTGAAACTTATGATTTTGCATGAAATGCATAATGTGTCTTATGTTGGACACCCTGGATATTAGAAAATTGTAGCAGCAGTCAAGAGCCATTACTTTTTGCCAGGTATGAAGAAAGAGATTGCAGAATACATCGCTAGATGTATGGAGTGACAGAAGGTTAAAGTTGAGCACAGACACCCAAAAAGGTTGTTGCAACCTTTACCCATTCCTGAGGGGAAGTGGGAAGTGGTGACAATGGATTTCATCACGGGATTGCCCTGAACAGGGAAGCAACATGATTCAATCATGGTGGTAGTGGAAAAGCTTACGAAAGCTACCCATTTCATTTCGTTAAAGACTACTCACAAGGCATCAAATGTTGCCGACATTTTTATGAAGGAAGTGGCATGATTGCATGGAATTCCCAAGACAATTGTGTCTGACAAAGACCCGAAATTTACCTCAAATTTCTGGAAAGGGTTGTTCAAAGGTTTTGGAATGAATCTGAACTTTAGCACAGCCTATCATCCCGAGTCTGATGGGCAGATGGAGCAGGTGAATCGAGTGATATAAGACATACTGAGGATGTATGTGATGGACAAACCATCGAAATCGGAAGACTACCTACACTTGGTAGAATTCACCTACAACAATAGGTATCAATCATCCTTGAAGATGAGCCCATTTGAAGCACTTTATGGCAGAAAGTACAATACTCCAGTAAGATGGGATAATCCAGTTGATAGGGTAGTACTTGGGCCAGAGTTCCTCAAGGAAATGGAAGAACAAATGCTAAAAATTAAGCATAATTTAAAGGCTGCCCAAGATAGGCAAAAAATTTATGTTGATAAGAAAAAAAACCACAGAGAGTTTAAAGTGGGTGACCATGTTTTCCTAAAAGTAAAAGCCAATAAAAGTTCCCTGAAGCTGGGAAGCTGCTCCAAGTTGGCAGCCAGATTTTGTGGGCCATTTGAAATCCTAAAAAGGATTGGGCCAGTTGCATATATGCTTGCATTACCTACATCCATGATTGTACATAATGTGTTTCATATTTCATTTCTTGAGAAATATATACCTTATGCTAATCATGTAATCGATTGGAATGTGATTCAGGTGGAGCAAGAAGGTGTCCTGCAAGTGCATCCTGTGCGCATATTGGACCGGAAAAGAAAACAGCTTCGGAATCGAGCCATAGGGCTTGTAAAGGTCCAGTGGACCTGGTACGGTCCCGAGGACGCGACATGGGAGCATGAGGATGCTATGTGGGCAGAATACTCGCATCTTTTTGAATATTTTGAAAATCTTGTTGATGTTGTGTAAAGAGTTGCACCAAGGATGGTGCAAAAATAAGGGGAGGGGATTGTAATATCCCCCGGTAGTGCCCCAATTATATTATGAGTTGTAATCATGTTTATGAATTGTAATCATGTTTTGTAGGCTAGTGAACTGAGTATTGATAAGTTGGTGGGCTTATGAGTTCATTAGGCCAGAGAGCCTAAGTGTTAAAGGTCATGAGCCTGTTTTTGTATATGTAATTATGCAGAACATTAATAAAGATTAAACATCGTTGTGTGCAGACCAACCACGAAGAAAGAGTGATGGGGGACTAAGATTCCACATAATGGGTAAGGGAAAGGGGGTAGAAAGGTTTGGAAGAGGGGCTAAGCTTGAGGGCTTAAGTCCTTGAGATAATAATTTATTATTATTCCAAAGTGGTGTGAAAGGTATATTTTTATCCTAAGTTCCTGTAAAAAGGGAACGCGTACTTGATGGAGTGCATGCATCTTCATGGGAGACATGTGTCGGCCCATGCACATGCAATTTAACCCAAGAATTGAGCCGTGATGGGGGTTCATCCTCCATTATTTCATCCATTGTCTGAACCGTGTGTGGGGGGCATCTGATCTCTGCATGCATACCCTCACGTAGCTTTGAAACCAGAAAACCGTGATGTTTTCCTGAGAAGCTGACACATCCTTCGTCTGAACCATTTGAGTTTGCGTTAAAACTCTGCATTAATTCCTTGTCACGCACGTTGAAAACTAGTGGAAAACACGTGGACTGAGCCGTGTCTCATGTGTGTCTTGTGGACCCAATTTATCCACACTGCAAATCCAAGTTCGTGATCCGGATTATTTTCGGCACGAAATGAGAGTGGAGATATAATAAAGAAATGCACAGAGATATTGCAGATATTCAATAATATAACATAAATGTATCAGAGATGCAACCATAAACACATATATACAGTAATACACGCTTTCTATTAATCAGAGAAATGTACAGAGACTGTAAAAATACAGAGTGAAAGACTCGCTAGAATGGT
>JZKD02S1071545.1:91994-123955 GCA_000966675.3 Picea glauca | reverse complement strand
TTGGGTAAGTTGGTGCATCAACTTCTCGGGGTCGTAACTTTTGCATACGATCTCCGTTTTAGGCATGTGATAGCTCGTTGGAAAGGTATCGTCGAGGAGATTCATTTTGGGGGATTAATCATGATTTTGGCTATTATTGAGAACCTCGATCTCAAAAAACCTTCATTTAGGCCCTCAAAATGGCCCCGAAAGTTAAAACCTACTAAAAATAGTAAATTGCCAAAATTGCCATAAAGTTGTTTTAAGCCAGTTGGAAAAGGTGGGTGGCCACCAACATCCACCTGGATCAGTTCGTGCTTAACCATTTGGGTTGTTGTCTTATGTGAAACCTGAGCATACCGTAATTGTCTATGACGTGTACGTTATAATTGTGGGTTGTTGTGGCCACGCAGTCCCTTGGCTGAGTGTGATTGGATACCTCCATATGTTCCTTGTTGAGCTTTATTGTTGGCCTCCTTGTGCTGGAATGGAGCTGAAGAAGCAGGTTATCAGGCCTGTGTGCAACACTCTCTCCAGATGAGAGAGGTGGTTGTGGTTGAAGAAGTAGGTTGTCAAGCCTGTGAGCGACTCTCTCTAGGTGAGAGAGTGCGCAGAGGAAGTGAGAACTCCTTGAAGGGGTCCTATAGATCCTACAGAGCTCGGAGAATTCTGGTTCGGCCTGTTGTTGATGCCCAAGGCAAGAGGGGTTTAACATCCGAAGGACTGTCCTCGTGACAATGAAGGTGTATACTCCTAGGGTGGGACAGGCATGTGGGGAATGAGAGTCTGTTAGTAGTGGGAATAAGTGGCTCCTGGGAGAGAATCCATTCTCATAAACTGTATGTCTTCCTATTGACCTTGCCTAGCCTAGGATTCCCTTTCCCAGTGGAGCTTAGTCCTAGCTCAGGGGTGACCTATTACTAACAGTGATGAGCAGCGCAGTCTAAGGATGGGAGGCTCGTGGAAGGTCTGCACATAGTTGGTGGAGTTACCCAGTTTCAAAGATAAGTATCACTATGTGTTTAATTTCAATTAAAATGCATGTCTATGATGCTTGTTAAATTATCATGTATTCCGTTGCAATGATATTTATTGTTAATTCTGTGTACAATCTGTATGATGGTAGTAAATCTATGTTAAGTGAGTTAATTTGATTTAATATGCATGTTATAGATAAATTTATGGGAATGTTCCACGTAGTGGTGTTGCCTGACAGTGGGGTTGACGGCCGAGGACGTTACACCTCTGTCCACTGAAATTTCTTCTCCTTCCTTTGCAAGGAAGTGATAGGGCGAGCTATCCTCGAGAAAACTGTGATAAACCTTCTGTAATAACCATCTAGACCCATAAAGGATATGAATTATGTCACGTTCTTTGGAACTGACCATTCTCTGATGGCCTCAATATTCTAAGGATCTATAACTATCCCATCCTTTGAAATAATATGCCCCAAGTAATGGATCTTCTCCTGATAAAATGAGCACTTACTCAACTTGGTATACATTTGGTGCTCTCTTAGCACCTGAAACACCATCCTCAGATGTTGTTCATGCTCTTCCTCCGACTTGGAATACACCATAATTTCATCCAGGAAGACTATGACAAACTTCTTTATATAGTCCCTGAATACACCATTCATCAGGCACATAAAAACAACAGGTGCATTCGACAACCCAAACAACACCACCGTGAACTCGTAATGACCATACCTTGTTCTAAAGGTGGTCTTGTTGATGTCTTCATCCTCTATCCTTAACTGGTGATATCCCAACCTGAGGTCTATCTTCGAAAATATCTTCGCATCCTTCAACTGATCGAAGAGGTCATCAATCCTTGACAGAGGATACTTGTTCTTTACAGTCACTTTGTTCAATTGTCTGAAATCGATACACAATCTCAGTGTCCCGTCCTTCTTCTTCACGAACAGGATCGGGGCACCCCAAGGTGACATGCTTGGGCATATATACCCCTTCTTCAGAATCTCTTCAAGATGCAATTGCAACTCTTTCAACTCTAGCATACTTATTCTGTAAGGAGCTTCTCCAGGCATCAAGTTTACAGAGAAGTCAATATCTCTTTTCGGAGGTAGTCCGGGTACCTCTTGAAATACATCTTCAAACTCCTTTAGTACCGCATGATCTCCAATATTTGATACCTCATCCCTAGATTCTTCCTCCACATGGGATGCAAATAATTGACAACCTTTTCTGTAGCACTTCTTCAGTTGCATTGCTGAGATTTATTTGATTGAAACATCTCTAGGAGTTGCTTGGACTGTTTTATGATTTCCTTCCTCATCTAGGCAATTGAATTCCTTATTATGACAGTCCAAGATGGCATGGTGTTGGTCCAACCAATCCATCCCAATTAGACAGTCATAAGAACCTAAAGGCATAACATTCAATTAAGCCTTTGTGCTCAGTCCATTCATGTCCACTGGACAAGACTTAACTAGCTCAATGTCTTTTCTCTTGGTTCCTGTAGCCAGTTGCACTAACCAAGACTTTTCATGTTTGCTTCTCGACAATTGCAAACTTTCCACCACTCTAGGATCTATATAACTATGGCTAGCCCCTAAATAAATTAAAATAGTAAAGGCATGGTTGTTGATCATATGTTCCACTTCAATCATGTGTGACTGATATTCACCTTACTTGTTGTCCAGGGCTGCGTAGATCCTTGGCATTCTACTGACCATGTCCTCCACTATTTCATATTGCTGACCATTATGGACGACTCTCACTTTACCATTTTTGTGGGGACAATCTTGGTACTTGTGGTTCCCCTGACAGCCCCAACATTGAATGGGCATCTTCCTTTTCCTTTGTTCCCCTACTTTAGCCATTCTAAGCTCTCTAAACGATGGCTTTCCTTAAGGATTGTTCCTGAAAAAGGGTGGCTTAGTTCCCTTCTTCCTCTGATCCATCTGGAATTTCTTCTTGTCATCCCAAGCCTTCTGAAAAGTAGGCTTTTCTCTTTGCTTCTCATATAAGCATTTCTCTCTTCTTATAGTTTCTTCCATAGTCTTAGGGTCATCATACTAAATCTTGTCACCAATGGAAGGTGGCAATCCACTTCGATACCTCTGAATATTGACAATCTCTTCTTTGGTGAATGAAACATGCTTCAACTATTCCAAAAATATTCGTTCGTATTCATCAATGGTCATGCTATCCAATTTGAGTTCAAAGAACTCTTTCATCTTTTTGTCATAGTATCTTTTAGTCAAGTATTTCTTCTCGAAATACCTCTCGAATTATTTCCAAGTGATATTTTTCTCTCTAATGTGTTGCACATGCACAAGTTGATCCCACCACATGGATGCTTTTCCTTTCAGTTGATACATCGCAATTCTTCCTTCTGCATGAGAAGAATAATTATGCAGTTGGAAATATTTCCTCATGCCAACCAACCATGTTTCGACATCTTCCTCCTTCTTATGTTCTCCATCAAATGTAGAAGGCTTAATCTTGTTCATTTCACCCTTCAGTTCATCCACTCTAGAACTCATGTGCTTTCTAGTAGGAGATGGGCTTGAACTACTGTGTGCCCTCCTCTTGGAGCGACCTTGGGAGTGATGATGGTGTCTACCAACATTCCTTGATCTTCTTCCCTCAGAATTATGGTGACTTCCTGCTTTGCTCAAGTCTTTCTCCTTGTCCAAGTTCTTTTCTATTCTCTCCAGACTCTCCATCAACTTTAAGTTGAATTCTCCCTGCTATTCCTTTTCTTTCATGAGATTTCTATTATCTTCTCGGTGAGTTTGGGCATCTTTCTACAATATTTCAATGATTTTCATCATATGCCCTTCCTTATCTGTCTCTTCTCCATGCCCATTGGAGTTTGACCCTTCAACTCCTAAATGAACATCCATCCCTTTAGCTTCGTTCTCTGAACTGGAAGCATTTCGTGTCTCCTCCATTTCTTTGCACTCAGTGTCAACTCTAATAAGTTCTAGCACTTGTTAAACATATGTAAACACAATGTGCAGACAATCATAATTTTTCAGGCCATCAATCCTTAACAAATCCCACAACATTCATAAACAAATTTGATTCAAGAAAATGTTCAGTTTTCATTCTCTGTGATTGTCGTTCAATCAAGAATCCCCTCAGATTTATTCTTTCAGAGCTCTTATCTGCTAAGTTTTCAGGCACTAGCCCCTTTCTCTCAGTCCCCCAACCCACGCGACCATGGGTTGTGACCAAGCGCTAGATCAATAAGCGCTTACTTGGGCCGTCGACCTCGGAAATTTTCAAAGCACATCACAACACTCTCTCAGAGTTTCGAGTTACCGAAATTACGCAATAGAGTGGATCAACAGTCCACATCTACCCAACATCCAACGTTTGACACTCACTATGGAACCTCAGGTGTCTGATTTTCGGGACTTTAGAGCTTCGAGACTTTGGTTTCCAGAATCTTTCCCGCTTGCTTCCCTTTCGATCTCTCGAATTACGAACTTCCAGATTCTCTATCCTCTAGGCCCACATAGTACAACTGTCACCAACTAAGGAGATGGCATGTGGTATGCCTAGAAAGGTCCACGTCACCCCAGGCAACGTCATACGACCCCACCACATCTATCCTTTTACTTTGAAACTTCAGGCTTCAGAGCTTCGGACTTCGGGAGTTTCAACTCCTCTACGCTCGCTTTTGCCCAGAGCGCTTTCTCCCAGAGTTCACGATCTACGGATGTGTATCCTCCTTCACGATCAATGCCTATGAGTGACTTTGGTAGTTTGGGCTTCAGGAGTTCCAAACTCACAACACTTGCCTCCTCACAAAGTACTTCCACCCGAAGTACACGATCTCTTGATGTGTGTCCTTCACAATGGACGATTGTGATCTACTTCGGGACTTCGGGAGTTTGTCACACTCCACACTAGAAATCCTCTAAAGTGATTTTCCTTTGCCTTTTTGGACACGGATATAACAGTTAGGCTCTTTTCCTACGATCTAAGGTGTATATCTCCTTCGAAAGTTTATGCCTCAGTGAATTCCACTTCTCCTGATTGTCGAACTCCAAAAGGCTTCCAGGATAACCTTCCTGCACCTTCTCCGCATTTGACGGTCATACAGAACTCTCCTTTTTCCCAATCAGATCTTATGGCTCCAACACCCCAAGTGTTGAGCTCTTTCTCTCCGTGGTCAAATACCATGCTGGCTGCCGTTTTATTCTACTGCTACTCCTCCTGTGCTTCGTAACACAACCAAGTAACCCCTTGGCACTCAGAAACATTCTAAGGTTCAAAATTGGTTCCATACGAACACCATTTCCACTCGAAACCTTGGGTCCAAAGACCACTTATCTGGCCCATCTAGGCTCAACGTTGAAACCTTGGGCTCTGATACCATATTGCAACGTCCATGACCATCCACCCCATTGTCGGGCAACGCTACTACGCAGAATAACACTTATGTAGTATGCATTTAAATGAAGTTAAATGACTTAACACAGAGTAAACACATAATTACTACTACCATACAAAATTAATGGAAATAATAATAATTCATCTACGCAACAGAATTCATGATAATATTACTAGCATCATAGACATGCATTTTTATTGAAATTAAACACATAAAGATACTTATCTTTGAAACTGTAGTAACTCCACCAACTATGTGGAGACCTTCCATGAACCTCCCAGCCTTAGACCACGCTGCTCATCACGCTCAGCAGTGGATCACCCCCAATATGGGACTAAGCTCCACCCAAGGAAAGGGAATCCTAGACTAGGCTGAGGTTACAGGAAGACTGCACAATGTAACCGGAAGGATTCTCTCCAGGAGCCTTCTTACGCCCACTACTCACGGAATTTAATTCCTCACATGCATGTTCCACCCGAGAGTATACACCTTCACAAGCACAATCCATTGGTGCTTCACCTCCCTCTCTGGGTCTCGACAATAGGTCAGATCAAGAATTCTCAGAGCTATGTAGCTGGTGCTGGAATCTCTCTGGAAGAAAACCACTTCCCAATAGACTCTCTCACCTGGAGAGAGTTGCTCACAAGCCTGACAACCTGCCTCTTCTACCACGGGCCTGACAACCCGTTTCTTCAGCACACTCTTCGACTCAATTCCAACCGGGTGAGGGAAATCGCAACAAAATCAGCACTCAGTTGACACAAGGATGATGACCACAATAGAAAATGGTCATAGGCCCAAAAATGGCAACGTCCAGATGCTAAGACACAACTCGCTTAGGTGATTACCCAGGTGTCAGGTTCCACAAAAGACATAGATCGTCCCATGGATTACCGGTTTCAAGATGCATGACAAGAAAATTATGCAGAGGTCGATGATGGAGGCTGAACGTAGAGACCAGACAAAATTCATGGGAATACATTGGTTGATCACAAAGGTCTCATGGTTTCGGGTTTCAGATCTGCGTGAGGTATGCATGCAGAGATCATACGCTAAGGCAACACAGATCAGATAGTGGATGCAAGAGTGGAGGACGAACCCCCATCATAGCTCAATTATTAGGTTAAATTGCATGTGCCTAGGCCGACACATGTCGCCCATGAAACCACATACACTCCATCAAGCATGCATTCCCTTTTCCAGTAACTTAAGATAAAAATATACCTTTCACACCACTTTGGAATAATGATAAATTATTATTCCCAAGGAATTAATCCCCTAAGATTAGCCCCTCTTTCCAACCTTTCAACCCCCTTTCCCTTACCCATTATGTGGAAGCTTAGTCCCCCATCACTCTTTCTTCATGGTCGGTCTGCACACAATGATTTTTAATCTTTATTAATGTTATGCATAATTACATATACAAAAACAGTCTCTTGGCCTTTAACACTTAGGCTCTCCGACCTAATAAACACATAATCCCACCAACTTATCAATACTCGACTCACCAGCCTACAAAACATGATTTAAAATTCATAAACATGATTACAACAAGGCTCGTCCTTGGGGATATTACATGCAGTATATTGACTTGTCTGGCTGCACAAATTTGCAAATGTTGCCTTCCTTTGGGAACTTAACAGACCTTCAATATGTTAACTTGAATAAATTTGAAAGGTTGCAAATTCTCCCAGACTCATTTGGGAATTTAATTCGAATAAAAAATCTTTGTTTGGCAGGCTACAGAAAGTTGAAAATATCAACCCAAAAACTTGGAGATATCAACATGCTTGAAAGCTTGGAACTTTCCCATTGTGAAAAACTAGAGGTATTTCCTCCCCAAGTCACAAGTTAGCGGTCTCTAAATATTTTGAAATTCTAGTGTCCTTTGTTGGAAATGCTACCACCCTCACTAGGTAACCTAAGGAGCTTAAAGGAATTGACACTTCATTGCTACCACAAATTGAGACGTTTGCTAGAGTCAGTTGGGAAGTTGAAACAATTGAGGACCCTGATGATAAATAATGCAGGAATCGAGTGTTTTCCATTAGGTGTCACAGATTTGAACAAACATGAAATTTTGAGTGTAAGATATTTTCCGCTAATTGAAATTCCATTCCACACTGCATTAGCAGATCTGAGAGGGCACATAGTGTTGTATTCTTCTTTTGACAATTTCATGTGCATACTTCGACCCAAAGACTTGGACCTACATGGACAGGGATTAAAGAATTATCATTTCCTCGAGGTTTTTTCCCCAATCCTCAACTCTTGAACATCAACTTTTGTCACGAACTGCTAGAGGTTGGAGAATTTCTAACAACATTAGTAGCTCTGCACTTGCAAGAATGTTACTCACTGGAGAAAATAAGAGGGATTTCTGGTCTTGCAAGACTTCGACTACTAGACATCAACAAGTATAACGAAATAGAAGAGTTGCTTAGTGTTGAGACGTTGATATATTTAGAGGAGTTGAGGGGGGAATTTGAATACAAGAAGCTTAATAAGAGAGTAAGAAGGTTGGCCCAAGCAACAATTGAATGGATAGTAATAGAAAAAGAAAATATTGAAACTTCTTAAAATTAAGGATCCTTTTGTGTTGGAAGTAATGCTTACATTAGTGATTGGTTTTGAGTCTTTTGTGGTTTGTTGTGGTTGTTGAGAAATTCTCTCAACCATTCTATCCAAGTTTAGAATAAGTTGGATCTCACAACAAGAATGTAAATGTATTTATATTGTGCATATACGTAATGGAAAACATATTTTGTGTGCAATTGTATTTTCTAAGTTGGTATTGTTGGGCGAAGCAAAACAAAACATAAAATTGTGAACAACAAACCCAATTAACACAGTGATTTATATGGAAACCCAATGCGGGAAAAAAACATGGGGCAATGATAGTTGATAATCTTATTATTCAAGGGAGAATTACAATAGATAGAACATGCATACAATCATCGTCTCCTCACATACACATTGTACTCCACCGTATTGTGTCTTTCTCACACACTCGTCTACAGATTGCACTCTCACCTCTATGGGTATGCTTGTATATATAACATCTCTCAAATAGTTAGACTAACTGATTATAATTAGATCCACCAGTTACACAATTTGTTCACAAAAGAGTGCATGCATGCACATTCCTAATATAGTTACATGCACGTGCATGTGACCGCATGGGAAATTCGTTGGCATGTTTCCAACAATCTCCACCTTGACAACAATTTACCTGATATATCATGCCCTTAATTCATCACCTTTTCTACAATCCAAGAGAAGTCAAATACCATCATAGCTCCAAAAATTCTCTAACAATACTGTTACATGAACATGCCTGCACGATTCACTCCAATATGGACCATTCTACCTCCATCGGTAACCTGTCTAATAAACCGATGCACTTGTCCCATTTTGATACGCTGGATTGTTAGTCAAATGCACAACACTTTGACCACCACAGAACACCACATCCTGTACCTGTCCAAACTTACCCAAGAGATCCTTGCATTATTTCAAGACATAACCTGAGGTAGATCTCCTCTCGTCCAAAAATCATGAATCATAACCACAGACTAAACCATTGTGTTATTGATCCAATTGGCTATTGGTGGCCACCCACCTATTCCAACTGGCTCTTCTTGTCCATTTATAGTTCAACATGTTATTTTGTACTTCTTTGTAATTGTGGGTTCTACACTTCTGGGGCTATCTGAAGCCCTACACAACTTCCAGGTGGATATTGGTGGCCTCTCACCTGATCCAACTAGATTATTTTGTATGTTTTCATGTCATCACATATTGATGTACTTCCACGACCGTTTTGGAGGCCTAAACAATGTTTTTTTGTCTCGCCACAATCAAACTGTAGGCAAAGTTAGATTTTGACAGTGTAATGTGTAGTTCTCTGAAATACCTTTCCAACGGGCTATCACGTGCCTAAAACAGAGGTCGTATGCAAACGTTACGATCCCGAGAAGTTGAGGTACCAACTTACCCATAGGGGCCCACATGACTTTTGACGTTTCACCTCCTAGGGTTAGGTTTTTGGATGTCTATGGTTTTGGCATTCATGAGTAATATCAAAAATGCCTCTAGAGCCTCATTGTAATTTATTCTTCTCAGACATATGCATGTAGAAGCCACATCTCTTCTCAGAGATAGCTACCACCATTCGAGCAAGTGTTTCAGTTCTGCAGTTTCACAGTTTCAACCTATTTAATTATTCAATAGAAGATATTTTTCACTCGGTATCTATGTTATTCTCCATATATTTGTGTTTATTGTATTCAGTCTGTTAATCAGTTCGTTCCGCTCCTAAATCCGGATCAGTGGTATCAAAGCGGTCTTCTCTTCATTTATTTTTCTTCGTGCATGTCCCCAACAAGATATGGGTACAAGAAGTTGGGACTCGAACCAATCGATCCATTGCAAGATCGGTCGCGCCGAGCTCGATAATAACCCATGTGGGATGAAAAGGAATATGATGGATCAGGAGATCCTATTAAAATGTTGCTCGAGGAAGCCCTCATGCGACAAAGGAACAAAATGATGGACAACTTCGCATAGATCCTTCGACGACTTCCCACAGGAGAAGCATCTTCATCAAGCGGCCATGCAACCCCCTTCAAGGTATAGGTAAATTTTTATATTCCATTATTTGAAGGACTGATAGATGCGGTTGTTGTAGATAAACGGTTGAATCTACTCGAAGGGTCTTTTTCGGTCCACAATTTTTTCGATAGGGAAAATATCACTTTTGCACTCCTCAAGGCCATTCCCCATGTTAAAGACTCATGGGATACTTACTCTGAGCAAAGGGCCATAGAGGAATCTGCAATGTTCGTGGTGGCCCCTACATGAGATTCCTTTCGGGACGCCATTAAAGAACAATACTACCTTGTTGGATGCTACGAGGACCAGTACATCGGATGGAACACCCTACATCAAGAAAGGGATCAAAATGTACCAGATTTCACCAATATTTTTCATACCCCGCGCACCAAATTGGGTATCAAAGACTCTGAATTTCATCTGGTGCTCAAATACCGCGGTTGTTTGCATAGATACATTTAAACAAAAATGGATTTTCTGGACATCACGTCATTGGGCATGACTTATAGATACGTTGTGAAGATCGAGCAAAAATTTAAGCAGAAAAGGTGAGACTTTGGATTTGCAAACCCCTCACAGCCGAAGCAGGACGAAGGCAGCCCCAACCCACACAACAAGGGACCAAGTCGATATGGTCGCCCTCAGGACAACCAGTCCAAGCCACAACACAAGAAGGAAAATGAGAAGACGAAGAAGGACATGGTAAAATGGTGTGAGTACCATAAAATCCCTTGGCACAACACCGAAGAATGTCGCTCCAAGAAGTCACTCATGGCCGAACTGAAGGCTTCCGAGTCAGAGGCCGATTCTAATTTTGAATAAAATCCTGAAGGAGGGAAGCAGATTATCGATGTTGAACCCAGTGCCACTGTCACTACCACCAAAGTCCGACCAAGCAAACCAGAGGAAGGGGAACGCCTCTTTCACTCGCAGATGTGGGTAGAGGGGGCTCTCCTTCATTTCATTGTTGATAGCAGTAGTCAAAAGAACATGATTTCAGCAAAGGTCGTCAAGCGGCTGGACCTACCATCGACACCGCACCCGCAACCCTACACCATCGGCTGGCTTCGCCAAGGAAGAGATCTTCATGTCAACCAACAATGTCGTCTTCCCTATGGCATCAATCCTTTCAAAGATGACTTACTATGTCATATTTCTCCCCTTGAAGTTTGTGATGTTCTTTTAGGAAAACCATATTTGTGGAAGCATCATGATGTGTATGAGTCTAGACCTCGCAGTGTTATTATTACTTTAGGTAGACAATTGTACATGATACCAAAGGTAGTGTTGCCTACTGCTATTTCTTTAATCTCTACTAAGCAATGCAGTAAAGTCATTTCACAGATCAGGAAGTTCGTCTTCTTTGTGATCTGTGCTCACAGTAAGTAGAAGGTTGTTGCCACATTTGTGGCCTCTACACAGAGCCTCTCTTTACATCAGAAGCAAGTGGATAGGATTGTGGAAGAATACATAAACATCTTCTCCTCACCTACAGGGGTACCGACACACTGCCAAGTCAAGTATCCAATTGATCTGACCCCCGATGCACCTCTACCTAATGGAACGACCTATCGTCGCTCGCTGGTGGAAAATGACTAAATGAGGTGTTAGATACAAGAGCTTCTCCAGAAGGGGCACATCAAACCCAACTGCTCCCCTTGCGGAAGCCCGATTGTACTAGTGCTGAAGAAGGATGGGACTTGGCATCTCTGCATTGATTACAGAGCCTTAAAAAAAATCACAGTCAGGAACCAGTACCCCATTCCCAGGATTGATGACCTTCATGACCAGCTCAAGGGGGAAAAAAATTTCAGCAAGATTGACCTAAAGTCTGGCTACCACTAGGTTCCCATCGAACCAAGTGATGCATGGAAGACAACCTTCAAGTCTAAATAAGGTCTCTTTGAATGGATATTCATGCCCTTTGGCTTAACAAATGCATTGGCCACTTTCATGAAGTTGATGGATGATGTATTGAGACCCTTCACCAACTCCTTTGTGGTGGTATATTGGATGACATCCTCATCTTCAACAGAACGTGGGAGGAGCACATGCGGCATATTCAACAAGTTTTTAGCACTTTGTGGCATCACAAGCTATATGCCAACTTGGAAAAATGCTCTTTTGGCATGAACAAGGTCCAATACTTGGGATACATTGTTGATGAGCATGGGGTACATGTTGATACAGATAATATCCAAGTCATCCGTGACTGGTCAACAACGACGACACTGACCGAGCTTTGGAGCTTCTTGGGACTAGAAAATTTTTATCGATGGTTCATGTTGGGATTCTCCCATATTGCATGGGCCCTCATCCAGGTGACCAAGGGCGGTGGTAGGGCCAAGTTCGTGTGGGGGAAGGAACAACAATCAGCATTCGATGATATGAAGCATCGCTTGTGCTCAACTCTAGTACTCATCTTTCCCGATCTGCAACAACTATTTGAGATTGAGACTGATGCATCTGACTATGCTATGGGCGCAGTTCTCACTCAACACGGTCATTCGATGGCATACCATAATGAGACAATCTTAGATACTGTCTGAGAATACCCCACCTATGATAAGGAAATGTATTCCATTGTACAAGCCTGTCGTCAATGGAAACATTACATTATGGGAAAGGAGACGATCATACACATTGATCACAAGACTTTGCAGTTCATACAGACACAGGGAAAATTCCATAACGACCTCCATAAGAAGTGGTCCACCTACCTACAGTAGTTCCATCTCAACATCAAGTATAAGACATGTATCTCAAATCTTGTCACTGACTATATCAGTCGACCTCTTGTGGCTGCACTCACCACCGTGCTCCATTCTTGTGGGCATGAAGCATCTGAGTGGCCCCAAGTTTATCAGCAAGATCCGAACTTCGCCACCACCTATAAGCTCCTGGGTACAGGCACGACTGTCATCGATTTTTACATTCAGAATGAACTATTATGCCACTTGGGCCATCTCTGTGTTCCTACAAGTGAGTGTAAAATGTTGTTTTGGGAAGACCACTACAGTTGGATATCAGGACATTTTGGCATGGAGAAAACTATGTTTGTTCTTCAGACACATTTTTATTGGCCAAAGCTTTGACAGGATGCCAACAAGTATATCAGATCTTGCACTGTCTATGTCATCGCCAAGCCAACCATCAAGAAGCAAGGCTTATACACCCCTCTTACTATTCCCAAGAAGCATTAGGAATCCATCTCAATGGATTACATGTCTGCCCTTCTGTCCACCAGGCAAGGAAATGACTGCGTATTTGTGGTCGTTGATCGGTTTTCTAAGATGGCCATCCTCACATCCTGCAAGAAGAATATCACAACGACAGATACTACCAATCTCATCTTTTAATGAGTGTGGGTCCACTTTGGGATACCACAGACCATCATCTCCGACCGGAACAACAAGTTCCTTGGCACATTTTGGTCGAGTCTCTGGTCACTGTTGGACAACAAGCTCACAAAATCCATTGTTTTCCACCCCCAAACAAACGACCAAACATAGGTCATCAATCACATGATTGTGCACATTGTACGCATGTACAACTCTAAGCATCCACGTACATGGGACAAGATTCTCCCCTATGTTCAACACAGTTACAACAAAGCTCTCCATAGATCCACCGTCTATAGCCCATTTCAAGTGGGGCTGGGATTCCAATCCTTGGGACCCATTGATGTTGCACTTCCTCTTTCCACCACACAGACAGACTCTTCCCATGATCAGTCTGTGATTGACAAAGCCACCAGATTCATTGAGTGGATTCAGCACATCCGCTAACAGGTCTAGGATATTTTGTAGAAATCCAATGCTAAGTACAAGCAACGCCATGATCAACACAAGGTACCACACCAATTTCAAGTTGGCAAAAAAGTTTGGTTACATTTGCAAAAGGAGCGTCTCACAGGGCCCCATAAGAAGCTCCACCCACTTCTCTATGGGCCTTACACTATCACGAAGGTCATGGGTAGCAATGATTTTGAGCTCAACACTCCACCCTTCCTTGGCCTGCACCCAATGTTCAATGTGGACCTCCTTCAACCATATTTTACACCATTATTGGACACCTCAGAGATCACAGAACAATTTGAACCCACAGATATCAATCCTGAATGCATAGAACAAGCATCCAGTGATCATATAGTGGACACACATGTCAAGGGAACTCACCAACAGAGGATCCAACTTTATCAGGTTGCCAAGGTAGGGAAACTCCTACACCAAGGCAAGTGACTCACCCGAGGCCAAATCCAATAGAATTTTCCTCACCTAATGGGGGAACTCAACGCAATGGATACCATTGCTTCCTATGGGGGGAGGATTGATCTAGTTGGCTATTGGTGGCCACCCACCTATTCCTACTAGCTCCTCTTGTCCATTTTTAGTTCAACACGTTCTTTTGTACTTCTTTGTAATTGTGGGTTCTACACTTCTAGGGTTGTCTAAATCCCTACATATCTTCCAGGTGGATATTGGTGGCCTCTCACCTAATCCAACTGACTTATTTTATATGTTTTCATGTCAGCACATCTTGTTGTACTTCCAGGGTTGTTTCTGAGGCCTAAATAATGTTTTTTTGGCTCACCATAGTCAAACTATATACAAAATTAGAGTTTTACGACGAAATGTGTATTTCTCTGAAAGACCTTTCCAACGAGCTATCACACGCCTAAAACGAAGGTCGTATGCAAAAGTTACAACCCCGGGAAGTTGAGGTACCAACTTACCCATAGGGGCCCACATGACTTTTGATGTTTCACCTCCTAGGGTTAGCTTTTTGGATGTTTATGGTTTTGGCATTCATGAGTAATGTCAAAAAGGCCTCTAGAGTCTCATTGTAATGGATTCTTCTCAGAAAAATGCGCGTAGCAGCCACATCTCTTCTCAAAAATAACTACCACCATTCGAGAAAGTGTTTCAGTTCTGTAGTTTTACAGTTTCAGCCTATTTCATTATTCAATAGAAGATATTGTTCACTGGATATTTGTGTTATTCTTCATATCTCCGTGTTTATTGTATTCAATCTGTTAATCAGATCGTTCCGCTCCTAAATCCGTATCAATTGTGAACCACTGTAGGTGATACTTGTGCTTATGTGTTTGAAGCCCCCATTTCCATGATCTTCACCTGGTTTTTTCATGTGTCTACTGACAACACCAGTTGCATGTGAAATGATGACTATTTCCCATCGCAATCATCAAAATTCCTACTAGCATATAATACTTGAGACATATAACTGTTTTATTCTTCATCAATTATGACATAAACCTGAATAGAACTTACAATGGAAGGCCAAATGGATTTTACCGGTTTCACATTATTCATACCGAATTTCCTGAGTATCTTCACCACATACTTTTGTTGTGATAACCAAGCTTACCATATTTCGTGTCTCTGTGTACTTCCATGCCTAAGATTTATTTTGTTGCTCCCAGATCCTCCATAACAAATATCCTAACCACTTGAGCCAACCTGTTGATTTCAACCATGCTTGTGCTTGCAACAAGCATAACATATAACACCAAGATAATAAATATATCATAAACACAATTGTTATACTCACTTCTTGTAAAATTTAGCTCACCATGAAGGAATCAAACATCTATTACCATTTTCCTGGCATGCTTCAGGCCATACAATGATTTTTGAGTTTGCCAACAAATCTTCTATTGCGATTATGAACTAACCGTTATGGTTATTCCATATACATCCCCTTATCCAAAAAACTCCATGTAAAACAATTTTAACATCTAGTTGTACCATCACAACCAATGCTAACACAACATGAATATAAACAAGATTTTAACAAATGCTGAAAAACTTTCATGGAAATCAATACCTTCCAAATCCCCTTCTTCTACCAATCATGCTTTGAACCTTTCGTATTTTACTATGTCTGTTTTTATAAAAGGAGATTCATCAAACACTGCATCTCTATCCATGATGATTATGTGGGTAGTAGGATCCCACAGTCATCGCCCCTTAACATCATCACTATATCAAATATCTACATGTTTGATCTGAGTCCTACTTAGAGTGTTGATACAAAACATAAGCATCACAATCGAATAATTTCACATTTGAGTAATTACCAGATGACATGTTCATACCTCTTCCTAAATCTTCATGTCTTTTGCAACCGATGGTGACCGAGTTGGCACAACCACTTATGTCCACAACTATTGCTACAACTTGGCATTACTGAACATGCCTATTCGATCCCACCTTACTTGCAATACTTTCCAATTTCCATGGATACGAACCTACCTTCATCATATATTCTCAAACACTTGATTGACCTACCAACACATCAACCTTTCTACAAACCCGCCTTTCTAACTTGGACACACTACTCCAGCTCGAACTTTGAATTTGAACAACTTTGACCAAATACATCCAAACCGACCCAAGTTAACCTTTTTTGCTCCAGGGAATTTACACTGGAGTCTCAGTGCTCCACCTTAACATAAACATTCCCTTGACCAAATCCGGCCAAGCCGACCAAGTAAGCGTTCATCGCTTACCTCCAGACCCATTTACAATGGATTTTACCAAGCCTTTTTTACCAAGGCTTAATTACATGCAATCCATGGACACAATACCACGAGATACCCAAAAAACATGGACACGAAAAACCACCTGCTTTGACCTAAAAAACAAGATTTAACTCATTAACTCTTTCTATGAGTCAAGGTTAACCCAACATACATGCCCCCCCACATATTCAATCTACCTATATCCATGTCTAGACTTTTCATAGGTGACCTGATAAACCAAGGGTACACATGCCTATCTAGGTCTTACAAACATATGCCCATTTACATGCAATCAATAATTTTTACAACTCCAAAGTAAATACAATTTTTTTATTATTATTTCACGGTGACTCAACCATCACCGCCATGCACCTTCTATGTGAACACAGGTGGTGAGACACAACAAACAAACAAAACTTCATCAACCACACTTGTATCTAAATTTGCTTCTTTTGTGGAGTCCTCTTTGGATGCTTGTTGTCTTTTCCAACAATCCTTCTTGAGATGCCCAGATTTTCCACATAACCAACATTTTTCCTTACCCTTACTGTCTTTTGACTTAGACCTAGTTGTACCTTTCTGATCATGCCCTCCTTCTATGGATCGATATCTGACCACTATTGCTTCTGTTGTTGAGGTTTCCTTACTAGATCTTCTCCTCATTTCCTCATAAAACAGAGCTCCCACAACAATGTCATAATCAATGACATATTCTTTCATCCGCAAGATGTACAACTGCCTCTTTAAGAAGATTGTGTTTGTCAAGGACTTTGTCATATCAAAACTCTCCAGTCTGTTCCACAAACCTGTTGTTGTCTACTCTTCAACGATGTTAAACAAGACTTCATCTGCCAAACAAAAATGAATGGTATTGAGAGCTCTTCCATCCAGATCTTCCCAGTCCTCATCTGTCATGCTTGTCGGTTTCTTTGTCTTTCCAACCAACGCCTTTTGCAATCCTTGTTGCACAAGAAGATCATGCATCTTAAGCTTCCATAGTGCAAAGCTATTCTTACCACTGAATTTCTCCACCTTAAACTTACAACTCTAAACTTTCGCCATTCAAAAAAAAAAACTCCAAAACCACTGCTTATAAACACCAAACCTTTATATGGAAAAATAACTTTATAATTTAAGATTAAACCCAAAACTAATGATTAAAAGGTTTTAAAAATATTTAATAAATATTTTATATCTTAATAAAACCTTTTACCCAAATCCACAAAAAAAAGTTCAACTCTTAAACATTAATATTTAATACATATCCTCCATCCTCCATATTAAGACAAGAGTGTTAAGAATGGCTCGAAATAAGAATAAGGTATCCTCCACTTCACCCTTTTATCATTAAAAAAAAACTCACGACCATGTCTTAAGGCTCACAAATAAACAATAATGTTTAATACATATCCTCCATATTAAGATAAGAGTGTTAAGAATGGCTCGAATAATAAGAATAAGGTATCCTCCACCTCACCCTTTTATCATTAAAAAAAACTCATGACCATGTCTTAAGGCTCACAAACAAGACAAGAAACCTTTCAAAGTTTAATTTATACCACTTATTACCATATACCATGCGAAGTATTCCTTTTTTTGATCTGTGCTCTTGAGGTGCTTGAATGGGAGCACTGATTTTAGATATCAGCGCTCCTTAGTGTGGAAGGAGTAGCGTCGTTTTTTCAGCGCTCTGTGGTACATAAATTATGAACGTTAATTTAGGAAAAATTATTATGTTTTAAGTGTGGGAGCGTCGATGCCCTTCTAAAACTGTCTAGGGAGTGTTGGTGACCTAAAATTCACTCAATCACACCTTCTGGTTTTTGTAAAGTATTTGAGATTTTCAATATTTTAGTCTACTTGTCCGTATGTGTGAAAAACACATCCAAAGGTTTTTGCGCTCAGAGGATACCTACACACAATTCATCTTGCCTCACCTGCGACACCTACTCAACCTGCTCTGATATCACTTGTTGGGCAAAGAAAGAAAAACAAAGCATAAACAGAGCATAAAACTGTGAACAACAAACCAAACACACCACAACTGCAATCACACAATTAACACAATGATTTATGTGGAAATCCAATGCGGGAAAAAACCACGGGGCAATGATAGTCGGAATTCTTATTGTTCAAGGGAGAATTACAATAGCTAGCACATGCATACAACCATCCTCTCCTCACAGACACACTGTACTCCACAGTATTATGTCTTTCTCACACACTCTACTACACATTGCACTCTCACCTCTATGGGTATGCTTGTATATATAACATCTCTCAAACAATTATACTAATTGATTATAATTAGATCCACTAGTTACACAATCTCTTTACAAAAGAGTGCATGCATGCACATTCCTAATATAGTTACATGCATGTGCATGTGACCGAATGAGAAATTTGTTGGCATGTTTCCAACAGGTATTAGAGCTGAGTGCTCTGGGTTATCTCCCTCACGGGAGGGACCAGTAAACTGTGATAATGTAGGGAGTCGAGTCTATGTAAGTATGTGTGAGAGTGGAGTGGTATTATTTTTTATTGAGACCGGTATAGTTTGGTTGCGTAGGTCGATGAGTGTGTGTCTGATTGTGCTCTTGTCAAAGAAGATTGTTGTTTGTGTGCTATGTGGAGGAATCACCATTGATTTCAAAGATATCACTTGATCCATGATTCGTTGTTGAGAATTCCAAGGGAACACTGTGAAAAATAACAATCGCTACCTAGAGGAGTCGCCAAAGAAGGAGTTGTTATACTGTATGTTGAGATCGTTGTTGGTCAGATCTAAAATTGGAGAAAATGTTGAGGAGGTAAAACGTTGCTTGTATAAAGGAGTCACCAGAAAAGGGGTCCCATTGTTATCCACATGAATTGTTAGTGTGATATGTTGATTCAAATTGCAACTATTTTGGATCAAGAGACTTAAAGGAAAGAGGGGGAAATGATAGTAATTAGTAACATATATATTTTTTAAATTAACCAACATTTGTTTGATTTAAAGTAGAGTATATTATTTGGTTGTGAAATGAACAATAGAACATGGTAATATAATTTAAGTTGGTGTGTGCGGAAGCCCTGACCTTGCCACTAGATGGTCACTAGTTTGGTTATGTTTACATTATGTTATAAAACTAATGGGTCTTGTTGTGAATCGGGCTTCAAGAGCATCGGTTACAAGCCATTTTTTATGATATCTTTGTGTGTTATACCGGTCAAGTTGCTTGATCAAATTCTGAATACATTTCGTATCCAGAGTACTCTCCTACAAACTGATGGATAGCTGAAAGCAAAATATCCGACAGATGGAAGTATCTACATAGAGGGTTCATTAATTGACAACTTTTAGCGTGGAAGCCCTGATGAGCCAAGTCTGTCAATATTGTTGATCTTGCAAGTTCATTAATGATGGTCAGGGGTGTTTATGTTTTAAATGAATGAAGTGGGAAGCTCGAGAGTGTGAAGAAGAGAAGAGCGAAAACCAGGAAGTTCAGAGTGAGTGTAAGTGTCGAGGAAGACCAGTCAGATTATGTGACTTATATAAATGTAGTTTGTATCATAAGTTTTGTAAAGAACGTTATGTAATTGTGATCAATGTTGTAATGAGTGTAATGTAAGCATTAAAGGATGGTGTTGGAAGTAATGCTTATATTAGTGATTGGTTAAGAGTTTGTTGTGGTTTGTTGTGGTTGTCGAGAGATTCTCTCAACCACTATATCCAAGTTTAGAATAAGTTGAATCTCACAACAAGAATGTAAATGTATTTATATTGTGCATATACATAATGAAAAACAGATTTTATGTGCAATTGTATTTTCTAAGCTTTTGTAATTTCCAAGTCAATGTTGAAAAAAGATATATTTCCCATTCATTCCATTCCATATGTGATAGATTCTAAGTCATTTAAATTTAAAATAGATTCCAACTCATTTAGATTTAAATTGCATTCCTATAGTAGCCAAATTGTTTGTTTTTCCAAAAGAAATTCAACAAAAGTTGTATGTGATAGATTCTAAGTCATTTAAATTTAAAATAGATTCCAACTCATTTAGATTTAAATTGCATTCATATAATAGCCAAATTGTTTGTTTTTCCAAAAGAAATTCAACAAAAGTTGTATGCACATCCATGGTACATAAGTTTGATGAATTTTAAGATGTTTCATGAATTATGTGGGTTTAATAAATAAACAAATTGGATTCAAGATAATTTTAAGATAATATCGATAATTTTGAGATTTTAACATATACAGATTTAATAAATAAACATATTTGATTCAGATAACTTTTAAGATAATATTAACATCCATTTATCATCATTAATATTTATAATCATTAATATATTAAATAATTTAAAAACACAATATTAACATGGAGAAGTATTTTTTTAATAAAAAAATTTAACTCAAATACCTATGATCATTAATATCTATAATCATTAATATATTAAATAATTTGATAATAATTTTATTAAATTTAACTAAAATATAAGATAATTTAAAATCTCTCTCCCCCTTCAAAGAATAGATTTTATTTGCAATTATTTTGTATATATATTTTTTCACATATCACTAAATTTAAAAAAAAATAAAAAAAAATCACACTTTCCCATTAACACAACACTCATATAAATTGCATAAACATTTAAAATAACACATTTTAAAACATTAAATCTACTTAAAACATATATATTAAAATATTAAATCATAACAAACTTTAAAACACAATTTGTTATTCTAGACATTTAAATTTACTTATTCTCATAAACATTTTCCATTGAGTTTTAAATAACCAACGAACAACATATCAATTGGAATATTTATAAATACACTAATAACTTATTAACAATCACCTAATTTATTATTTAACAAATTAACTTGAATAATAATTAAACATACTAATCACAACGTCTAAACAAAAATAACCGAAAAACATAAAATAAAAACTTATAAATACCTAATTTGTTTTTTAACAAAGTAACTTAGTAATAACTTAACATACTAATCACAAATTCTAATTATCCATAACAATTAATCCACACGATGGAGGATAGAGACTAACAATTGATGTACACCATGGAGTATTTATTTTTTAACAAATTAACTTAACTAAACATACTAATCACAAACTCTAATTCTCCATAACAATTAATCCACACGATGGAGGATGGAGACTAACAATTGATGTACACCATGGAAACTTTAATGTTTATAGTGGAAATACGATTCCATAAAAAACCCAAAAGAATATAGTAATGGTTCTTAAGTAGTAATTACAAAAGAAAAAAGTTGAAGCAATATTGTGAAAGTCACTTCTATCATTAGTCGGTGTAGATACATTTGAACTCACTAAGAAGGGTAAAACAACAATGAGATGTAAATCTTTTATTAATAAAATAAAAATAAAAATTGAGATGTAAATATTTTTAGTACTTAAAATATTTGGAGTTAAGATGGATATAGGTTGGTTTATATATATTTGTATTTTGGATCTTCTATTCTTGTGTAACAAGTAGACTTAAAGCACGAGCTTTCAATCATAGGATGTTTACCATCATTGAGATTTTTATGCGAAGAATATGAAAAACTAAAGAAATCTCTCGTAGCCACGGAAATGGCCTAAAATCATCATCTCCATCATAAATATGAGACACAATACATGTGTTGTTGAAAGAGTCATTACTCCAACTCACAACGTGGACAAGTCTAGCTTGAACACATGCAAGATCAATCTTTATTTAAGCATAAATCCAAGGGCTTTATATATTCCACTTTATTAGTTTTGCATAAAATATAAATGTGGTAGACCTTGCATGGTATGAATATTATAATCTCTTCAATTTTAGGTTGTAGAATGCACCTTGCTTCTCTCGTTGCAATGACTATCACTCCTTATAGTTCAGGGATCTATTGACAAGGTCAACTTTGATCAAGTGCCTCTTATGTTGACTTATTTGATATGGTCAAAATTGAGTGAATGATTTTCACTGCATGATTACCTTGATGTTTATGGGAATTGACAACAAAGTTGGGGTGTGCTCACATCCAATACTATCCAACCCTTGACCTATGTAGCCTCCATGCTACATCAACTTGTTTGATAGAAGTTGTCATGTGCCATTCATTGGAATTGATGTTGGTCATTGTTGATTGGTTGTTGGTGTCCTCTTGCATGCTAGAATGTGGTTCTTGGTGATTACATTCTAAAAAAATTGCTCAACATGGTTGAACATGCTTCTTTAGTTCATCTAATGTAGGATTTTTGACTACCAAATTGTAGTGTTTCACATCTCCTTAAGTTGATCTTATATTCTATGCAATTTCTTGTAACATTGCTTGGTAAAGGAAAGTCTTTTTGGCCCAAGTCTACCTATTTTTATTTTCCCATCCTTCACCCACCAACTAACCATCCTACATTCTTAAGCATGATGTTTTTTCTTCCTTGTCATTTACTTGGTTAAAAGGTCCTTCAACTTCTAATTGATCATCATCTTCCTCTTTAATGAAAAGTCTGACTCTCATATGCATTTCATGGTAGAAACCTTTTGTAATGTCATTTCCATACCGAGCTTGTTTTTGTCCATGTCTTGTTCTAATATGTTCAATTCATCTGCTTTGTTTTGTTAGAGGCATTGTTCAACCTTGAAATGGTTTTCTATGTACTTCTCAAGTTTTTCTTTGTGCAACTTGTGATGGAGTCTCAACCACTAAAATATCTTATCTTAGATCTTTTTATGGGCTTTTGTAATCTAATTTGCGAAGTGATGCACCTCTCCCCCATTATCCATGTATAGGTTGGTGTCGAGGAAAAGGGCCATGACAAAAACATGCATATTGATGGTCAAAATCAAGTGTATCATTTGCTACAAAAAATAAGATATATTCATATTTTAGTTCTACTTTAGATCACTAGTCCCAGTTTGAACGCTAATCATGATATGTAATTCTTTATAAAGTATTTGCTATAGAAATAAAGTTTTAGGGACCTAAACCCGCTAACCCCTCATGTAGGTAGAATAATATATTTTCCATGTAATAAATGTCGATATTAATAAATAAGGCATAGATAATAAGGTGAACAAGTCAAATGTAAGAATACCTAAGAGAAGCTTCTACTTCTAGAAATATATTCCTCTAGATTGTTCTTTTGGTAGATAGATTTAGTATAAATAGGAGTTGAGGGCATGATAAGTCTTTGTCTTGAGAATTATTGTAATAGAGCGTTGCTCTTTTGGAGGTTTCCCCCTCGAAGAGGCAAGTGAACATTGCTCCATTTCAATAAAGGTATCATTTTGGTGTGCTATTCTCTATATTTTGTTGTTTCGTTGGTAATTTATGTGATATTCATTTTTTTGCTCAATATAACATAACCAAGTGCATAACAAGTGGTATCATAGCACTTTCCTTGGTAGGAATTGTGGGTTAACTTTTTTTCAGGGTAGAGACGTATTTCAATGTATTTAAACTAGAATGATATATTGTTCAACGCATAAATTCGTGGTCGGGGAAGCATACATGATGGAAATAAAAGCGATTTTGAAGTTAACATTGTTGGACACCCTTGTAACCCATGTTTGTACCCCTTCGAGTGGTAGTGCATTAGAAAGAGCCTATATATGGACTTGCTCTTCCAAGTACCCTTGGTATATCAAGATCCCCCCTAGGTATCCTAAAACCATCCATAGATTAACCGATCAACCGCCTAAATGCTATAGTGCCACTGAGAACAACATTTGGGAAGATACTCTCTAATACCTGGGTAATTGAGTAGTACCCATCATAATATAAATGGATTAAATGGTTTAAGTGGGTGGATCAACAAGACTCGGAAAGAAAGGGAGAGGGAAACAAAATGTCTGCAGAGGCATTCCATTGGGCATGGAGTCATAGCATCCTACAGATCAAAGGCAACCAAACTGTATACCAGAAAAAGGGGACATAAAATAATGAATAGAAGCATGGAGAATATGAAAAAAGGAAGAACATCTTTTGTACAAAGATACTTTCTGTAAAAAGGTTAAAGATTTCTTAAACAATAAACAATGGTTTAATGGGAAAGCTACAGTAGATTTCAAAGATTTTTATGCAAGTTTATGTCGTGCTAACCAAGTTGAGGAATTCGATTCCTATGTGCATGGTAAACTTTTGTATCTTGGCAAGCTATGTTTTTCACAGGGTGAAAATGTCAACATGATAAGGGAAGTACATTCTTCTCTTGTTGCTAGCCATTTTGGTATAGGCAAGACGGTGGCTAGATTGAAAAGCAAGCATCCTAAGTTTTGGGATGAGAATATACATTACTTTCAACACGTTTATAACCAAGCCAAGAAGTTCATTGAACCAATTCATTTTGTGCAACGAACCGTTCAAGAACAGTTGAGAAAGAGACAAGCCAAGTACACAGCAAGGCATGATAAGTTTCGTATTGGTCTCAAAGGCAACAATCCAAGCAACGTTGGATGGATTGAGATTGTAAAGGTGGGGGAACTGTACCCTCATCTACAGATTGACTAAAAGTAGTCTTTTGGAGGCCCAAAAGCTTCCCAATGGGGAGGTTTGATCTAGGGGATCAAATTGTGCTCAAAAATCAAAGTGCCCAGAATCACTTCAAATTGGACATGCGCATAGGCCTCGTCGTTACAAACCCAACACAACTTGAATGGGCTCAAACATACGTTGTATGAGCAAGATATCACGTTCTGTTCGTTTTTCCAAATAGATTTGTTTTGCTGACTGTACAGTCCATACAGTGCTGACGTGGCAACTAACTGTACAGGTCATACAATTGTATAGTGACATGGCAGCTGACTGTACATGTCGTACAATGATGTGGTAGGTGAGTTGGAATGTTGACTCAGCATGCTCGGTGGCAGATGGACGAATCGTATGTTGACACGTGTCCTCATCTCGACGAATGTAATGGTGCCACATGACACCCCTCCATTCGTTGGTAGTTGGAAAAAGTTTGTGACTCCACAGGAGTTGATGTTGCGACCTTCGGGCATGGGGGAGCGCTTTGGCAGGGCCGGGCTACCGGCCCGCCCATGTTGTTGCTTATACCATAAGGTTTAAACATTCTATTTGAATTGCATTGTTTGTAATTTCCATGGAGTAAAGGGTCGGGGCCTAGCCCCAACCCCTGACACGTATCCATATAATCATATCGTATATCCACACTTTTAACACTTGGCATGCAGAGTTTTCAACACTCAGCCCTGGTCACGTGTCATTTCATCATATGACCACTACCTTCACGCAGAGGAGCTAGCCGACGAGCGCGCAAGTTGTTAGGTCGTTGGTCACATGGGGCCATACAACCGAGTACTCCATCGAGGTTTGGGGGCCAGCGCAAACAGTCCTACAATTTCTCCCAGTTTGTGAGAACCATGGCGGGTGTTGAGTTTTGGCACGAGAAACACTTAGAGGCCAGGTTAGTCAGTCACAAGTGCGTTTTGGAGAGTAGGTACAACAAGCTTGAAGGGGAAAACTTCCAGGAGGTGTAACTTCTTTTTTTTTTGGCCAAACCAGGTGTCAAAAAAGCCCAACTAGGGATTTTTAGACGTTTTGAAGCCATCCATTTTATATTATGAGAATTGGAAGAGCACTTTTTAAGCATAAGGAAAATGATCCAAGGGAAGTTGGACCAGGATATGTAGCCCAAGAGAGCGGTGAAATCCTTTATCATTTTTTGTGTTATGTGTTCATTGTTGATGGTTTTTATCTGTCTGATATGTTTCTCATGCTTAAGTAAAACTCACTAAATTTATGTGTTAGTAACTTGATCGAATTACCCAAACACATGCCATTTTACACTTGCAATTTAAAGAGATAAGTCTTCTTCATGTTAAAGATCTATTGGAAACATATTCATTTCCATTTTTAGATCAAAGATCCTCCAAGGTGTCCTCTAGGCCTCCAAAGGCATGTCTCTCTGATCCGACATGTGGGCCCTTGGCATCCAACCTGTGGGATTCAAGCCCCATGGAAGCCCAATCTAGGCTTGTTCCTCGAAAATTGTCCACCAGTTGGGTCCTGCAAAGACAAATGGATACACCCTCCAAGGATATGAAGAAGCATCATGATGAGTAAATCAAATCAATAAAAGATCCATCTAAGCAAGTACATCCAAACCACCTCATCAAAACAAACTAATTCTCAAAGACCCTATGCAATTTTCCAAGTTAGGTATTAGAGGGTTGACAAAACGACCTATCAGGTGAATCATTCCTTAAGTTTAGGGGTGTTTCCAGAGGGGGCCTCCCTCTAAGTCACGTGGATGAGGTGTCATGGATGAGGGAAAGAATTTTGATCATGGGGTTCATGACATACAAGGGGTTGTAGTGTCTCACTTATGGGTACCTTTGTAGAGGGTGTGTTGCACCTTCGTTTTCAATGCAACCTTTTTCCAAGCCCATTTGTTGCATTTCACTCTTTTAGGATGTTTCCAGGTTGAATTCGAGGTGGGGCTTCTACCTAAGCATGAAAAATTGTTCCCACCTTGACTCTACCTTGGTCACATCATGCTTCCCCAAGTTGGAAACATGTGTGGGGCTTCTACCTAAGCATGAAAAACAGTGCCCATACATGCCCCTCCCTGGTTGACATTTGTTATTAGTTATTCTTTCACGGGTCCCATCAGTTTTTTATGAGAGACGTTTCATTGTCCTTGAGATCCTTGGGCAAGCATCTAGAAGGTTAATGGTTTGGATTTTATCTCTTTCCAACCATAAGCCCATGGGCCTTCAACCCCTTCTTCCCATGAAGTGAGGGACAACCCCTTCTTGGGTCAATATACCCGAAAAAACCCAAAAGGTGAGGATATGAGGGGATGAAGTGTGGAAAGTGACTAGTATGGTCGGGAATGGTATGATGACTTGTCAAAAGGACCTCCCGGTAGCATACCTATCCCTAAGGGTGACCCATTTACTAGGGCGAAATTTCAACCACCAAAGTGAAGCAGGGAGAAGAGCATAATGTCCAAGAAAATGTCACATAATAAAAAAAAATAATAGATGCAACAAATTCAAATGCCTCAAATATTGAAATGACACTCACCATAATACCTGACTTGTACCTCATGGAGAAAGACCCAATGTATTTCAGAAGCCAGTTTGTGTGGTCGATACCCTCACGATGAACATGAGATTTTTGGTGGTGAAGCGAGTCTTTGTATGTGCAAGTGGACACTATTGGTCAGGCTATCTATCGATACTCCATGTATGCAACCTGAGTGCCTCGAGACATCATCTCCTTAGTTATCCCTGGGAGTTGGGGATAACACCTTGGATCCAAGATTGAAGTCAACTTGGCCTTTTTGCTTCCAACGAGTGCAGATCCACATCCAAGGCTTTTTCAGTAGGTCAAATGCCCATAAATTTACCAATAATGGCATGATCATTCATATGCTGAATGTATTGACCAATTTTGTTGGAGGTGATTTCATACCTTGATATCTTCATAGCTTTGGGGATGCAATGGCCTATTCTTGATGATTTCCTGTCCAACAGATTATGTGCTTCGTTGTTGATGTCAGATGCATTTGTTGGAACCATTTATGTCCCTTCTCCCACTTCACCTTTGTCTCTCTCTTTTCCTTTGTCAAGATGGTTAGTAGTGTGACTAGCTAAGGGGCGGTCAGTAGCGCTGCACTGTAGGAGGGAGTTGTGCTCCTCCCTCCAAGCGCCTCCTTGCGAATAATTGCAAGGTTTGTACAAAATATTTGACGAAACCTTAAGTGTGCTTAGCTTGGAACCTCTTGTCATCTTGAATCCTCTTGATTTTTTTTAATCTATCTAGTCTATAAAGTATTACTTGCAAAATTGCAAGTGTCTTGTTTTTGGCCTGTTGCTTGGGAAACCAGACCGAAAACATAAAAAATGTTTCCTTAGGTTTGTTGCCTGAAAGTGATAAAAAAAATATGTTTCCTATCTTATTAATAACATGTCTTGTTCCTAAGAGAGGCTTTTCAAACTATCTACAATAATTATGAAACCAAAAACATCTAGGAAACTATGCATATGAGATTTAAACTAGAGGAAATGGGGCATTGTCCCCTTGCACCTAAGGATTTTCTTTGTCGGGTTCATTGAAGCTGATACCCGGAGTCCTCTATGCCAAAATGGAGACTTTTATGTCTAGCACCTTGATTTGCAGTTGGATGTATTCTAGCTGCATTGAGAAGTTGTTATAAACAACCTATTTTTTTGTCATTGCTCTGCTCAAGAGTGTTTTTGTATGCCAATATAAGTCAATGGTGCGATTGTATTTGGTCTCCCAAGACCTGGATGAGGATCCACACATCCATTTCAACATCCATTGTGAGGTGCCATGGAGGGTTGTCATTTGCAGGTGAACGTTGGTATGATCCAAGCCATTGGAATGTCGAACTAACCGCTCGTCTGGGCACAAATCTATGTTATAACTCTCCAACATTTCTTCCCCTAACCATCGTTGTCATGTTAAATGCATGCTTATCTTGAATCCTCTTGATTAAAAAAATAAGTGTTGAAACATTTTTGTTCTTCATTTTTTATTTTTAATTCTACAATTTAAATTATTCTTTCCTTTTAAATGAAAAGAATATGAAATTCTTAGTTTTTATTTTCTATCCATTTATGGATGTTTATCTCCTTACATTATTTAACTCCATACATGTATGACTTTGAATTCAAATGGTGATAGGACTTTAATAATTTCAAATTTATATAAAGATTTTCGGATACGGATGGCATCCTTGCTCCACAAGGTTGTTATCCATGGAAAGAGATGTCACACACTTGCATGTATTAAAGTAGGCATAGAAATGGACTTTAGCACAAGTTTAATGAAGTAGATTGGATTAGATATTAGAGCTTTTAAATGGATAGAAATTGACGTAAGCAAAAGTTTAGTGGAATAAATTGAATTACATGTTAGAGATTTTAAATGGGTCCAATAACTAGGTCTATTTGCACTATATGTATGCTTGGGTTTTTCACACGGAACCCACGTCCTTACTTTTGCACGATATATGCTTGCTATTATAGCCCCACACATCGAGATCCACGATAAAGGTATTTAAATCTTGATAGGGTGGGCAACCTTAGACACCGTAATTTCAGTATTCATTTGGATAAGGATAACTTGGCACTTCACTAAAAAGGAGCGTTGAGTTTGTCGGATAAGGCTGACTTGGCACTTCACTAAAAAAAGGAAGCGTTGAGTTTGACTGATAGTTACATTTGTTTCAATGCCAATTTCATCTCTAATTGGGTTAGATAAGGCTTTGGATGAGATCAAATATGCAACATGCTCCTTTCATTCCCATTATCTCATTATTAAAGGTGTTGTTTACAAGTTTCATGTTTTTGGTATTATTTATTAATATTTAATAATTTAAATTTTCGTAAAATAAAAAATATTATTGTTTAAATTGTATTTTTGAATATATATATATGTGTTTTTTCTTAATAAGTTACAAGTTCAAATCAAGAGGAGTTAGGGTATGAATATCTTCGTAGATTTTATTAGTCAAATTGTTAGGGGAGGTCTCTTGTCCCACTAACAAGGGGGTCTCATATACCAATTAGGTGTTTGGCTTAGCCGTGACCTTAAAAATAGATTATTATTATTATAAATAAATTCATCATCTTGAAAACCTCCTATAAACCTAGATTTATTATTATAAATAAATTCAGCATCTTGAAAACCTCCTATAACCCTAGATTATTATTATTATAAATAAATTCAGCATCTTGAAACCTCCTATAACCCTAGAATTATATATACTAAACCACTCAAAATTCCAACAATTTCTTACCAATTTTTAAACAAAATTAATAAAAAAACAAAAACTTAAAACATTGCGTTACCACATTTTTAAATCAGGGTCGTCCTTCGAACCATGCTGGTCCCACGTCATCAGAGTCAAAGTCATTTAAGCATATTCACTCCTTGTCGAGGTGGCAGTTTAGGGTTTTCGTCGGGTGGTAGGTTGATCAATATGAAATTTAATGCTCACCTAATTATCGATTCAATTTGTGTGTATTCTTGTGACACGTCATCTTTAGTCAAATTTATCAAATCGCTAACACCAAGTGGAATCGCTAAAATCCCTGGCCGGAAGCCGAAAACAGCCTAGAACAAGCTTTCGCCTCTTCTGAACAGAGGGTATGGCCCGCCGCAAGGAAAGCTCTATCCCGTGATGGTCCCACGTGGCGTGACCTCTATGGCACGCGCAGAGATGTCCTTATCGGCTACCAGCTATAAAATGCCAGGACGACCACTGGCAGGGTAATTTCAGTCGTCGCAGAAAGAATTTAGGAAACAGAAATTCCGTGACAGAATTCAAGGTTTGAAAACCCTATTTTCCTTACGAGCAGCCATGGCGTAAGAGCGCTTCATATCGACATGCGATTTATCTTCATCTAATTCTTCTTTTTCTATTTCTTCACCCGATTCGACGGCCTCTTCGGCTTTCTCGGACGACATCACGGACAGCGGCAATTGTTCACGCGGTTTCTCGCCTCCACCGATTACCGATGGCAATGGCGGCCCCCTCTTCCATATGAAGTCTCTCAGTGCCAGCCTCCCTTCTCGCAAGTAAGTGTAATGGCGACAATATATTCATTAAGAAAATCGTTGTATCTTTATTTCGAACTGGGGTTGCTGCAATCTTTTGTTAATTTTGGCTGTTTGTTTGAATAATTTCCAGGAGGAGTCTGTCGGTTTTTTTCACCGGCAAATCGCAGTCATTTACGTCTCTGGCAGATGTGAAATGCGTGGAAGACCTCGCCAAGCCTGAGAAGAAGCTCAGGAGTTCCCACAGCTGGGAATCCACGATAAAATCATCATATAATAATATAATAATCAGACCTTTCGATCGACAATACTCTTGGCAGGCTCAGCCGAATCCATGAAAATACCCCGCAAGGCTTCCTATGAATCTAAGATGGGCAAGACAAATGGCCGTTTAATCCCCACGAATTCCTACAGGCTACCGCTATCGCCTCCTAAACAAAATAATATAGGACTCATGGGCAGCAGACAATACACTAATTTGCAGATCCAGTGCCCAACAGAGAGTGCTGAACACTGTACAGAATACTCATCATCAGCCGCTTTTTATTTATTGTAAACTTCTGAAACCCTGACGGGTTTCGATTCTGGGGCCGGAAAAAAGCCCCTAGCTTCCTTATTACGATTACTGTAATATTTCTCTCAATGTATCGTTTTTAATTTCGTTTAATGCTGTTTTTCTTCATGGTTGGTTTGATCCTGCGCCATCCGAACCGGGAAATTTAATTCTAGAATTAATCCTATTTAACTCCCTATTTAATTATTACCATCACGTAATACTTATCTTTATCTCCTTTACAATTCGCTTAATATAAATTAACACTGGGATTCTTAATGACATGACTATTATTTAAACTAGCACAGCGTCAAAGTTGGCTGGTGAACGCTTATAGGTATTGG
>JZKD02S1071545.1:72062-85263 GCA_000966675.3 Picea glauca | reverse complement strand
CAAGATGGGAGATGTAGGGTATCAAGTGGTATTTTATGGAATCCACTATGATACTCATGGCATTGATGTCAATGTCTTTGAACTTCTCCATAGCTGCAACGTTCTGCGGTTCCTTTTCTTCTCCTTCTTTAAACTCTGGCTTCACGATCTTTCCTTTTAGAATATCCAACACTTTATTCTTAGCAAAGATGAGGTCAATCCTTGTCTTCCATGCTCTGAAGTTAGAGGCTCCGTCTAGCTTGTTCTCAGACTTCATAGAATTCGTCATGGCTTGCTTGACTTGGTCAAACCCTAGATTTTACTAGAAATCCAAACTTCACGTCTTGGCCTTCTGAGAGTACCAGGATATGCGCTGGGCTAGGGCGCACTAATCTATCTGAAGATTAGGTCAATCTTGTCACTTAAGGTGCCTCGACAAGAGGTTTAGGGTTTCTGCAACTGCTTCTGCTGGTAACCCTAGATGCAGTGCTTTTGGAAGCTGCTCCTGCTAGTAACCCTAGTGGCAGTTCCTCAACGAGCTCAATGTCTAGCGGTTATGTTTCCTTCCAGCGTTTTAAGCTGACTGAAGGGGTGTGGGCCCGTAACCTGTTAGAATATAGAATATGGTGTGCTCATTTTACCATTGACGATACCCTCGTCACCCAACCACAGGCCGAAGCCTCCCTTCGAGCACCTTAACCTTGACCTGAGAATTCTTCCGGAAGTAAACCCTAGGCTAGATAGCCAAACAAAGAGTAGTGCATCAATCCCTAAGGATAGCGCATCACAAAAGACTGATCAGATGTTCCAAACCCTAGCCAATACTGAAACTAGCTGCTGCTGCAGCTGCACTTGCAACCCTCCTCCAAACCCTCGCACCAACTACAACTGCAGTGCGCACCAACTGGGAAAACTACAGTCCTGAGATGCTGTCAAATGAGAATTGGCGCCTTGTATTTATAGTAATCCTGCCAGTTTGCTGGGAACTTCTCCTTCTGGGTATGTGTCTGTTCAGTATATTATTATTAATTATTGTCGACTTCTTCTCTTGGAGGCTAATAGCCTAATATAAATTATCTTCTTGAGTCGACAAGGCTTCTAGGGTTATTAGCCAACTCATTAGGGTTTCTCTTGCTTTTTGGAGTCTTCTATTCTCGTCAGGTTCACATGTAGAGGTAGATACCTCTCACAGCTACCATAATATTAACAATTAAGTGGGTGACCATATTTGAAAACATGTGCCAATTAAGTAAATGATCATATTTCAATGTATGTTTTGGGGAAGTGGATGCATCAATACCATGTAATTTGTCATATGGTTTTTCTTTTACAATACCCTGTAATTTGTCATATGTTTTTTTTTCTCCATATTTTGCTATAAAATTTGATATAATTAATTAAAAAAATACAATTTCTAAAATGTATTTTTTATAATAAATTTTTAAAAACTATTAATTGTATTTTTAAAAAATAATGTTAGGGTATTAGTTTTGAAGTTAAAATTGAAATTAGATTGTAATATTGTAAATTTGATTTTTTTTTTCTAAATAATGTTAGGGTATTAGTTTTGAAGTTAAAATTGAAATTAGATTGTAATATTGTAAATTTGAATTATTCCAAGTCCAAATACTTGATTGAACATTATCAAATGTCATAATGTGACATTGTATACTTGATCAATTATAGGAATTGTATGTAACCATTGAAAAATGTTGCAATTTAACATAACCCATGAGGAACGTCACATTATGACATAACCTTTGATTAACATTGAAATGTGACATAACCATTGAGAAACATAACAATTCAACATAAGTCAAGCATGATAAAACTTGGAATATTAAATAATCATTGGGGAATGTCACATTCCAACATAACTCTTGAGAAACATCCCATTGTGATAAAAATGTCGAGGATTGTTGTAATTCAACATAAGTTAACAAAGATGGATGTCACAATGCCAAATTATCGACAAGGAACATTGTATTCCAACGCATCCCTTCATGAACATCGCAATGCAACATAACATTTAAGGAACATTGCAATTCTACACAAGTCCACCAAGATAAATGTCACAATGTGACGTAACCATTAAGGAACGTCATAAATTAAACATAAATCTTGATGAACATTGCAAAGTCACATAACCATTAAGGAATGTAGTAATTCCACATAAGTCGACTAAGATGAATATCACAATGCATCATAACCATTCAGGAACATAACAATGAAACATAGCCCTTGAGAAATGTCATCAAGAAACATAACCAAGCTTAAAAAATGCCACAATGTGTCATAACCAATGAGGAAAGAGTAACAATTTAACATAATTCGATGAATATGAATACCAAAATGTGACATAAGCACCAGGGAATATTGCAATCCAACATAACCCTTGACAAATATATCAATGCAACATAACCTTTCAAGGGAAATTTTATCGGGAGTTGCACAACCCTCCCGTTGACCACTTGCCGAGTCAAGTTCGTGAGAAATCGTATGTGACCAACGTTTAAAGAGGTGAGAGCAATACATAGCAAATTGAAGGCTCTTGTAAGGGTTGAAATATCCTCTGAAACAACCTCTTCCTTTTCTTCCTCTTCTGGAATATTTGGATCTTGATTGTTGGAAACAAGAACGATCGCGTCTTCCTTTTCTTCCTCTTTTGAAATATTTGGATTTTGATTGTTAGAAACAGGAACGATAGCGTAGTACAACACCTCCAGGACGTGGCCTCTCTCTATTGTATGGATCTTCGAATGCTCGAGGAGCTTGAAGGTGAAAGGCAATAATTCCTGGCACACAAGCCTTAGCATGGTGCAGAGTCTCTCCTCTGCCTTGGGTTTAGAACCCAACTGGAACTCCAAAAGATATAGCAATAGAAAGAGCGACAATTGATTTTCGACATCATGAGATCTCTCACAATGGAATTGTGGAAAGCACTGGTGCCAGTCGGATCTAGGACTCGTCCCAATTGCTTGACGTCCATGTCAGAGTTTTCATCGGCCTGCCTGACATAAAACTACAAACACTCGAGAAGGAAGGTTGCATCCAGAGCCATGGTCCACGCCAACGTTTCTTCCTTATAATCAAGAAACTTGTGATAGTTGTTCCGGATTCTCCAAAATAGAAAACAAGATTCACTTCAACATCAAAATTATACATACTTTCTATTAAGTATTTTTTAATATAAATACATTTACATGATTGTTTCTAGATCTAACTTATTTTAATTTTGGAGAAGGTAGTTGAAAGATTCTCTCAACAACCTCCAACAAATCTCAAACCAAATACTAATTATGACATTTAACCATTATTCTCCAACACTCCATTAGTGCTTCTTAAACTCCTCCACAACTGCGGACTCAAACTTGCGTCCGTTGATTCTTTTCTGAAATCTGCGAGCAGCTGCAAGTTTGCAATGCTCCATGTCATAGAGCTCAGATCTCTCGTGGTGATAGGGGCTGATAGAAATCGACTGAGGAGTGTATGCTTCAATGGTTGTCAATAAGTTGCATCATTTGCGTTTAAAATACAATTTAAATAATAGAAATTTTCAATTTCACTTAAATTGATTTCACTTTTAGACAACATTATCTTTTTGTCATTGTTAATGGTAAGGTATGAATGTTTCTTTGACTTTGAATTTAAACATTACAGAAATTTGTAATGAATTTGCAGATTTTTAAGAAGATTTAACATTTTATTGATAATATTTATATTAATTTTGGATTTATTAAATTTAAAAATAAATTGATTTTTTTTTTTATTCTAAATTTTATTATTATTTAAAATAAATAATAAATTTAAATTCATTGTAATTTTTATTAACTAAATAAAATTTAAAACTTATAAAATATAAATATACAATTTTGATTATATATTTGAGGATGGTATAAAGATGTCCGGTCTTGGCTAAACTATTGGGGAATCATGGAAGAAACCATTTTGCAGAATAAAAATATTATTAAAAAAACATCAAATCAAAATTTAAGGAGAAAATGTGGTGTGATAAAGAGTTAGAGGAAAAAATAAAATTAAGGTATTATAAAGATGTAATCAACCCTAATCTAGAAGATCAAAATTATATATATGTTTTCCTAAGTGTAAAGAAAAAAATAAGCATTTCTAGTGTTCATTAATTCCTAAAAAGCCATGGGATGAAAGAGTGTGTCACCTTTGTGACACTAAGAATGTTGAAGATGAAAAGAACTTTCTCTTAGATTGTCCAGCCTATACCCATAGTAGATCTCATTTTCAAAATATTTATCACACTACCAACCTTCCTAACCTCTTAAGTCAACAAAAGTTTGGTGATCTTGGAAAGCTTCTCTTAATGCTTTTCGAGCACAGAAACAAAATTCTAAAGAAAGTAATCACTTACACTCTTAAGGTCCGATAGACCAATTTGATCTTAGTAGACTTTAATCATCATCATCATAAACATTTTTTAAAATATCATATTTTCAATATTTATATTTAATAATTTTTATATTAAATATATATCAACTATTATATATATAAAGATACTTTTATTTTTATTTATACATATAAATAATTAAAATTTAGCATAGTGATAGTAATAATTATAAGTAATATTTTTTTTTCTCCTAAAGAGTGTTTTGAAGTTTGAAGCTTCCTCTGGTTTTTAACAGGTGCCAACAACGAATAACGGACAACAAATAGTGAGGGCGACGACTACGATTTATCCCTAGTCGCCTGAGGTGGCATTTTCGGGGCCGAGCATTCTCCTAGCGACGACTGTCTCTTCCGCAGAATGGTGATTCAAGGAGAACTTTGTAACCAGGGCCGGTTCTCTTCAGCAATGGTTGGCCTGTTCGGGGCTGAGCTTTTCCCTATGGCGACTGTCTCTTCTACGATGGAGGGTCCTTCCTCTTCTGATGGTGTAGATGGATTATTTGGTGTAAGAGGGCCTGATGCCGAGTGACTATTGTCAGAGTTGCGATAGTGGTGATTTCGGGGGTTTGTTGTGGCAATATCTTTTCTTGCTCACGCTTTCGGGCTCACTCTTTTGGGTGAGCGTTGGTGGTTATTGTCGGAGATTCGACAATGGTGGTTTCGAGGTTTGCTACAGCGAGAGTTTGATTGTAGCCCCGCTTATGCTCAAACAATTTTGGGCCAGAGCTTTGAAGTCCTCACTAGGGGTGTGCAGTATTTTAGTTAACACTTTTAGGTCCTTTGGGAACGTGCGGTGTTTGGTTAACACTTTAAGGTCCTTTGAGAGAGAGCGATTGCTGATTTTTTCAACTCAAATTTCTTATTGTAGCTTGTATGCTGGTTTTCAACTCTATTAACATTATGGTTTTGTAAAAACGGATAGTTTTATGTTTTTGACCATAAACTAGGGTCTAAAACTACTTTGAACAAGTTATTTTCGGATAAAAATACAACTATATCAATATAATTGTTGGAAAAAAGTAATATTTTTTCTTTAATAAATATAGGAGAGTTACGTGTAATCACGATGTCACAACATTTCTATCATAGTAGTTATAAAACTAACTAAATCACATGGATAAATTATCAAGTGTTTTGGACATCTTTACACTAACTAAAAAGAAAAAAAATATGATGAATAAATTTATTTTTTATAAATTTTATAATGAGATTGAGATTGTGATAATACCAAAATATATATGAGGAAAAACAATAAATTGGAATATAATAAAGTAAAAATCTTTACACTAACTAAAAAGAAAAAAAATATGATGAATAAATTTATTTTTTATAAATTTTATAATGAGATTGAGATTGTGATAATACCAAAATATATATGAGGAAAAACAATAAATTTTGGAATATAATAAAGTAAAAGATGAAATAATTTTCTCAATGAGTAATGAAAATATAACCAAAATCAAATCATATATATATAAATTAATTTGTTTTTTTCAAGATATAATTTTCCATAATTTTAATTTTAGTGAAAGTTAATCATGATTTCATTAATAAAAATAAATAATAAATTTAATTTTTTTAATTAAAATGTTTAATAATAATTTTTTTTTTTATTTTTAATTATAATTTTTTATATATTTTAAGATAATTATGAGAAAGTATTTTTATTAAGTAATTTAGGACAAATTGGGTCCCTTGAAGTTGATGTTCTATGTTGAAAATTTACATAAATAAGTTTACGATGTAAAGAATGGGAAGAGGAGGTTTTCTGCAGGGACGTGACAGGATGGAAATCGCAGGTTTTAGCCGCGGGAATTTAAGGTTTTTAAGGTAATTATTTTTTCGTCCGAACGACAGAAGTGGTCGCCGGATAAGAATTTTGAGCATTGATAATTGTAAGTGGTTTTGCCTTGAATGAGCTAGATGCAAATGGTTGGTAGCTGGAATTAAAGCGAAAGGATATATGATCTATGCCAAGGATCTGGCGGCGTTAGCAGGTAATTAAGGCGATGTCCTTAGTGGATGTTGTTAGCATCGAGGATCAATGCGGGGGTCGTCGAAAAGGATGAAGCCGGAGGAGGGATGGATGCCAAGGAATTCTCACCATCCAGGAGCATCCATCATGGAAACCTGCATCAACTGGAACACATATGTTTTACTCACTCGGGGAACCATGCACTAAGCCAATGATTGGCTTAGTGTATGGTGGATAATTCTTTCCCTTGGTCCTCTCCTTCCATCGTAATGGCTTTCGTACCCTTGGAGTTATTATGGATTGAATGGTAGGGCGTCCGATCATAAGCTTCCATTACTACCTGCTATCATGAGGTGCCATGGAGGGTCGTCATTTGTAGGTGAACACTGGTATAATCCAATCCATTGTAATGTCAAAGTAACTGCTCGTTTGTGCACAAATCTTTGTTATAACTCTTCCACATATCTCTCTCCCTAGCCATCATTTTCATGTTAAATGCATTCTTATCTTGAATCTTATAAATGTTGAAACATTTTTTTTCTTCATTTTTTATTCTTAATTCTACAATTTAAATTTATTTTCTCTTTATAAATGTAAATATAAAGAATATGAAATTCTTAATTTTTAGTTTCTATCAATTTATAATTATAATTCATAATTATAAAGAATATGAAATTCTTAGTTTTTAGTTTCTATCAATTCATAAATTTATGGATGTTTATCTCTTTACATTATTTAACTCCATACATGTATGACTTTGAATTCAAATGGTGATAGGCCTTTAATAATTTCAAATTTATAAATTTATATAAAGATTTTGGGATATGGGTGGCATCCTTGCTCCACAAGGTTGTAATCCATGGAAAGAGATGTCACACACTTGCATGTATTAAAGTAGGCATAGAAATGGACTTTAGCACAAGTTTAATGAAGTAGGTTGGATTAGATATTAGAGCTTTTAAATGGATAGAAATTGACGTAAGCAAAAGTTTAGTGGAATAAATTGAATTACATGTTAGAGATTTTAAATGGATCCAATAACTAGGTCTATTTGCACTATATATATGCTTGGGTTTTTCACACGGAACCCACGTTATTACTTTTGCACGATATATGCTTGGTCGTATAGGCCCGAGCAATCTGGAGATGAGACACGCGTCGCGTTTTTGGTGTACCACACATCGAGATCCACGATAAAGGTGTTGAAATCTTGATAGGGTGGACAAACTTAGACACCGTAATTTCACTATTCATTTGGATAAGGATGACTTGGCACTTCACTAAAAAGGAGCCTTGAGTTTGTTGGATAAGGCTGACTTGGCACTTCACTAAAAAAGGAAGCGTTGAGTTTGAGTGTGGGTCACATTTGTCACATTTGTTTCAATGCCAATTTCATCTCTAATCGGGTTAGATAAGGCTTTGGATGAGATCAAATATGCAACATGCTCCTCTCATTCCCATTATCTCATCATTATTAAAGGTGTTGTTTACAAGTTTCATGTTTTTTATTATTTATTAATATTTAATRATCTAAATTTTGGTAAAATAAAAAATATTATTGTTTAAATTGTATTTTTAAATACATATATGTATTTCTTCTTAATAAGTTATAAGTTCAAATCYAGAAGAGTTAGGGTATGTATATTTCCGTARATTTTATTAGACAAATTGTTGGGGGAGGYCTCTTGTCTCACTAACAAAGGGGTCTCATATACCAATTAGGTGTCTGGCTTAGCCTTGACCTTAAAAATAGATTATTATTATTATAAATAAATTCAGCATCTTGAAAACCTCCTATAACCCTAGAATTATTATTATAAATAAATTTAGCATATTGAAAACCTCCTATAACCCTAGATTATTATTATTATAAATAAATTCAACATCTTGAAACCTCATATAACCCTAGAATTATATATACTAAACCACTCAAATTTATAATTTCAACAATTTCTTACCAATTTTTAAGCAAAATTAATTAAAAAACAAAACTTAAAACATTGCGTTACCACATTATTAAATCAGGGTCGTCCTTAGAACCATGCTGGTCCCACGTCATCAGAGTCAAAGTCATTTAAGCATATGCACTCCTTGTCGAGGTGGCAGTTTAGGGTTTTCGTGGGGTGGTAGGTTGATCAATATGAAATTTAATGCTCATCTAATTATCGATTCAATTTGTGTGTATTCTTTTGTGACACGTCATCTTTAGTCAAATTTATCAAATCGCTAACACCAAGTGGAAACGCTAAAATCCCTGGCCGGAAGCCGAAAACAGCCTAGAACAAGCTTTCGCCTCTTCTGAACAGAGGGTATGGCCCGCCGCAAGGAAATCTCTATCCCGTGATGGTCCCACGTGGCGTGACTTCTATGGCACGCGCAGAGATGTCCTTATCGGCTACCAGCTATAAAATGCCAGGACGACGACCACTGGCAGGGTAATTTCAGTCGTCGCAGAAAGAATTTAGGAAGCAGAAATTCCGTGACAGAAATTGAAGGTTTGAAAACCCTATTTTCCTTACGAGCAGCCATGGCGGAAGAGCGCTTCATATCGAGATGCGATTTATCTTCATCTAATTCTTCTTTTTCTATTTCTTCACCGGATTCGACGGCCTCTTCGGCTTTCTCGGACGACATCACGGACAACGGCAATTCTTCACGCGGTTTCTCGCCTCCACCGATTTCCGATGGCAATGGCGGCCCCCTCTTCCATATGAAGTCTCTCAGTGCCAGCCTCCCTTCTCGCAAGTAAGTCTAATGGTGACAATATATTCATTAAGAAAATCGTTGTATCTTTATTTCGAACTGGGGTTGCTGCAATCTTTTGTTGATTTTGGCTGTTTGTTTGAATAATTTCCAGGAGGAGTCTGTCGGTTTTTTTCACCGGCAAGTCGCAGTCATTTACGTCTCTAGCAGATGTGAAATGCGTGGAAGACCTCGCCAAGCCGGAGAAGAAGCTCAGGAGTTCCCACAGCTGGGAATCCACGATAAAATCATCATATAATAATCAGACCTTTCGATCGGTAATATTCTTGGCAGGCTCAGCCGAATCCATGAAAATACCCCGCAAGGCTTCCTATGGATCTAAGATGGGCAAGAAAAATGGCCGTTTAATCCCCACGAATTCCTACAGGCTACCGCTATCGCCTCCTAAACAAAATAATATAGGACTCATGGGCAGCAGACAATACACTAATTTGCAGATCCAGTGCCCAACAGCTAGTGCTGAACACTGTACAGAATACTCATCATGAGCCTCTTTTTATTTCTTGTAAACTTCTGAAACCCTGACGGGTTTCGATTCTGGGGCCGGAAAAGAGCCCCTAGCTTCCTTATTACGATTACTGTAATATTTGCCTCAATGTATCGTTTTTATTTTCGTTTAACGCTGTTTTTCTTCATGGTTGGTTTGATCCTGCGCCATCCGAACCGGGAGATTTAATTCTGGAGGTAATCCCATTTAACTCCCTATTTAATTATTATCATCACGTAATATTTATCTCCTTCACAATTCGCTTAATATAAATTAACACTGGGATTCTTAATGAGATGACTATTATTTAAACAAGTTCGAAACCAAGTTAGTATTTGACTTGTTAAACGTTTTATGTTATGAAAATTTAGTGATATTGAATTGTTGTAGGTTAAAGTTTTTACAAAATAAAGATTTTGTAAAGAGATATTTGTTAGAAATTTAGTGAGAAATTGTTGGATTAGTAAATTTAAGTGATTATTTCTGTAAAATTTGAGTGTTTGGGAGTTTTTCAGCATGCTGAATCTATTTTTGCATTCAAAAATGGATTCTGAACAACAAAAAACAATGATTTGTCTAAATTTATAAGCCATTTCGTAGAACAGCTAGCCAACACTTATTAAATCCAGTGATATAAATCTAGATGAAATCATCTATTTTTATTGTTTAAATTATATTTTTAAATACATCAATAGATTTGAATCCCTTGATATAAATCTAAATAAAATTATTTATTTTTATTATTTAAATTGTATTTTTAAATACATTCAATAAATTGAACTTTATGAAAATTTCTTAAAATATTCTAATTATATAATCTCAATCACTTAAATATATAATTTTAACAATTTATAACCAAATTTAAAAAAAATAAAAAATAAAAAATAAAATAAACATTTAAACTTTAAAAAAATATGCTTTTTGAATTACATGGATATCAAAGATTTAAACATCATGGAACACAATATTTTGGATATATTTATAACCCCTAGAATGGTTGGTGTGCCTTTAATAATAAGAACCATATTTTCATTAAGTGGCTTAAAGATGGATTTTTTTTATATTTTTTTATATTTAATTAAAAAAATTGAAATTTGTTTTAAGTTTTATGTAAATTATTTTGACATTAAAAAAATAAGGGGATAGAAGAGTTTTCAAAATATTTGAAATGAAATAATGTAAATGGTGGATTCTTCCTGAATTAATTTTTTTATATTTAATTAAAAAAATTAAAATTTGTTTTAAGTTTTATGTAGATTATTTTAACATTAAAAAACTTAAAATAACAGGTTAGAAGAGTTTTCAAAATATTTGAAATGAAATAGTGTATAAGGTGAATTTCTCATGAATTCCTCATGAATAAATATTTTTATATTTAATTAAAAAATTGAAATTTGTTTTAAGTTTTATGTAGATTATTTTGACATTAAAAAAATTAAGATAAGAAGAGTTTTCAAAATACTTGAAATGAAATACATGGTGGATTCCTCCTGAATAAATAAAAGATAAAAAATTCATAATATAAAAAAAAATCTTGAATAAATAAAGGACAAGAAATTCATAATATAAAAAAAAATCATGAATAAATAAAGAACAAGAAATTCATAATATCAAAAAGATTCATTTAAAAAAAAGACAAAATACAGAAATTAGAAAAAATTATATTATCACAAAGAATAAGGAAATTAGAAAAATCTTACATATACAATATTTACAAAAAGTTAAATTTATATTGATAAACATTTTCTTATCTCAAAGTGGGTGCTACATTAATGAACATTTTAAAGGATAAAATAAGGAAATTAGAAAAAGCTATATTATCACAACTAATAAGGAATTTTTTTTTTTTTTACATATACAATATTTACAAAAAGTTAAATTTATGTTGATAGGTCTTTTCTTATCTCAAAGTGGGTGTTACATTAATGAACATTTTAATGAGAAATTTTAATTAGATGGTCATAAAAGCATTAATCATAGAATATTTGTCATAGCTTTTACATAAAGTTAAAATTATGTTGTTAGGGGTCTTCTTATTCAAAGTGGGTGCTATATTAATAAACATTTTAATGAAAAAATTTAAATGGGTGGTCATGGAAGCATTAATAATATAATATTCTTCATTTACAAGATGAAGCATTTAAATGAAATGGTTTAAAATATTTAGATCTATTTATCCACTAGTTAATCATTGGTATATGTTATTAAGTTTAAAATTTTATTTACAAAGGCATTAGCATGTTTCTTCTCCACATGTTAAATGATTTCCTCCTTCTTTCATCGTGTTTTCCAATTAAAATGATCAAGGATAAATTCACTAACACATGGTGGTCATTTTTAATCAACATATCCTTACTTCTTATGAATTCACCAACGTCTCGCAATTGTTTTTAATGAGCATAGCTTTACCACTTTCACTACCCATTGCATTTTTAATGTACATGGACCCGGCATTGAGGAGACTACCATGGTCTGTCTATATTGTTGAGAAGCGACCGATTGTATTCTATTCGCAGACTCCCAATAATGCCCATCCGATTTGTTTTCATTTGACCATTTCTTTAATGTGTACATGAACTTCCATCTAGTGTTAGGACGAGGCTCACTTGGTTTGTAGTTTTGCATAGTCGGTCGTGTTGAGGGTCATTGTGTGAATTCTATTGGGAGTCCAATAATGCTCATACAGTGGTGCACTGAAACATGAGTTGGGAAAGAAAGATGAGGTCGATCTCCACCTATGGATTAACTAATACAATTCAAACAAGGTAATGCAATGCTCCATGGTTGAAAGATTTAATTGATTCACATTTCCCTAGGTGCATGCATGCATGTATGTAGTGGAGGTTGTTCCTTCTCCACACCTTTGGCGCTTTAATATTGCATTTGTTTTATTGGAGATCTTTTGTTGTATAACATATTTAGAAAACATTTTCACATTTAGTTATGTTTTTTAATATAGAAATTAACCATATATATAACAATCCTATCATTATGTAACAATCTCATCATTCTATTTTTCTTTTTAGTTGTGGAGTTAGGGGATTAATCAAATAATGAAAACATTATATCAAATAATATCAAATCATAACGGTTTTCGGTCAAGCCGACGCGCGACGGAATGAAGCGAGGCGAGCCAACGCGGCTAGGGCCCAAACCCTAGCCGCCTCTGGTCTGGACTTGCAGGAGCTTGGAAGCAGCCGACCTACGACCCCCTGCGATCTGCACGCGATTTTGAGCAGCGGTTGGGCCTCTGCGAATTTCTTGTTCGATTTGCAACTGCCAACACGTTCCCCTGCGACCTCCCATCGTTCTCTCTGCACACAGGACGCGTCCCTCCTGCGTGCACGAGATCTGGAGCAGTGGTAGCCGCTGGTGGTCGCCGCCCGGCCAAGATGGCATCAAATCCGACTGCCGAATCCAAAGAAGATCCCCTGGAAGCCTTTAAAGCTTTAGTCCGTTCGGTAGGACCATCCAAGCCTGCTCTTCCGTCCAAGTTTGTTAAGAAGATGGAGGAGATCCCTTCTCTGGAGCTAACCCCAGAGGAACCTTGCAATCTCGCCCTCTCTCTGGCAGAAAAT
>JZKD02S1071545.1:47573-70751 GCA_000966675.3 Picea glauca | reverse complement strand
TCCATTTCCATACAATTATATTTCAATATTTATTGAAATTGATATGTATGGAAATCTAAAAATTTCCTGATTAGATATTGATTCATGTTCCTTGATTCGATCCATATAAAAATGTCAATCAATTTGAATTTATGTTGAGGATAAAGAAACCCTTGGTTCATTTCAAAACCCTTCAATGGATACACACAAGAAACGGGCTGATTCAATAGCTTTCTGTTCGATCTCCCTTAGGTTCAAATTATCACTAGTACGAGCTAAATGAATGTCTTGCCGGCCCTTTATTTCCATATAAAGAACACGACGAGGGGAAATACCTTCTTGAATTTCCATTTTAATCATCTGAATATCCTTCATAAGAAATCGTGGGAAAATACGACGATTTTTTCCGAGAAATCCCCAACGAAAAAGACATACAATTCCTTTTCTTTTATCAAACTTATTATAGCCACTACCCACATCGAACAAAATTGTGCACCACAGATAAGAGCTAATGAACAGACCTGCAATACCATAAAAACACATTACAATTCCTTGTTGAACAAAGAGCATTTCCTAAGATGACAATAGGGGTATCAGGTTCTCACTAAAATAACTCAAAATCACGACTAGGAAAAATCCTAGTGAACCCAGAAAGAGGATACAAGCCCAAAATAAATTACTTCTTTTTCGAGACCCTGTTATAGGTTCTATCCAGAGTCATTTGGATCGATTATTCATAAAAAATCGTATTCAACTCCATCCTATTGAAGTTGAGGGAATAGCCCACTTTTTCATCCTTTGGTTCCCAAACTCTTATGAACTATCTATCTATATACATAACTAACATTTCAGTCAAGTCAGTCAAGTTTGTCTTCTTATCCATTCTTACCATCAATTTCAAATAGGTCCTTCCCAAATTTATCAATTTGTTAAACAACATTAAATCAATGGAGGCAAGCTTGAGAAAAATAGTAAATATAATTAGATGTATTGAATTTATATCTAAAAACTAAATATGTTTTAAAAGTTTTATCAATATAAAGTTATTCCATGAATTATTAAATACATTTAAATGCATGGATACAAAATTAAATTTTTTAGAACAATATAGAGTTATTCCATAAATTATTAAATACATTTAGAAGCATATTAAATATTTGGATAAATATGTGTTAATTAATTATCATATTATTAAACAAAATTCTTATTAATTATGATATTAATAAATAAAATTCTTATTTTTAAATATACAACATTAAAAAACTAAAAATTTAAATAAATTTCAAAATATTAAACAAAATGACACTAATTTACAACTTAAAATAGTGCAATAAGTTAAATAGCCAAAGAAACATTGGTTATGTCGTTTACTATATGTTTGCATGAAGGAAGACATATGTTGAACGGTTCAAATTCCTTAATATGGTATCCAAAAATATAGAACTTTACATATGTTTTCATTTAATATTCCCAATTTCCATACATTTAAAAGGTTGTGTAATAGATGCCATGAGTTATTGCTCTTAACGTGACTTGAAGATGTGATACTTATAGAGTGTTCATATTTAAATGTTTTGGGCAAAGTGGATATGCCACAAGTTATTCTTCTTAATGTGAGTTAATGGGTGAAATTAAGTGGGTGACCGGGCCAATTAATTAAATGATCATATTTCAATGTATGTTTTGGGGAAATGGATGCATTAATATCATGTAATTTGTCATATGGTTCTTTATGTAATTTTTCATATGTTTTGTTTTTCATATTTTGTTTGAAAATGGATATAATTAATTAAAAAAATACAATTTCTAAAATGTATTTTTTATAATAATTTTTTAAAAACTATCAATTGTGTGTTTTTCTAAATAATGTTAGGTACTAGTTTTGAAGTTAAAATTGAAATTAGATTGTAATATTGTAAATTTGAATTATTCCAAGTCCAAATATTTGATTGAACATTTCAAATGTCATAATGTGATATTGTATACTTGATCAATTGTAAGAATTATATGTAACCATTGAAAAATGTTGCAATTTAACATAACTCATGAGGAATATCACATTACGACATAACCTTTGATTAACATTGAAATGTGACATAACTATTGAGAAATGTAGCAATTCAACATAAGTCAACTATGATAAAAGTTGCAATATTAAATAATCATTGTGGAAAGCCACATTCCAACATAACTCTTGAGAAACATCGCATTGTGATATAAATGTCGAGGATTGTAGTAATTGGACATAAGTTAACAAAGATGGATGTCACAATGCCAAATTATCGTCAAGGAACATTATATTCCAACACATCCCTTCATGAACATTGCAATGCAACATAACCCTTAAGGAACATCACAATTCTACACAAGTCCACCAAGATAAATGTCATAATGTGACATAACCATTAAGGAACATCATAAATTAGACATAAATCTTGATGAACATTGCAAAGTCACATAACCATTGAGGAATGTAGTAATTCCACATAAGTCGACTAAGATGAATATCACAATGCATCATAACCATTCAGGAACATAACAATGAAACATGGCCCTTAAGGAATGTCACAATGTGACATAACCAATGGGGAAGGTAGAAATTTGACATAATTTGATGAATATGAATGCCACAATGTGGCATAGGCACTGGGGAATGTTGCAATCGAACATAACCCTTGGCAAATATCTCAATGCAACATAACCCTTGATGGATGTCACGATGTGACACAATCATTGAGGAATGTAGTAATTTGATATAAGTCAACCAAGATGAACATATTTATTGCAACATAACCATAGTCAACCATGGGAAACCATACTCAACCATGGTCTACCAAATTCAATCATTGTTATAGCCTTAATTTCCACCCTGTGGTGTCATGAGGAACACAACAGAAGATGACAGTTGAGACACGCTTTCCTGCTCAAGTTTCAATCAATTTTTAAAGGGTGTCACTGGTCATCTATAGGACAACAAGCGACATGTCGCTCGACATTAGTGTGCAACAAGCTACTAAAATTTCAATTTTGAATCTGCTTATCATAATTGTAATGATTTTTATTGACTGTAAAATACTTTATAGTATAACTTTAACCTAAAAGTGATTAGCCTAAACTGCATGGTGGAAGTTATTAGCATTAACTTCCTTGAAAAACCTTGAATTTAAGTAGTTTTGGCAACATAGAATTATCTCAGAGTGTTTAAAAGTTTTTTTTTTAATATTGTGCAAAAACTCTTAGAAGAATACATGAGAGACTTTATCACATTTCTTTTTCTTTACTCTCTTAGAAGAAAGGATATGATTGATTCAGTTCTTTGTTAGGATTTTGGAGAGGACTTCCTTGCAAAAAAAGCTCAAGCCTTTCTTTAAGTTCGACCCTATGCCATAAAATGTTTTTTTTTCACTTCTCCCTTTTGATCTTCCCCTCAAACAAAGGAGTAGTGTGATTGGTCTTCACTTTGAAATCATTTATACCACCAATTCGGTCTAATTTGTGCTAGGATGATGTTTTGGGCACTATCTAAAGCATGATTCTCATAAAGAGCTCTACAAATTGGTTATAGATTTCCTTGCATTGTTTTTGAAAGGATTCATCAATTATGGATTGCAAAGTTCTTGCATCAATATTGGAAAAGTTAACGAAGTTGTCATTACTCATCAATTTTTAACATGTGAAGTGTGTTAGAGAATTTAAAGGGGGAAGGGGGGTGGGTTAATTTTATGGTTTTGGTACTCAAATCTAATAAAAATTATCATTCAAGAATGCCATGATTTTTCAAACCATGAAGAAGTACCTATAATGAAAATGGTAGATACAAAATAAGGAAAATGAACTCTAGCATTGAATATTAGAACATGAGTGGGATCAAACACACATCTATGTGATATCCTTCAATTTGTGGATTAAGGTTAGACACCACCACTTTGGTCATCCTTTGAACCATATTTGTATACAATCTTCAGTGTTATTTCTAAACCAAACATTATTGAGGTCAAAGTGATAATCCTATCTCTTTCCATACTCAAATAATGAAAGGGAAGAAAATAACTGTGTACATTAGACTCTATGTTTTCTCTACACGAAACATAGAAACCAGGCTCTTGAAACTGTCTCTTCTGAGTTGTGGCAATAATGACCACTTATGTGTTATTATTTTAATGCTTCTTGATTGGGGACTTGGAGATTCTCTATCTTTGACCTATGTCTCTTGCCTAGTTGGATACTTAAGTTTCATCTATTGAAAAGGTTGTTTTCACGTTTCTTGTTGTGTTATTTGTAGATTTTTTTTTTTACTAGGAATTTATGAGACTAGATAATGATACAAATACTATGGTCGTATGTCATTTTAAATGTCAGCCTGGAAAACACAATTTCTTTGTTTTAGGAATTGTTGGACAAATTTTGTATAAATGAGGTTATTGAGTATATAGTTAGTTTTATCATTTTTTTGGGTAAAAAATAACTTATAATCCGTAATGTTCTTAAAATTTATTAATTTCCATCTCTTGTAGAACATGCTATCAATTTTGATCCTCCAAGAGGGTATCTTTCAATAATTCTCACTTTGGAAGAAGCCATAGGCACCACATTGTTTTGTAGGTCTACAGTCCACAACATTTCCTACAAGGCTATGACTACAACATCGATGGAGAATAAGAATCCACCTATCGAAATTCTTCGACCCATGGTTACCATCATGGGGAGGTATAAAGGAAGGAAGTTTAACTCATGAATAGCCATTGAAATATTTGGACAAGTCATTGATGTAGATGATTTTCATGTACGTGTCCCAAAGCATGATGTTGTTGAGAGTATGGAGACATTTTTTTTCCATGGAATAGATGATCAATTATCATCATGTATTAGTGGATATTTAGTTGAAAACTCATATGTATTGTGATAGTACTTGAGTTTTCATATTTTTGATATATAATATTTATGTGGTTCAAATATATATGTTTGTACTTGATCTTATTAGTCTTTGTCGTAGTCATAGAGGGACTATAGCAATCGATAAATCGTTGACCTCGTATTAGATTGTGCATTGACCACAAATATTTCCATGTTATCTATTGTTAGAACAAGGGAAGTGAAAACATCGATTTTTATATAATAGAAAGTACCATGTTTGTCAAGATATGATTGGACAACAGATTGGAGGTCTTATTGTCGGCTTTTCTATTCCCAATGTTATATATTTTGGCATATCCAAAGTATTTGATCGTATATGGTCTTTTTGAATCATATATTTTATTATGAATTGGTCGAAGGTGGATTAATGCTAGCATTAGTTCGAATGTTTCCTTTAGCATTTTCTGCTAGGTAGAATACATTCTCTACCAGATTACTATGTGTGATTTTTTCTTTATTGTTGCATGCTTAGAGAGAACAGGCCTGCCACAATCCATTTTTTTATTAAATGCTTGCACAGGGCCACACTCTTCGACGGTCTTGACAGTCTTAAGTGTTTACCTAACAACTCTGGCAGTCTTAAATGTTTATTGTACAGATGCGTTGCAATACAGTTTCGTTCATGATCGACATCAGTGCTTTAGTGGTCGATGCTTGTTCGCTGCTTTGTTCCATGATTCTTGTTCTTGCTTGATTCAACTTTGCAAAGTTGAGGTCTTGTAGTTGCAGTTCAACCTCTTCGTGGGTTTTCACTGGTTTGTTGTTCTTCAACTTTGCAAGTTGTTGGACCTGTTGTTGTGGTTTACAGTTTTTGGGGTTGAGCTCTTGTCATCCCTCGTTGACGAGTAAGTTTCCCTGTTGTTGCTATTTTTCAATGGTGGGAGTCCCTGCCTCCAAATTCTGTTGCAGACCATCTTTGTCTGTGCTCTTAATTTATGTTCCTGGAAACTATGTGTCTTCATATGTCGACTGCCACGTCCATAGATTTTTTGAAAATTGCAGTGGAGAGGGGTTTACGAAAAGTAGTCCCAGCTATCAGAAGAGGGAAACATCCGACGAGGTGTAGACGCAGGGAATGCTTTTATTCTGTGGGTTGGAAAACTGTGTCCACATGTTCTCTTTCTACCGAGTAAATTTATCATGTTATTTATTTGTGTTGTTTCTTTTGTTTGGTTCACTTTCCAGTGTGGGTTTGTTTTCTTGTCATCTGCTATGGGGACTAGGGGGGATTGAAGTTGAGAAGAAGAAGGTTGAAAGATACATATGGGGATTGGTACCCAGTTCCGCGCTTGTAGTTTTCCTATTTTTCTTTCCTTTTTTTTTGCTACTTTTATTTCCCCCTCCCCACCTTTTCTTTGTTTTCATATAGACTGAAAGTATCTAACAAACAACTTCAAAATCACAGTTCAAGAGATGAAAGAAGTAATAGATGTTGAGACGTATGAAATAGATACACAGTCCATTATACATGACAACATTGACGTGGTTTTGCATAACAATGGCCTTTTTAGATTGGATGCATTCTCGTATACTATTGGGGATTTCCTTTTAGATACATTCCAGGTTCTACTGCATTTCCCGTATTCGTCGACCGAGCTGCATAATGGATTGATAGATTATTTCTTGAGTTGTTTTAAAAATGGAAATGTCGAGGCTTTAGAGTCCTATGAATACGAACTGGAATCTGATTTTCTTCGGTAGTTGCATGGAATACATGATGTCGCTACGTATTTTTCAAAGATGCGGTTGTCTGCATCTCCAGTTCTGCCTTCACATGAGAGGGGACTTTGGGGAGATACATTTTGTATATGGTGGCTATCTAATTGGCTCAACATATCAGTTGAAATATGGTCATTGACAAGAAAAACAAGATATCTACTATTCAACAAAAATGCATCTGCCAATCCATATTGCATCTTGTTCCATGATGCCAATGTTGTCAGTGGTCATTATGAACCACTACTGTACAAAAAAATGTCCATATGCAATGTTGAAGGGCCTCATATTTACTTGTTCGTCATTTTCAAAGACCTTGAATCGAAATGGAAACGGATTATGCATCGCATAGATTGTCATGGTTTGCAGCTGGCAACAAATGTTGTGTCTAGCTGTGAAGATAGTTTGTTCAATGCAATTTGTTGTTTAGTGGCAACGGAGTTCGATGTGCAGTTTATGCGGTTTTACAATGTACAGTCCTTTTTCAATGCAATTATAGGCGGCAACCAATAGGCTTTTAGGTGCTTGCATCAACACCTTTGCCCATATCTCCTAGAAAATATGTCGATAGTTGGAAGTTGGCAGGAATACCTTGTAAACATAACGCTTCCATATGAAAAAGGGAATGTGGAGGGTTGCAGATTCTGTTTGCAATGGTTTTCTAAGATATTCAAAGTAAATATCCAGGTCTGGTCGGCCTTGCCAGATGGAATTTTCCATTCCTAGTTTACTGATTCAAACTACGATCAAACAATTGACATCCTCTCGTTGAAAACATATACAAAACATCCATTATGAACCTTTGCTTGGACATATCGATGGTTCAGGGTTGAATGTCCATGCCACCCAAACTGCATCGAATGTGCATATGCGTGGAATGCTTTTTAGTGAGAATGAGACTCCTCCCGATTGCAATATGGTCATAGAGGGCTTGAACAAAAAATCCATGTGTGGAATTCATCACAGTTGTGATGAGGCCATACAGGGCTTGAACAAAAAACATAGAGTAAGTTATCACAACTTGAAAAAAATTATGCGCCAAATTTGTCCCAGTTGTGATGAGGCCATACAGGCCTTAAGAAAAAAACGTAGACTAGTTTATAAGAACCCGAGTCAGTGTGAAATTCATCCCAGTTGCCATCAAATCATCGTGCCCTTGGGCAAGAAACGTAGAGTAAATTACCACAACTTGAAAAAGGTCATGCGCGAGAGAAAAAAATACATTGCTACGCTTCTTTTTAGAGAGAAACTCACATATCACAATCTAAAGAAATTTGTTCATGCAGAACACAGTAGAAACAGTTACGGTCGCATATCCTAGAATGCTCATGAAAATGTGACATTTCGTAGTCTAGAAGCAACACCATGCACTACTACCAATGAAAACTAGGAAACAGTTTCTACCCATACTTCCCTGCGAAAGAAAAATGCAAGATAGACCTACATGAAAGAAATTAAAGGCACTCCTTCCATTGCATGTGCAATTGAATTTTTCAAAAAACACTAAGTCTTTCATGCTTGATTTGAAAGCATAATACCTCCTCTTGACAGTGCATGAGAAACCATTTTCCAGTGGAAAAGTTCTTCTTCCATGCAAACGGTCGCTTGAAAATGGAACATTGCCACAGTTTGCAACCCCTGACTAAATAAGATGTAATACACCACTACCAATGTAAGTGCACTTTCGAAACTTGAGGAGAGACTTGTATCTCTGGGAATTGCATTTTCTCACATCAGACCTTGGGGCTATAAACGACCCCAAATGGACTTAACATGAACAATTATTAATGTGCATGTTCAGCTAGATGTTGTGCAAAAAGCGTTGCCACAATTCATTAGCAATACAATGACAATTTTTGTGGCTCTGAAAATATGCTCGCGATACAAAAATGACTATCAGATAGGTAAAGTGCGCGTGCATGCTGTTATGAAAGCATTAAAAGAATTATGTTCCAGGGCCCTGTACAAAGCACAAAACATTTGTATAAATGACATTTGGAACAGTGTTCTTGCAGAGGAGGATGACAACTCTACAGACACTCTCGAAAATCCTAGTGAATTTGATACAAGTGATGAATTGTAGAATGAAACACCTGTTGAGACATTGGTTCATGGATTCACTAATTCACAGTGCATTCGTGACTTGCAAGACAAAATTGTCGAAATTTCACCTGTCGAGGGGCAACATCCACTTGGAATATTCAAGGACAAATTCGCTGAGGAAATGAACTTTCCAACACTCTTCTATGGAGATCCACGTGCCACTGATATTACAAAATGATTCAGTTATCATAAAATAGTCCGATTAGAGCTGCTACATTCAAGCGGTTACTTCTCTTGTCACTTAACAAATTTGTTTTTCAAAACAATGTGCATAATAATAGAGAAAGTTTTGTCCCGCATATGGGTCTGAATAAGAAAAGGCTAGTTACAAGGAAGAAATTTGTTGGCCAAGGATGTGAAGTACAAAGTAAACCTAGAAAAAATTCTGAAATCTGATATTGGATATATAGATTTCAAAAACATTCGCACCTCTCCTGACTATTTGCAACAAAACAAAAAAAATATTTTTGCAAAGATCCGGCAATTAGGCCCACCAACATTTTTCATTACATTTACAAGTGCAGAGAATTGTTGGGATCCATTGGTGGCTGTCGTGTATGACCTTCATAGAAACATGAAACATAAAAAAGAAACTGATACACTGGAAAATAATGACATTGACTACCTCATAAGAAAAGACTCAGTGACATGTACTCGCTACTATAGACATAGAATAAATTCTTTGAGACAGTTGATATGCCATGATGAAACATTTTTTGGAAAAATATTAGACTACTTTTTTGTGACAGTTGATATTCGATGATGAAATATGATAAACGGACCTCTGAAAGAATCATGTATCTCCACTAAACCATTTTAGCTTACTGGTAACATCAAATTACCCCTCCGATCAAGCTTACACAAACCCAGAAAGTCATCTCCAATTGCAGAGCAAGAAAACCCCAAAATGGAGACATTACATTCCTCCCTTCCCAAATATTGTTTGTCCTCAAGCAATGCCATCACAACCTTATGAACAACAAGTTGAACTAAACTAAAACTGAGAATGATCCCAGGGTCCCAAACCAACCTGGAATATGTGAAGCACCCTCTGCTCAAAACACTGTCCTACAAGGTGCTGACACAAGATGTCACTTGAATACTACCAATAAGTAGAGCAATCATATATTGCAAAAACTCAGTCAATTCCTCAGAGAATTGATCTTCTAGAAAACTAATCCAATGTACCATTGGAGTAAACTTCTGAAAGTGAAATCTAACTCTCTCCTTTATATCAGTTGTTGAACTTCCAAACCATGTAATCCCAGGGTTCCAAACTAGTCTACAAAAGGAACCACCATGTTGATGTTGCGCCACTCTGATCATAATGGTCTAACCATCGTACCTAGACTTCCTTCTCATCTCTTGGAACCCCAAGCTGAAATGCTTGAAAGAGTTGAACCCACTACTATGAATCAGATTTTGCAAAGACATCTTAGTGAATTTTAAGTCTGCAAATCCATTTCCAAACTCGATCTCGGGTATCTGTAAAGAAAATATGTTATGCCATATAGAATGAGTCTCAACGTATCCTTTCACGACATCCCAAAAATGAAATGGACCAATCATTGTCATAACTTTTCCAATCATCATCAAAGTTTGAAGCAATCTACCAATCAGATAAATTTTAAAATCCCACAATCAAATTAGAAGTCCACCATTCCTAATACCTACTGACTCCCAATGTGCTACACTGATAACCATTGGAATCCAATTAATCCAAGTCTTAGATTCTTGGTTTTGTATGCAACCATGAGGAGGAAACAAGGTGATAGGAGTCAAATTTCTACCTGCTAATGTGCACAACTCCTGCCAAAATGCACTAAGAAACTTACTATCTCGATCACTGACAATGTACTCAAGCATCCAATGAAGTATAAACACCTTCCTAAAAAAAAACTCTGCCACCTATGGTGCCTCATACTATGATGAAATCACGAATAAATGTGTGAACTTGGTCAACCTATCAACAACTACATAAATGCAATCCCTGCCATGCACCTTCGATAGACCTATGATGAGATCCATCGAAACACTCTCCCACTTGTGTTCTGGAATGGCTAAAGGTTGCAACAATCCTGCAGGATGAGTATGGTCTGTCAAGTTTTGCTAACAATTACTACACTCCCTCATATGTTTCAACACATCGTCCCTGAGGCCCTTCCATGAGAACCTCTCTCTGATTTGTTGGTAAGTTTTGAATTATCTTGGATGTCCTTCCAAAGGTGTATCATGCATAGCCCACGTGATCTTCTCCCTAAGTGTGGACTCAAGGACTAAATATATGTGATCTATGTAGTATATAATGTCATCCACCACTCTATACCTATCATCCTAAATGTGGCCATCCATTAACTCACAAGAAAATCTAGTCTTGTAATATTCCACTAGGTGGGACTTTCAACCAGCTGAAATCTCTATGAGCCAATCCCATATAACCTGGATCTTCTCCTAACGTACCCACACACCTTGCGCACTGATCTGATGGTACCCCGAAGGCCAATCAATATTTGAGAGGTATACTACACCATAAAACTCATCTATCAACTCAACTATCCTGGGTAAACCACTCCCAATGGTATGCTCGAAGCCTATGTTAGGAGGTCTCCCTAGAGGAATCTCTCCAAACCCTTGGTTATGCTTGCTCAACAATAACTGAAGGTCTACATGATAAGGTTGGATACTATCTGAAGGCTTCTTATCATGTGCACTCATTCGACTATTGTCATCTGAACCTAGATCCCAAATTGTTGTGTCCACATCCGTAATATACACATTCCCCCAATAAGTAGATGCATACACTTCCCTGTTGGTTGGTCCACAAGTTACATTCTCAACTATATCATCTATAACTATGACTTGAGCCTTCATTGGGCTCTCCAAAATATATGGCTCATGATCCCCATGATGTAAACTATGAGTATGGTCTGAACTTTCTGAATCATACCTCCCTTCAAGCCCCTGCAAACCCGAATGCTCCTCATGCTTGACCATCCCAAGAGGCTCTTCCCTCAAATCATGAGTACCATTAACATCCTCCTGTGTTATGGCTACCATATATGATTGAGTCTCTGCTATGGATGATGAAGAATGTTCCAAACTCAACTCCACACAAAGCCCATCATAATCATCATAAGTGCAATCAACATGCCCATCATAAGCATTGGTGTTATCATCCTCATTGGATAGCTCTAGTGGTGTATTGAAGGTTGATGTTTTGTCAACCTCATTGAACACATCCTCCACCTAAATAGATGCATGCACTTCCAAGAAGTCATCCCGGGGTTCTATCAAAATTTCATCATGAGGTGAGACATTCATATCACTGACCACTTTAGATTTGAACCCTTCTTTTTTCTTCCTAATTAATAAGTGATGCTCCAACAACTCACAATGCTATAACAATTTTTTTATGATATTCTTGAGAAAATTGTAACCATTCTACCAAGAGTTGTTGAGTTGTCTTCATCTTTCCTAAGCCCTGAATGCAAGTCTTGATACCAAGTTACCACTGTTGTAAATAAGAAAGTATATTAAGTGTTGGTAACTTATCTGAGACAATCTAAAAATACCCTTCCACTGATTTCCCTCATGCTAGCAGGATGCACAACTCTGATACCACTACAAGATCCTCTCTCCTTACTGTTGATATATTTGTGTTTGTTGCTAATATATTTTGGTTTACTTGGTTCTAGGATTTAGTCAAACAGTTTGCAACCACCCTGTAAGACTCCCTTTTTATTGTTGATATGTTTAGTGTCCTTTGTTGTTATGTTTTAGTACTGATTTAATTCGGGACTTTTGACAAATAATTCACACTCATTCCACCCGCTAGGTTTGCTGGTTGGTTTATTTGTATACTGCCACTTGGTTTAAGTGCTTATTTGGCACACAACTTTTGTCAAACAATTTTAGAACATTCCAATATTGGTCTTAGCACAAATTTGGATTTTATTGCATTCAATATAAAGGAGACAACAATACATTTTATTGCAAGAAAGTGACAAACAAACCCCAACTATAATAACAAAATTTACTCAACAAACACAATCAGATTTTAATAACTATTTCTGACCTGAACATGACATGATTTGGAAGCATTAAAGCACTATATTAGTTCCCTCTCAAGAATCCACTAATATATCTGAAAATGACCAGGTTTGGGCATCCTTGGCATGCTTTGTACAACCCTCCTTAGGCAACAATTTAATGGACTGTATCAACTCCCTTCTCCCCTTTTTTCTACTGCAAGAACAACACACAACCTGTAGCAACAAGTCAAACTGCAACATCACTTAGCATACTAGATTGACCTCCTTTATACATGAGAACGATAATGGTTATTGGCCTAATTTGATGAGAAGTTATAGGTAGATAACAATGTTGTCATAACCCCTCCCGCACTGATGTAAATGGCCACGTTGGGGCAACCTTATAAACTGAATCGACCCTCTCTTTTGATGCCACAAGTTGGAAAACAATGGGATCAATTTGTTGAGGGAATAATTGTTGTTAGGAGTGACTCAACCCTCACAAACTATATGAAATAATGAATACCCTCTCCCTACTTCTCACACAAACTGATAGAAAAGGGTACAACCCTTGGGAACCCCCACGAATTGCATATATGTTGTACGACCCTCTTTAATAATCACATGAACTATTGTAGATGGTATGGCTACCCAAGAGAAGAGAAAGATGAAGAATGCCAACCAGATCTACCCTCAAATCCTCCACAAACCCTCAACAATCTGAAAAATTCCCACACTCTGAAGATTAGGGTTTTGCCTCCACAACAACACAAAACTTCTACCAATGGCACAATCTAAGGAAAGAAAGGCAAGGGAGAAGTTTGTTGTTCAATCTTCACTAAGATAGCCTCAATCAAACTCCCAAGAACTCTGCAAATGCTCGCATAGCTTAGAAAAATGAATGATCTTCCTTCTGCAGTGAATGCAAGTGAGAAATCTAAGTGATTCCTTGTACCAATCAGCTAGGGTGGAATATTTCACCACCAAAACCAATTTTTCCAAGGGTTTCAACCCAAGAACCCTAGAAAAGCTTTAAGAGCTCTCTCCAAATCGATTTAGTAAAAATAATCATGCATAATGAGAGAATGAGCTCTCATTGTAATTTTATATCCCTTTTCATTTCTCTCTAATATATAATTATAAAGTAACTTTATAAAATATCCTTTCAATATTTTTCTCAAAGTTACTTTATTACTCCCTTTTAACTCCAAAAATGATTTATTTGATTTTACAACATTTTTGGGCACTAGAAGTCACTTTTCATCCTCCCAACATTTAAAGCTTTTCATCCCGGTTTCAACAAGCTATTACACCAAGGTTCCCCTCTTACGTAATTTATGAAAATGACAACCTTAGTGAAATCCATTAAATAACGCTCAATATTACTTCTAAATTACGAGAACAGACGAAATGCATTGAAATTGAAATCTAACTACACAAGAGTAATCTTGATGATGAAAGATGATAAACATGCCTCTGAAAACATCATATATCTCCTATAAACCATCTGAGCTCACTGGTAACATCAAATTACCCCTCTGATCAAGCTGACACAAACCCAGAAAGTCATCTCCATTTGTAGAGCAAGAGAACCCAAAAATGGGGACATTACATAAATGTGCATGTGGGTTTTCCATGCCTCTCTTTATTCCTCATCCAATTCCCCAAACTATATCCCTGATTGTAGTGTTGATTCAACCCTTCTTTCACCTTGGAAATTTGACTTCCATCATGTCACCACATAGAGACTATGTTCAAGAAACTATGATCTATCTCACACACAAAGTCCTCATTCAAGTAGCCAAAGACCTCTATGAAAGCGCATGGATTCTAATCAAACAACCTCGAAGAATATCCTAATCTCAAGCTTTGAAAGACAAGAAGGGACAAACAGATGGAAACCACAAATATATTCCAATGAGCTTGAATATCTATACTATATGCATGTTTCAATCCCATCTTTACTTGAATGAAGGAAAATGCCACCTACAAAAAATTGTGTGATGGAACGGAGGTTGTGGGGGTCTTTAATAACAAAGTACTATCCACCATTGATGTCTACCACTTGTTCATTGATTTCAAGACTCTCAACCTTAATGTTATGTTTGACATGCATTTCATGTCAGATGACATTATATAAGCCCCCCACCACCCCATTTATTCTCACTGATCCTAGATGGAGATTGGCCACTTCATTGGTTTTTTTTGTCACACTTCTCTTATAGTTTATAAGTGGAGTTGTTGCAAAAATGTCATCCACTTATAATTCCTTGATTGCTTCATTTTTCTTTGACTTTGCAAGTATTGTAATGGTTAGTGATGAATGTGGATTATGGTTTCTTTCCCTAGGAGATGGTACTTCCATTACATCACTGCTTAAAACAAGGTAAAGAGCTCCTTATCATAATATGTTAGTTCGACACTGCCCCATGGCTCTATTCTAAATGCTAGCAAAGAAGTCTTCCTCCTTGCATAAGGATTGCCCCCATGAACTATCCACTTTCATAAGTTTATGTTGATTTTTTTTTTTTTTTTCGGATCTGATAATTATTGCCTTCTGATATTGTTATCATAGAATAATTATACATTGAAAACCTCAAGTATAAGTAGATATTATATGAGATAATATTGTATATAAGGTGATATGAGATGATATATTACAATTGAGAGCCCCGACATATATACTTGGGCTGAGTGCCCTTTCATTAATGGACATGTCTTTCCATTAATTAATCAATTATTGATTATTGATTATTTATATTTATATATTATATTATAAATATATTATTTATATATTTATAATATAATGTAATCAACATGACCATTTTGGGAGAATGTCTTCCCAATGTTGAAACATCAACACTCCCTCTTAGCGAGGGGGACATTATGCATCACGTCAAGCTTGTCTATGAAATATACAAACTTTGACCTAGACTCACAACACTTGTCTGTCAGTCCCGGGAGATGTCTCTCTCCCACCTGAACTTGACGGGGAACTCCCTCTGCGACTCTCCCTCTGAGCCAACCGACTCTCTCTAAGGTCAGGCTCACTCTGGGTCCGCATGTGATAACATCTAGCATATCGATTCTTTATCACTCCTAGTCAAATCAACATGACTAAGGATAAAGACTACACCTGGGCCATTCACCACTAGCAAAGCATCATGAGTGAATGTATCATTTTCCCTTGGTCAATTCAGCATGACCAATCTAAGAGAATGTATGCCCAATGTTGAAACATCAACTAGCATCTAGCATCTTGATTCTTCATCACTCCTAGTCAAATCATCATAACTAAGGAGAAAGATTACACCTGGGCCATTCACCACTAGCAAAGCCCCATGAGTGAATGTATCATTTTCCCTTGGTCGAATCAACATGACCAATCTAGGAGAATGTCTTTCCAATGTTGCATCTTGGTCTTGTAGATCCATTTGGAGTCACCACTAACTTCCCCTCAGGTCTCGGCACAATCTCCCACACATCATTCTTCATGATGGACTGATACTCTTCCATAATGGCATCCTTCCAAACATGTTGCCTTTTTACCTCCTCATAACTGGAAAGTTTAGAATCAATGTTGTGACTCATTAATGCCATATAACTCGAGAACCTCTGAGGTTATTTTCTCTCCCTAAAAGTACTACTGGAAGTTGCATGCCCCTTTTCATCCTGCAACATCTTTAGGTAGATCTATTGGCTCTATTGACTCCTCCTAATAGTTTAAAGGATGAACAACTGGGAAAGAGAGATCTGTAACCTTATCCTTTGGAGCCTCCTGCTCCTCACTTTCGATCTCCATGTGAGACTCTTTGGACCTCACATCCTTAAGGCAATCACACCCTATAATTAGGCAAATCACGACCAAAGGGAATCTAGTCGCTTTGTGTGTACAAGCCGCTTGTGACCACAACCGTACAATTTCAAAAAATAAAAGATCTGAAGCAAATCTATCAGATTTGGCATGAAAAACTTTTAACGAACTTCGGAAAATATTTTGAAAGCTCTGATACCATGTTGAATTTTCTTTCGACCCTAGGTATGTTCTGATACCATGTTGAATTTTCTGATTTTTAGATATGATAATTATTGTCTTATGATATTGTTATCATAGAATAATTACACACTGAAAACTTCAACTATAAGTAGATATTATATGAGATAATATGAAATGATGTAGATATTATATGAGATAATATTGTATATGAGATAATATGAAATGATATATTACAATTGAGGGCCTCTTTCATTAATGTACATGTTTTTTCCATTATTGTCTTTTCATTGATTAATTAATTATTAATTATTGATTATTTATATTTATATATTATATTATAAATATATTATTTATAATATACATGACCAATATGAGAGAATGTATGCCCGATGTTGAAACATCAATAGTTTCAATCTCAAAAGTTTGTTGCAAATTAGGCATGGAAAACACTAGTACATAACCAATTTTTCTCTTTAGTTCTTCAAAAAACTTATGCTACTATTTTCCCAATGAAAACTCTTTCATTTTCTTGTTATGGCATGTATTGGTGCAACTACTATTGAAAATGATGAAATGGACTTCCTCATATATTGAGATGATCATATGCAACTTCTTACCTCTTTCACACTAGTATGGGTAGGCCATTTTCTAATGGCTTTAATGTTCGCTGGATCAACCTTCAACTCTACTCCACCAATCACATATATAATATATACAAGGAATCTTCTCCAAATTAGCACTTCATGAGATTGGCAGTTAGATTCTCCTTCATAAGTGTGTCTAATACCTATTTTAGATGCAATGTGTACTATTTCTTGATAGCATTGAATATCAATATGTCATTCATATATATGATTACAAAAGAATCTATTAATCCATGTAACTCATCATTCAACAAATTCTCCTTCATAAGTGTGTCACCTATTTTAGATGCAATATGTACTCTTTCTTGATAGCATTGAAGATCAATATGCCATCCATATATATGATTACAAAATAATCTATTAATCCATGTAGCTCATCATTCAATAAATGCATAAAAATTGCAAATACATTACATAAACCAAAAGACATAATTAACCATTCATACCAACCCTACTTTGCTTAAAAGGTTGCCTTCCAAGTGTCCTCAACTTTCACTCTAAGTTGGTGATAGATTCATTTTAGCTTTAGCTTTATGAAAAACTTAGCTTGTTGGGGTTCATCCAACAAGTCATTAAATCTTTGCAAAGGATTCCTATTGTTGATAGTCATCTTGTTCAAAGCTTTGTTGTCAATGCAGCTTTGTTGTCAATACACATCCTCCAAATTCCATTCTTAGGTATTACGATGATGGGTGACCCACAAGATAAAGTACTAAGCTTTATGACTCCATGCTCCAACAATTATTTCTTCACTTCATTCGATTATAAATATATTGTCTATATAATCAATATTAACTAATGGAAATTTCAGAAACAATTGAATCTCATCTTCAATTACCTCATGAGTGAAAAAAATTTAAACTATCAAAACACTTCCATGTAAAACTTTATCAATTGTTCCAATGGCTACTTCTACTTGTTCTCACATCCATGTAATGATGCATTATCTTCCTTGCTACTTTTCTTTAAAAAAACAATACAAACTTCTTGTTTTTACTAATGAGCCTCTCATTTCTTTAACATTCAAATTATTTCAATATTATAGCTTGCTACTTTTCTTTAAAAAAAACAATGCAAACTTCTTGTTTTACCTCTCATTTCCTTAGCATTCAAATTATTTCAATATTATAGTGTTCTCACATCCATGCAATGATGCATTATCTTCCTCGCTACTTTTCTTTAAAAAACAATGCAAAGTTCCTGTTTTTACCAATGAGCCTCTCATTTCCCTATCATTCAAATTATTTCAATATTAAGTAATATAATATAATAGGATTGACCTTATCATTCGCCCAATATATACATTATTAAATAAAATATGAATGGAGTGTTGACCTTATTTAAATATGTCAATTAGTCATTTCAAAGTAGGGAAATGGGTGTATGATTTATATCAATATATATTTTCTTCACCATTTTGGTACGTGTTACTGGTTTTAAGGTAAATCCCGGTTGAGATTGTACCATGCACTTCACAATGGTACTGCATAGAAATATTTACAAGGGAAAATGTGTACCTTCCCAGCGAAGTTTGTGTCTAAAAAGAGAGAGCATAAAGACCAAGTTTTAAAAGTAGCAAACGCGTAGACAACGAGGACCAAGTTTTAATAGCAGCAAACGCGTGGACAACTAGGAACGAGGACCAAGTTTTAAAAGTAGCAAACGCGTAGAAGTTAGGTTTGCGTAGAAGTTAGGTTTGCTTAAAGGTAAAGGTATTAGTTAAACGAGTAGATTAGTTTAAACGTTCGATTTTTTAGTGTTTTTACTAGTATATTTTCATAATAATTTTATTTAAAATTTGATAAAAAAATTATTGGAATTCTATATGGAGTAATTAAATCTATATAATTCTAATGTGGGTTTTTAGAATGCTGTTATGCATTCAATAGAAAAGATGATTTTATCAAAGATTTATTTCATTTGATTCTGAAGAAAAAGTTGAAAAAAATCCAATGTTTAGAGAAAGACTGTGTTAAAAAGGCATAAAAATATACAGGTAAATGGTGTTACCTCTGGGCAAAGACGTTGCCTGCGCGTAGAAGGTACACGGTTCTAACCCATCCCGATTCGCATGGCGCAGGATCAAACCACAGCATTAAAAGCAGTAAATGGTGTTTACGTTTCAGCAAAGACATTGCAAGCATTAAAAATCAACACATCGAGGCAATAGTACAGAAAAGTCATTTGAAGATCTGGCATTAATGTATAATGTTACAGCAAATGGGCTTCCTTCGGCCCCTCAATCGAACCCTGTCAGGGTTTGAGAAGTTTACAATGTATAAAAAGAGCCCCATTCTGAAGCATTATGTACAGTGTTCAGCACTCGCCGTTAGGTATGGATCTGTAAATCAGTGTATTGTCTGTTGCCCGTGCGTCCTATATAATCTGTCTTCCAGGCAATAGCGGTAACCTGTTTAAACGGCTACCTTTCTTGCCCATCTTAGCGCCATTGGAACCCTTGCGGGGCGTTTTAATGGATTCGGCTGAGCCTGGCGAGAGTACTGATGATCGAATCGTCTGATTATTATATGATGATTTTATCGTCGATTCCCAGCTCTGGGAACTCTTGAGCTTCTTCATCGGCTTAGCGAGATCTTCCACGCATTGGACATCTGCCAGAGACGTAAACGACTGCGATTTGCCGGTGAAAAAATTGGACAAACCCCTCCTGCAAATTATTCAAACGAACAGCCAAAATCAACAAAAGATTGCAACAGCTTCCGTTCGAAATGAAGACAGAACGATTTTCTTAATGAATATATGGTTTCCATTAGACTTACTTGCGACAAGGGAGGCTGGCTCTGAGAGACGTCATGTGGAAGAGAGGGCCGCCATTGCCTTCGGGTATCGGTGGAGGCGAGAAACCCCATGAAGAATTGCCGCTGTCCGTGATGTCGTCCGAGGAAGCCGAGGAGGCCGTCGAATCGGGTGAAGAAATAGAAAAAGAAGAAGACGACGAAGATAAATCGCATGTTCTTGCGAATCGCTCTTCCGCCATGGCTGCTGGCAAAGAAAATAGGGTTTTGAAGTCCTGAATTTCTGTCACGGAATTTCTGTTTGTTTCTTTCTTTCTGCAACAACCAAAATTCTCCTCCTGCCAGAAAACGTCGTGGGCGTTTTGTAGCGGGCAGCCGATAAGAACATCTCCGCATATGTCCACAGAAATCTCGCCACGTGGAACCCTCTGGGCGGGCGCTTTCCTTGCGGCGCGACATACCCTTGTCTACAAAAGGCGAAAGCTTCTGTTGGGCTGTTTTAGCGTCCCCAGCCAGCAGTTTGGAGGTTCGAGCTGGTGGTTTTGGTAGCCTTATCCGAATGACGGAAGGCCTGACCTGCCAGATCAGCAAGGGGCGACCGCGCTTTTACATTTCTGAAGATTAATTTGACTCTGATGACATGTGGGCCAGTGGGGCTCTCCGGAATTTGAGGTAAGTTTATGCTTGGTCGGCGAGACGTATTGATTAATGATGAGATGAGCATATTCCATATTCGATCCTCATCCACAGCCTTATCTATTCAGCGTAGATGACATTTAAACTGACACACTCACACTCAACCAAGTCATCCTTATCCAAATCAATAATTAAATACTCATCTCTAAAGTTCTCTACCACATCCACATTTAAACACCTTTATCCTTTAAAAAAAATATGTATAATTATTTTAAGATTAATATGTGGTGTATTTGATTTTTTATTTATATCTGCATTTATATAAATTTTAGGTCAAATATACAAGTATATTTATCGTACAATCAATTACAATTAGTTGTAATATTAATATAAGACATCATTTTGTGGAATTTATCTCTCCAATTTTTATTTTTTTTTAAATTATGTCTATTAGTATAAAGATATTTTTTTTAAAAGTTTATGACTATTAATATAAAGATTTTTCTAAATTTTATTTTTTTAATTTATTTCTATTAGTATAAATAGTATAAAGGTTAATATAAATTTATCTTAATTAGAAAATTATTAAGTACTACTATATTTTTAATATATTAAAAATTTAGATAACTTAAGTATTAATATATTTTTAATAAAAATTAATGTAAATTTATCTTAACACTAAAATTATTAAGTATTAATGTATTTTTAATATATTAAAAATTTAGATAACTTAAGTACTAATATATTTTTAATATATTAAAATTTTAGATAATTTAATTTAACTATCTCAATCATTATAACCATCTTTACCTTAGCAAATCTTAATAATTTATGTAATTATTGTTGGATTTTCATACAAAATATATTAAAAATTTAGATAACTTAAATACTAATATAATAATTTTAATAAAGATTAATGTAAATTTATCTTAGCACCAAAATTATTAAGTCCTAATATATTTTTAATATATTAAAAATTTAAATCACTTAATTTAACTATCTCAATCATTAAAAAAAAAATGAATTTATAACTATCTTTACCTTAGCCAATCTCAATCATTAAAAATTTAAATCACTTAATTTAACTATCTCAATCATTAAAAAAAAATGAATTTATAACTATTTTTACCTTAGCCAATCTCAATCATTAAAAAAAATAATGAATTTATAACCATCTTTACCTTAGCCAATCTCAATCATTAAAAAAAATAATGAATTTATAACCATCTTTTCCTTAGCCAATCTCAATCATTTATGTAAATAATGTTAGATTTTCGTAGATTTGTAGAATCCTTTATGTAATTAATGTTGGATCTTCATAGATTTGTAGCAACTGCATAAAGGTCACCTTATTACATCAAACAATAACACTATGTATAAGCCAACCTACTACTTAAATTCAAAACTATGTATTTCTTTTGTCTTGTCACCTTATTACATCAAACAATAACAGGATGAAAATGAAAAGGATAAGCCAACCTACTACTTAAATTCAAAACTATGTATTTCTTTTGTCTTGTCGAATCTTTCTTTCATTAATCAAAAAATATTTAGATGCAAATTTTTAAGTGATTAAAAAATCTAGAGTTAAGATAAGTGTGCTTTATTTAGATGCAAATTTTTAAGTGATTAAAAAATCTAGAGTTAAGATAAGTGTGCTTTATGTGTGTGAGAGTGGTAATATTAATTTTTAAGAGATTAAAAAATTTAGAGTTAAGATAAGTGTGCTTTATTTAGATACAAATTTTTAAGTGATTAAAAAATCTAAAGTTAAGATAAGTGTGCTTTATGTATGTGAGTGTGGTAATATTAATTTTTAAGTGATTAAAAAATCTAGAGTTAAGATAAGTGTGTTTTATTTAGATGCAAATTTTTAAGTGATTAAAATATCTAGAGTTAAGATAAGTGTGCTTTATGTGTGTGAGTGTGGTAATATTGTTTATTAATATTATGGAGTGTTAAAAACAAAATTGTTTTATTATTTTTTTTAATAGTTAATATGATTTTGGTTTATAGTGTTATTTTTTATATATTATATATAAAGATTTGTGGATTACTATTGCATTAAAATTATTATCAGTAAAATTTTATTTTTATAAAACATATTATATTGAATCAACATACAACCTAGCTTTATCAATATGAGATAAATGTTATAATCTCTTTAATATTGGATTTTAACATGGGATAAATGTTACAATTTCTTCAATATCGAATTTTATAATGTACCTAAATTCTATAATATACTTAGCTTTTTTGTATAATATTGTTGAAATTTATAGGTTTTCGCAAAACATATCTCACTTACCCACACAACAAGTCTTCAATTAAAAAAAAGGTGATCAAATAAACAAATATATTCATCCTACAATCAATCATGTTATTACTTCTATAAACACTTC
>JZKD02S1071545.1:24361-42914 GCA_000966675.3 Picea glauca | reverse complement strand
TCATTTTTTATGCCACCACTTCATGGTAGAAGATAAAAGTTGTGTTTCTTCATAGGTATAAGGAATGGTGAGGGAAGGAATCTTGATGAAGAAATATTGAACTTATAACAAATTGAAAGAGATTTACATGCCTTATAAATATGTTCATTGACATTTCCTTAAATGATGATATCATCAAGGCTATGCTTTATAGGGGTTAAAGAAGGAAGTTCTTTATGTAAATTGAGAAGGAAGTTCTCGAGGATCCTAACTTAACTTAAATAGATGGCTTTTAAATTAACAATATTTCCTTAAGCTGGATCATCTCAAACCAAAGAAAAAATCTTTTAAAATGGATTGAATGTAAAAATCGATGGTCCGATTAACATTGTTGATACCAGATTTTTAAGGATAAGGTTTACCATCATTACAAATGAAAGCGAAGTATCAAGATAAGAAGAATGGAATTTTATTGAGGAGAATGAACTTGTGTTAATGAGATGATTATTTCTCATTTTTAATTTATGAATGATATTTTTATAGAATTTTAAGTTTGGTATATTGGAATTATGTTTTAGATGGTGAAAGTAATTGGTATACATAATTTGCATTGGATTAAGAATGAAATGAAAGAACACAATATTCTAAAGATAACACAAGTTACATATTAAAATTCAAGTATTATAATGAAAACCAAATTTTATTAATAAATGAAATGATGAAAAAAATTACAATAACATAAAAATACAAATGGCTAGAATGGTGGTAGCTTATATTTGAAAAGAGATGTAACAAATTCACTCCTTCGCAAAAGTCTCATAATAAAAGATCAAAATTACATTTTACATAATACCAAAACTCTAAAAAGAAAAAAACCTAAACATAGAAGTTGAGGTAGGGAAAAGAATTTGGGCCCCAACGAACCAAGTTTATACATCAACTTCTCAAGACCATAGTTTTTGCATATAAACTTCATTTTGGGCATTCTTTAGATTGTTACAAAGCTTTTTCTGTGCTCTACATGTTCAATGATTTTGGTTGTCAATAGCAACCAAACCATTAAAATCACCAAAAACACAAAAAAAAAAACATCAAAAAAATTCTATAAATCTAACAAAATTTAAAATTATTTTTTAAATAACAGTAATCCCTAATAACCACTTAGATCAATACAATACACCACACCCACTTTCCTCACTCTTAGTTCCATCACTCTTTACACATCCATCACAAAAACCCGATACTTCATTGTGTATGTTGTACTAATACTCATTGGTCCTATTTACACCTACACCATAGCCACTCAGTTAGCAAATTCAATGACCCCTCATGTTTGTGGTTAGAATAATAATAGATCATCCTACATAGAGTCACATCCAACCTAAGAATGTATCAATGTCATGTTTGCATACAGATTAGGGATTAACATGCCATAAATTGAATGCCACGTGTGAATTTGATTTGGACACTGAACCTCAAGTTCTAGAGCTCGTAACCCTTTGAGTTAATGAGTATGACATTCATCTTGACAAACCTATCTATGTCAAGCATGGTCAGAAGGAAATCATGAGTTTGTTAAACATGTGGAGGGGTATGGTATTAAGGATTTCCCATAGGGTGGTAATCAAAATGCACAATATCTTTTGAGGAAAAGGAGAAGGAATATATCTTTGTTGAGTTACATTATGTTGATAGGAATCAAAAAGGAGAAGGAATATATCTTTGTTGAATTTCATTATGTTGATAGGACTCAACAAGAGTATTTTCAGAGGAAGGAAGTTATTACATGTCATTCCACTCCTACTCCAATTTTGGATGGGGATTATATTCATGCCTCCATGAAACCAAAGGTTGTAACCTACATGGATGAGGATGTGAGGAAGCAAAAAGTCTCTTATACTATCTAACTACTTCATGCTAGTTGCTTACTTTTGATTCAAATTATTCATAGGAAGATACCAAACTTTGCTTGCTTTTAGAAAGGGGAGGCAACTAATGCATATGGACCATAGATGAATCTTGGGTTAATTCTCCCTTTTGTAGGTGCAAGTCAGTTTTCACATGAATTTTCTTTTAAAAACATGTCAATTAGATCAATTTATTCCTTGGTTAATAAATTGTGGAGTCTAGTACTTTATTAAAATTAAAATGCAATTTATTTTTTAATTTTTTTTTAATTTAGAAATAAGTTTGAATCATCTTCAAGTGAAGGATAGATATTGTCGATACATTACTAATGTTATATAATAATTTTTCTAATAGTTATTTCAACAATATTGAATAATTGTCAATAACTACATCTAATAAACTCCAAATAAGGAAGGGGCATATTCAATATATTCAATAGCCACATCCAACAAACCCCATGTAGGGGAGGAGAATGCCTATTACAATTTGAACATGGTCATTGTCACAACAACTGCTCTAAGTTGCCATTAAATCACAACCCGATAGAATTTTAAATGGAAACCCTTCTTTTTATGGACGATAAACCTAAAAATAAGCTCGACCCACCCTCACACATGTAATTAAAAAATAAGATTTATCGATACCTTACAAACAAAATTAAAACTTAACACATATATACACTCAAAACTTTGCATTGGATTTGAAAACAAAGTTACCTACTAGCAATTTCTCTAAAAGGTGCAAAGACACGCCCGTAAGAAGAACTACTAATAAAAAGTAACAAACATGAAAACTCTTGTTGGAATAGGTTGATCAACCACACTACAAATGAGACATGCATGATCGATAAAATCCTAAACATAACTTAGATGAAGTTTAGTGTATCGTATAGAATATTATAAAAACATATGATGAAACTACTAAAATGATGGAAGAAGTTATCTTCTACATGTGCTTAACAACTGTTCAATTTATAATGGTGATTAGATGTAGAAATTGCTCGCAGTTGATGGTTTAAACCAAAAATGAATGATCATGGATGGAATTCCAAATGAGATAAACTAATTAAACTTTCAAGTTTATACACATCATATAATAAATAAATTTTGTTTTCGTTTTATGATGAAAGAATTCTATGTTGTCATTTTATGAGGGAATCTTTTGATATGGGAGAGATATATCAAAATTCAATGTGACTATAAAGTTAAACACAACCCATAAGCTAAAGCCCTTTGGTATTGTAGCCTCTTCCATATGCTCAATGACAATTTACTCGACAATTGTTTTCCACCGCTCCAAAACCTCATACATCACACCTTCAACAAAATGAATGATCATACACACAAAATGCTTTACACAAGTCAAACAAACTTGCATAACCAAATTTATAACAGGTAAACAATGAAGACCTCTATTAGTGTAAACAACATTCTTCAAAGGTTTGCATGAACTTAATATTGCCACATTAACTTTACACCAGTGATGAGGAATTAAAGAGACTTAGGTCTCTATTTCCCCACACAATCTATAAATGAATGTACAATTGAATGTACAAACCAAAAGCAATTGAATGTACACACCAAAATACATGGAATATCTACCTTTGCTAGTTTAAAATAATTTATTATTATTGTACTATGTGGATAAGGCTATGAAACAAATGGAAGTGAGTATGAGCATATTTATGATAATATTTCCGTATTGAATATTTATAAATAATATTTCCTTATTGATGTCATGGATGATATCAATATGTAAATGAGTTACAACGTTGTTTATTCTAGCCTTCATAACGTTATTAGATTAAATGGTATTTTTAATTATTATTTTAAGAAATTTAACATAAAATACTTTAGTAATAAGGATAATAAGGATAATTGAGTATATTTTGTTTTGTGATTGCTTATATCAATATGCATACATGTTGGCCTTCGATCAAGTTTTGAAAAAACTTTGGTCAGGATTGGACCACTTTTGGACTTTGATACGCTGGTCGAAGATGGAGTGCCCAGGCAGAGCTGAGATCGCGGATCTCACTTATTTTGCAGGCGATGTGGACCCAACAAGGGGTTCTTTAGGGTTTTTGTAATGGGTTATGGGATGTCGGCCCATGTGTTTACCCATGATTATGCCTTATTGTAAGGGATTGTAAAACTATAAATAAGTAAGAATGTATGGTAGAAGTAGATAAGTGAAGCAAAGTTGTGGTGGCTAAGTGCAAGTAGTTTTGGGTTGCTTTGTGCAACATAATGTGTATGTGGTAAGGCTATGTGCTTGATAGAGAAGTTGGCTCTGTGCCTAGACCTAGTTTTGAAAGGAGGATCTATTGCTCAGTGCACGGATCTCCTGTCCTATGCAAAGCTCGACTCTGTGGCTTAGTGCACAGAAGCAGATGAATATAAGATTCAGAAGAATAATAGAGAAGACGAAGCAGTTGGTGGACGTAGCCCCACACTGGGGTGAACCATGTATATCTTGTGTCCTTGGTTTGCTTTGTGTTGTGTTGTTTATGTTATGAATTTGCTCAGTGCTTTTATGTATGATAGATAGATCTGTTGATGCTTAGTTCTTTATCTGTGTTAAAGATGAATGAATGTTAGATATAACTCAGTGATAGGTGCTAAATGATTGAAGTGCTAATCTTTACTATTACTGCGATGATCTATCTTTGGGTATATTCTACGATATTAATGAAGCTAATGGACTAATGCATGTCAACTTCTAAGTGTTGCTAGAATACTCTGTGGAGTGTTATTATCACAGATCTATGTCCTAGCTTGGTTACAGACATCTGCGTCCTGTAACCCCCCTGCTTCTACCTCGGGTGAGACTTCACCTGCTTCGCAGGTGTTGCCGAAAGGGATGGTACTTAGGGTTTTGTTGGTGCACTGTTGAAGCGTTGAACCCTGGGTCTTCGTCTGTGCCAACAAATGGTTCTGTTGTTGGGACTTGAAACTGTGATCGCTGGGAACTGAAGTAAAGAAAAGAGAAGCTTTGTGCATATATATGTTGTTGTAGTGCGCAATACTCTACTTGACTTACGAAGCTCTGTGCTAAGAAAAAAATCTGATCTGAAGAAAAGAGGTAAGATCCGAAAAGAGGTAAGCTTTGTGCTTTGAAAAGAGAAAGATAAGTGAAAAAATTTGTTTCAAAAGCATGAATTTAAGTATGTTTAATAGATTATGTCCTAGTCCGAAGGCTAGGGCATAGTTGAAAGAAAGATTTGATCTGAATAAATTTAATAGAAATGAAGAAATATATGTTATTCCTATGCATAGAAAGAATTTTTGGACTAATAAGTGGATGCAGGAACCTAGAAAGAATTTTTGCAGATTGCAGGTCCAACACTGTGATCCTAGTGCACAGTACAAAAGAAGTTGGGGAACATACAATAGAAAAAGAGGATTAACTTTGTGTTATAACTGCAGAAGACCGAGACATCTTGCTAAGGAATGCCCTGTTGTGATTGCTGGGAACTGAAGTAAAGAAAAGAGAAGATCTATGCATACATCTGCTGCTATAATGCACAATACTCTACTTGACTTACAGAGCTCTGTGCTAAGAAAGAAATTTGATCTGAAGAAAAAAGGTAAGCTTTGTGCTTTGACAAGAGAAATATAAGTGAAATTTTTTGTTTCGAAAGAATGAATTTAAGTATGTTTAATAGATTATGTCCTAGTCCGAAGGATAGAGCACAGTTGAAAGAAAGAGTTGATCTAAATACATTTAATAGAAATGAAGAAAGATATGTTATTCCTATGCATAGAAAGATTTTTTGGACTAATAAGTGGATGCAAGAACCTAGAAAGAATTTTTGCAAATTGCAGGTCCAACACTATGATCCTAGTGCATAGTACAAAAGAATTTGGGGAAAATACAAGAGAAAAAGAGAATTAACTTTGTGTTATAACTGCAGAAGACCGGGACATCTTGCTAAGGAATGCCTTGGCGCACGCCCTATTTGTTTTTGTTGTAAGATTGTTGGTCATGAGGTTGAGGATTGTCCAAGGATGATTGCTAAAGTTGAAAGGATGAACATGAGACAAGAAAACTATGAAGGAATTCAAGAGACTAAAAGCATGTTACAAAGTCATAAAGAAAAAGAACCAGAGGAAATTCAGACTACGTTAGTACAGTTGAAAGAAATGATGGATGTTCATAAAGATGTCAGTTTACCAGAGATCTTGAAAGTAAAACAACGTATAAGTGAAAGAATAGAAATTCGACATAGACTGTATATTGGATGAAGAAACACAAGTGAACGTTATGACAAAAGAAACTTGGGAAATTTTGGGAAAGCCTACAGTGGTACCTTCATTGGGAAGGATAGGCTTGTTTAAAGGAAAGATGATAACCCTATATGGAAGAGTTACTAATGTACCTATTATTGTTATAGAACATCGACTGAAGAGGAATTTGAAGTCATTAACTTTGTTGAGAACAACGCCCCTTTCCCACTTTTGCTAAGTAAGACTTGGATTGAGAAGGATCAGATCAGAAGGAAAGCAGGGGAAGAAGCTACAGAAAAAAAAAAAGCAAGAACTAAGGGATTTCATATCCAAAAAAATAGATCGACTAATAGAAGAACAAGAGGATAAGTCAAAGAAACATAAGGTACGAGAATTAGTTGTCAAGGTTGAAAGAATGCAAGAAGGTTTGGAGGACCTATATATTCAAGAAAGAAGTATATCCACCCATGAAATATTAAGAGAAGGGATATTAACTTCAGACCCTTTGAGGGCACATCAGCAGTGCGAAGTCACCACATTAGCAGAAGATAAGAATAAGAATGGAAAGAGGATTTCAGAAATTGTTAGAGAGACTCAGAGCACAGGGAAGAATGCAAGGAAGATCAATAAGAAGAAAGCCAAGTTAGAAAATATGCAAGAAGCTACAGAGAACAGATGGAAGAATTCACAGAATGGAACCTCATAGGAGGTAGGTTCACAGGAGTTGAACCCTGTCAGAACATCAGGACCGCGCAGAATGGGACTTCGCCCCGGTGAAGCTATATGACCGTTGGAGGCGCCCCGACTGTTAGAACGATGCTTCATAATGACTAGAAAACACATTTATGGGCTGATGGACCACTTTTGGGACGTTGAGACCGTGCCACAATGGATAGATTCACATTAATGGAATCATTCCTGGCCATTGGAAGAATCTGTTATGCTGCCCCACTTATTTAACCTGTTGGTTGCTGCGTCAAGACCACTTTTTCTACCCGTGATTATTTGAGCCAAGAAGAGAATTGATTGTGTATTGAGTTGTGTTATCTGAAGCTAGACCTCACCATTCGTTCGTCTACCCCGACCTGTTCGTTTAAAATTGATAATGTGGGGCAAACCTAGTGCATTAGAGAAATCTTTTGAGGAATTCCTCAAGAAGCTGATGATTGATAAACCATTATCTGAAGGTGTATAAGCGTCGTCGACCAGGGGACTGCAGGATTCCCCTTCGACTGGATGTCGTTTTGGCCATGTCAACCCTGCGACTGAACAACAAAGTAAGCATCGTGACGATCTAGCTAATGCGAAGAAGATCCCATCGATCTTACCGGAGTACATCGCACCTTTGGCTGGTGTAGTCAACCATGACAACATTGAACAAGATTATGAGTACACCCTAATCACCGCTTACATTCCGAAAGGAATACGCGTAGTTGGAAGTCAGTTAGGATAGATCCCACTGCTGAAGAACGACGACTTCAATCTAAGAGACAGGAAGAACTATGCTATGCTAGCGCCCCACCGCTACTTGATGAAGTAAACTGGGAAGAAGCCTCACTTTGTCTCCTAGCCATGGATTAAGGGACTGACGTAGTCCACTGTGCTAAATGTGATGAAGATTCCCCATTTTGGCCATCACCAGGAGGTTAACGCTTGCGTTAAAATCCTCTTGTCGTGCTATAATGGTGGATACATGTGGCTTGACTGAAGGATTACTGTGGATTTAGATCTGATCCACCAGATTACAGGATTAAGCATGAAGGGAACTGACCCTCAACAATTTTACCCATGGAAGGCCTCATACTGCTCCCTGGCACAACACATCAGGGAGGCTTACGACAAAGTTGAAAAATGAAATCGAGGTGACAAGGTAGCCTCTATACAGGATGGAACAATGCACCTCACTTGCCAACTCATAGCTGGTAAGCGCATAAGAAAGAACTGCCCCACATAGGTTACCGGGTTCGTGGTGGACCTCGCAGGAAAATGTGTGGAGGGAATGTAGATGAACTGGGAGAGCTACCTCGTCAATGAACTCGAGAAGGATTTTCATGAAGCTCAGGATTTGGGATACAAATTCCACTTCAGTTGGTTGATCGTTTTGATCGCATTTGTCGCTTGGAAAATGCCTGAAGGAGCCACCTTTCCAGAGATCGAACCATCGGAGCCATTGGCCGCTAGTTTTTCTACCTTGTGGTACACCAACGACATGTCGAAGCAATGACAATCCAACATTGTATTACATGCCTACTATTAGCAACTAAAGGTTTCCATCAAGTCATTTGTGCACATGACATCGTGCACCCTGCACTTGTACAGACCAATAGCCAAGTTTCACGTAGATCCGCATTTCATCTATATCACTGTGTGCAGAGATAAGAACAAGGAATATTTACAATCATACTACAAGATAACAGATGAAGACATGGAGTAGATCACAAAGGAGTGGTCAGAGGAGTTCGTTGTACCTGTCGCTGATGTAGAACTCTCCGACACTAACACCATAGGAATCCCCCTCGTCACCTAGGTCAAGCATGTCGAACAGTCCGGTGGGACGAAGAAAAGGAAAAAAAGGAAGAAATCCAGGATAAAGAGACCGATGAGGAGGATAGCGCCTCTGAAGATAATGGTTCTAACTCACCAGGAGGAGGAGGAAATGAAGAAGATGGAGAAGGAGGAGGGGATGAAGGAGAAAAACAAGGAGAAGGAGAAGTTACACCGCCTCAATACCCCCCTACTGAAATAGTAACATCTCAGAGGAGGAATGTTTCTCCAAAGAAACCCTCATCAAGAAAGAAGATGCGCACTAGTAAGCCCCAGTTGGAGGCCACACTCACGGAGAACGATATCAGTCTAGTCTGCAGAGCCATGGAGGATGCATCTGAGGACATCTTACAAAGATATGGAGAAAAGCAAGAGGAGCTATATGGAAGGATTGAGAAGGAACTAAAATAAGTATATCAAGCTATTCGTTCGGTCCGCGCAGTACCTACTGCGCCTTCCTTGTCACATATTACAAAATTGGGGGATGAACCAACCCAATTAAAAATACTTACAGATGCGACAGAAGCTCGACTTCGGAGAATCTAGGAAGAGAAGGAGAAGGCTACAGAAGCCTTGAAACAAGAGAAACATGAAGCCTTAGAGAAATTACAAGTTGCGTGGTACAGTCTAACCGCCTATGAAAGTGAGAGAGAAGAGTTTCAGGCGATGCTCAAGGAGGAAAAATCCCAACTACAGAGAGAAACAGAGTAGTTTCTCACAGAAGGGGCCATAGTCAAAGAAGCAGTGAAAAAATCATGTTGCTCCGTGCCAGGATTGGCATAGGAGGACCAGGAGTCGGTCGAGGCTCAAGTAGTGAAGCTTGCCGAGACCATCCAACAACTTCAAGTGAGGATAACAGACTTGGAGGCCCAAGCAGTACCGAGCACTCCGCAAGAGGTGCGTGACCAGAGGGAGGAAGCTGCTAAGAACACACTAATAAGGATAAGAAGCCTCACCTCAGAGTGTAAACAACTAAGTGATAGAAGAGCACAAACATATGAATGCCTCGTAGAAGATTCAGAGCTAAGGAAATTGGAAGCGTAGTTATAGGAGGCGTAAAAACATGCACTCTCCATGTAGGCGCAGATGAAGATGCTCACCATAGTTGAAAGAATGAAAAGATCCCAGGAGAAGCACGCAGTTCAACAACAGATCAATGCCCTCCAGGGCAGGGTAATGGAAGTTGCGCAGAAACTACAACCTATGTAGGATGAAGCCTGCAAGGTGTTTGAAGAAATTGAAGGACAGGGCTCACAATTGGACCAAGTGATTGCGACAACATAACAATGTCTGGAAGGGCCTGTTACAAAGCAGATGATCCAAGAGCTTGCTGAGCAGGAGGCTCAAGAAAAGAAACAAGTCGAGGCAACTTGATTTAATCTTGAGGACTTTGAAGCAACATTTCCTAGACCTGAGTGACTCGGGACGAGTCACAAGTGAGTGTTGGGGGCCTGTTGGCCCTTGACCAATTTTTGAGAAAACATTGGTCAGGATTGGACCACTTTTGGACTTCGACAGGTTGGTCAAAGATGGAGCACCCATGCAGAGCTGAGATTGCAGATCTCAATTATTTTGTCGGCTATGTGGACCCAACACGAGGTTCTTTAGGGTTTTTGTAATGGGTTATGGGATGTCAACCCATGGGTTTACCCATGATTAGGCCTTATTGTAAGGGATTTTAAAAGTATAAATAAGTAAGAATGTATGGTAGAAGTAGCTAAGTGAAGCAAAGTTGTGGTGGCTAAGTGCAAGTAGTTTTGGGTTTCTTTGTTCAACATAATGTGTATGTGGTAAGACTCTGTGCTTGATAGAGAAGTTGGCTTTGTACCTAGACCTAGTTTTGAAAGGAGGATCTGGTGCTCAATGCACAGATCTCTTGTCCTATGCGAAGCTCGGCTCTGCGACTTAGCGCACATGAGCGGATGAATGTAAGATTCAGAAGATTAATAGAGAAGACAAAGCAGTTGGTGGACATAGCCCCACACTGGGGTGAACCACATATATCTTGTGTTGTTGGTTTGCTTTGTGTTTGGTTGTTTATGTTATGAATCTACTCAGTGCTTTTATGTATGATAGATAGATTTGTTGATGCTTAGTGCTTTATCTATATTAAAGATGAATGAATGTTAGATCTAACTCAGTGCTAGGTGCTAAATGATTGAAGTGCTAATATTTATTGTTACTGCAACGATCTATCTTTGGGTATGTTATGCAATGTTAATGAAGCTAATGAACTAATGCATGTCACCTTCTAAGTGTTTCTAGAATACTCTGCGAAGTGTTATTATCACAGATCTATGTACTAGCTTGGTTACATACACCTGTGTCCTGTAACCCCCCCATGCTTATACCTCGGGTGAGACTTTGCCTTCTTCGCAAGTGTTGCCGAAAGGGCCAGTAGTTAGGGTTTTGTTGGTGAGTTGTTGAAGCGTTGAACCTTGGGTCTGCCCCTGTGCCAACAATACCACAATTAGGTTTGGGTAGCACATGACACACTATTTAAGATTGTATGGCACACTAATTTGTTAAACTTTAGCAATAAATAATACTTTCCTTTTAACATTAGAGGAAAGACCAATTGTCCTTTCCTTCTCAAGACATCTCAAATTTAGTGTGAAAATTAAAGACTTTGGACCAACATATGAAATGCCCAAGAAATAATAGCTACCACTAGGGGGAATAAGAATGTTACAAGGGCACTCCAACTACCCTTGATTTAAAAGAACCATGGAAAGGATGGAGAATAGAAGGAGTCCAATGTTCAAAATGCATACACCAAGTTATATTGCTAGTTGCAATTCACATATCAACACCTAAATCATTTCTTGACTTTATACAAAGACATCTCGATTTGGAGCGATAGAAAGGAACCACTCCAAACTTAGCATTGAAACATAATTCATGACAATTGTTCTATGGAAATAGGGTAAAATGAAGATAATATATAATAGGTACATTAACAACAACAACAATAATAATGTTGTGAAGTAGTGATACAAGAAGCTAATATAACAACTAAAAATGTAATTGTTTTACTAATATTTTGAACTATTTGCAAACTAGATAGAATAAACTAACCATCTATACCAATAAATTATCAATATATATACAAACATCCTTGAACTATATAATTATATTAGTATAGGGGACCCATATATTCATCATAAGTGTTATTCCATGCATCTGATAGTCTTCGTTACACTTTCCACCTATTGTTGATGTAACTTACTTCTGAATTTTAGAAAGGGAACTGCAAGCCATGGGGATGCGTAAGAGTTTTCTCATAGGGTCTTCAAGTGTTGGTATCAAACAACTTCATAATAAAAAACATCCAGGGAGAGGTCAAAGACAAAAAATAGAAAATATCTATCCCCCTTGACGCAACCTATCGATTGATCTCACACATGAAAAAAGGTCCTATATCTTACTACATTGACTTATAAATAGGAGAAGAAATTGTGAAGCAAAAAAAAACTAAGAAAGAAACTTTGACTATTATTAGATTGATGCAGTAAGATAGTCAAAACCAATCCTTGCCTTCATAGTTTTCACATACTCAAGGGTTCCTTCACACTTGGTCAGTTTTCCCTTAACTTTTCAGACTTTGGAATCCTTCCTTTATTTCTAAAACCTTGGCCTTTTCTTCCTTGATCAAATGCATCACACCATTTACATCTGGACAGAATGATTGTCATTCTAGGCTAATTTAGTGTTGACATGCTACAAAATAGTGCCATAACAAAAAAATTGTAAAACTACATGTGCAATTACAATGTCCGCTTTCTTTTGGTTAAGATAAAACATGTACAAAATGCACTTATTGACCATATATGGTGAAATGTGCCCATATCAAAATACAACCTCTTTATCTTGTACACAGATTGGTCTAACCATGATGCAATTTGTCTTCTACTTGAATTATGAAATATACATCAAAGATGTTACAAAATTATATTTCCATGTCTCAAAGAATATCTGGATACTTTGTTGCACAAACCAAATCATTCAGCTATGACCATCCAACTTCTTAATATTTTCTGGCTTGTAATATATTTTGGCCATAAAAATTCTATATAATCGTGCAACCATGGATCAAGAAAAATAAAGGTTCATGCTTCTAACTCTCTTTTATTATATTCCTTTTCTTCTCATTTACTGTATGTACATATTACTTCTTTTCCCTTGCATACCAACTTACATTCATGTTCATTGTATTTTGTGCATTCCCACATTGAAACAAACAGAATAACTGGAGAAGACCAAGGATCCTTTACCACAAATGTAGAAGAGGAGATACAAAGGTGCATGCTTCTACTCTTATTGAATATTCCATTGTTTTGTATTTCATTTATTGTCTGTATATTTTTTCTACTGCTTTGCACCTAATTTATTGTATGTAGATACCACATATCTTCCTACATAATAACTTATCTTCATGTCAATTATATTCTCTATGCTGCTACATTGAAATACATAGAACTGTATTTATTTTCTTACATGTCTTTCTACATACCAACTTACCTTCATGTCCAATGTTTTTTCTACATTGCTACATTGAAAGAAACATATTAGTTGGACAAGAGGATGAAATCTTATATGCCACATTAGAGGAAGTTGAAGTATAATCTTTGAAAAGGAATGCCAATTATGATGGTAAATCAAACACACAAAACAAGTAGGTGGATAAAATATTGGACTAGAAAACGATGATTTGGCAACAATGGGCCTTTGTTGAGACTTTCTGGTTCCGAACATTTCCCTACCCATTTCTATTTTCCCATTCTCTATTGTCATTTTTTTCCCTCTTCTATACTTAACCGAATTCCCCTTTCTTTTTCCCCTCTACTTTCGCTTTCTGGTTGTTTTTCTTAGTCGTTTTTCCGAAAATGTCTAGGTGCACGAGTTGGCGGACTCACAGGTTCACATTTATACTAATGCTTCTATATCACGAGTCATACCGATGGCTTCCTCATTCCATACTTAGCCACTTTTTCGATTACAAGTTCTCGGGTTGGCGGGATCAAAATTTCACCTCTAGCTTTAGGGGTTTCGTGATATATAGATTGGCCACCAAACTCCCCCATCATGCCTTGTTCTGTGTTACACATTTTTGCAGTCAAAACTTCTGAGACATACAATTTGACCGTCAGGTTTTCATGTTTCTTGACTATCCCTTGATACCCTATTTCATATTCCATCTCCTTCGAGCCTGTATGTGACATTCAAAATAATTATGGACAATATACAATGCATATGCCTATTCATTCCTTCTGTTTTTCATGTACACATGCTTGCATAAAAAAAAATTGGACTAGTGACATGGGCACGAGCATTCAATCATCGCAAACATCAACATAACAACAAGGCCAAAGGTAAATATTCATACATTGTGCTCTTGATATGTTTACCAAACCAATATCCTGAGCTATTTATTCATCTATGCCATGATAAATATGTTGATTTCATATGCAACACATACTTTGCAGTCCACAAGAAGTATCGACGAGCGCAAGTGAAACGTTGAACATAGTGCAAGTTCTGCAGACTAAGAGGTTTGGTTACAAAACTTTGGCCTCCATACTTCATCCAAGTTGTGCGTCTACGTGTACATTTATGCCAAGAAAAAAAGAAAACAAAAAAATAATGTAGACCACCATTCACATTACTTTCCCTGTTCAAAAAATGTCATCAGGTCTAAACTTATAACACCCAATATACTATCAATAGAAGGCTTGAACAACGGTTAAACTGGACAAGTGTTCGTCGGGGAAACAATGGTCATTTATAACACCTACTTGGACAAGGAAAACAAAACTAGATGCATTGTGCGTGCTAACATGATAGAAAAGGAAGCCATGATGACATTCACACTGACTATCCCTACACAACTTGTCTAGAAACATGCAGAAAAGATCTTTCCAGGTAATGGGATATCCATTACAAAATTTAATATATTGTCGAAAATAGTATATGACTGTGGTGATTGTGATTGGATTATATTTCTCAATGAAACAAGTATTGTGGAAAAAATTCCCATGATTTGTTCAGAATATCGTTTCGTACCAATCACAACAATCATCCAACTTGCATAGAGCAACGACACTTACTCAATTAGAACCATTGGTGCAGTTGTCACACTCGCGAGAAAACTTGTCGCACAACACATTCTCCATATAAAAGATGGAGAGTCAGACAACGATAAGGAAATAATATTGTTCTCCATATCCATTTTTTCCTTTATTTTCACATGTTCATATATCTTAGTTATATTACACAACTATTACACTGTTCCATGTTGCAGCTGCAATTGTTCCACACCTATTCAAATTTGTTTTCCTCAATGGAACAACAATTGAATAAAGGGCAATTTCCACTTATGCTCTTCAAAAATATAACAAAGAAAAGATATGTTAAGGAAATGATCTTTCACACAACCCAAGCAACATTTGTAACATAATTGTGAACAAAAATAGTACAGGATATCAAGAAACTAACTAGCTCCACAACTGTTGTTCATATACATCTACAATTCCATTCACACTTTGCTCATAAAAATTTCCTTGACCAATTTTCTCCAGTTTTTTCGTTGTCCAGTTGTATATTATATTATTCAATATATTAACTACTATGCTCATGTGCCTAGGTTGAGGGTGTTTTGGTTGCAATGGATGCGTACTCGACCTCCTTTGAGCCTGTATGTGCCAAATGCAACTCTCCTGCTTCTGCCTCTGCTTTCATAAATGATGGTATAATTGATTGTCTACAATGCAGTAAAAAATTCCCTTACATATATAGACATTGCCTCAATGCTTCCATCCGAACCGTTAGCAACACAATTGTACATTGTACAATTAGAGCACCTCTGTTGCAAGATGTGCTTCTTGGGTTAACGAAATTTCTACATGAAGTATACCTACAGAAAAAGACAAACAATGTCTACATGCTACACAACTTTAGGATCCATAGAAAATTTACATTAAATGAGGACAATGCCATACTTCATATCGGCTGAGCCAAAAAAAAAATTCAGATCAAGTGTTGGCAGGAAACGAAACACTCTCATGTGTATCTGTCCATGCCACCAACTGAGGATATGAATAGAGTTTTGCAGTTCCATGGAAAATTGAACTGGAAGCGCATAAGATTGTTCAGTCCAAGAATGAGAAGCATGAGGAAAAACCCCACACAAAGTATCCAACTGTGAATAAATCAGGTCCATCCATTGAACTGCCAAAATGGCTTGCTCCTTTGAATGAAACCATCAGGCATTTCCAATAATATTGGAAATTTGGCATTATTAGAACTAGTAATGATATACCATAGTACTATCAGAATCAAATGTTCATAGTGATCTTTCTTCATGGTAAAATAGTAATCGACAAATTTTCTTGGTGCCCATTTGGGGATTTGGTTATAGCTAGGATACAATGCCCAATCTCTGTTGGTTTTCTGATGTCTTGTGTTTGGCATACTTTTGTTCATGTGATTTCGTGTTGTAGTTCAAGGTTCTCATGCACCTGGTTTATGAATTATGGCTGGATGATACATTCAGGATCTTAGCAGTTTTTCTATGATCTTAAAGAATATACAAGACATGCTTTGCCTTTTAATGTAGGCTCTGTGAAGAAAATGTAATATGTAGCTCATTTTAGCACTTTTACTTGATCGATGAAATTACCAAAATTCATCTTCAGAAATATTTTGAAATAAAAGGATATATACTATGTGAAGTCCAGTGGAACTATCATATCAACAACACAAAATTAAAATTAAAATTTGTCTTTGTTATACTTGCGGTGAAATTGACAGTACAATAATTTTACTTGAACATTCCAAAATTGATTTTCCTGTAGCTTTTCGATGCTTCTCTTATGAAAACACATCTTGGAAAGTATAAGCATGACTCACGTTATCTATTCCTTGATTGAAGAGCATGCTCACCTGTTTAATGCACTTTACAGTTACTGTTAAGACCATAAATGGGGCTTTGTTAACACCAATTATCGCTTCCAAAAGTTTCCCTACCCTTTCTTTTTTCCCTCTTCTTTCCCTTTCTTGTTACTTAGTCATTTTTCGGAAAATACCTAGGTGTGCGGATTCACGTGTTCAGATTTCCACTGATGATTTTATATCAGGAGTCTGACCAACCGCTTCCTCGTTCCATATTCAACAAATTTTTGGATCGTGGGTTCCCAGGTAGGCGGGCTCAACATTGCATTTCCATTGTTCTGCCGCCTGCAAACACCACCCAAACTTCCCCGATCTACAAATTGACAACCAAATTCCCCTTTCTTTTTCTCCTTTACTTTCCCTTTCTGGTTACTAAGACATTTTTCCGAATATGTTTCATGATTTTATATCACGAGTCCAACCAAATGATTCCCCATTCCATACTTGGCCATTATTTCCATCGGTGGTTCCCAACCAGGCTTACTCAACATTGGGCTTCCATTGTTCTGCGACCTACAAACAATACCCGAGGTTCCACGATATACAAATTGATCGTCGAAGTCTGTCATTATGCCCCGATCCATGTTACATATTTTGAATTCAAAAGTTAGGAGACATACAATTTGACCATCAGGCCCTCATGTCTACTGAGTATAACGTGTGACCCTGTTTTGAAGCCTGACTGACTGCTTTCCATACTTGGCCATTTATTGGAATCTCTTTCACGGGTTGGCGGGTTCATGAAATTTCTAATGCTTAATCGTTCTTCACCATCCCCACCACCTTCACACTTATTTCTAGATATGCAATTATTAAGCTTCAATGCTAATATCTCATCCTGCAGGAACTGTTAGGATTGTCATTATTGTCCGAAAGGCTCGAGGAGATCTGTCATTAATACGAATTAAACCAAGATTTGTAGAGGGCTGTGTTATCCCTTCCGAGTGTTCATTTCAAGCATCATGGAATATCTTTCGCGCGTCGTCTGGTTGGAGGCTTCATGAAATCTCCAATCCTTTATCACTCTTTATGCAATTAGTAAGCTTTAATGGAAACAACTCATTATGCACGAACCGTAGAGATTGTAATTTATCAACGAAAGGCTCGAGGAGATCTCCCATTGATACACATTAAACTAAGATTTGCGGAGGGTTATATTATCCCTTCCGAATGTTCATTTCAAACATCATCTGGATCAAACAAACATTCTCGTTAACTTATGGAAGCATTTCGACAATAGTTCTATCCAGATCTAGTAAACACCTTCAGGCATGATGACCAGAACTTCCAGTGGTCCATGGCATATTATTACTACTCATCTCCTTCCACCCAGAAGCAAAGAAGGAGATGGTCCCTTGGTGTGTCGAGAGATATATTTCAAGCCAATGAATTCCAGGGCAACCCCCCCTACTCAGACAACCCACCCCCCTGCATTGATGGTCAGTGAAGAGGTTGATGCAGTTGATTTCGAGCTGGAAGAAGATGATATGATGGACGATGATACAACGAAGGATGATGGAAATGTAGACATTGTTCCCACTACTGCACCCAAATTAAAATCAACCATAACGGGGGTCATTTCCCGGCTCAATGATGGTGTCCCTGACAAGACCAAAGGAAGGGGTTTAAGAAAAGAGACCGACGTTGAACGCAATAGCCTCTTTGTAGCTTGAGAGTTTGGCTCTCTCGGATTGGATGGAGGTCCTCGCCCTCAAAGATGTATCATTTCCTTTCATTTTTAGGGTTTTAGTTTGGGTTTGGATTTGTCCCTGGTGTTATCCACATTTTTGGTTATCAAGATGATAATATGATTATGTCATGATGATAAAAGATCAAACTCTTCATTAAGAATTTTTTCCTGAAGAAGGTTACACTTGTCATTTCCTCAAAATCCTATTTTGAAAATAGTTCGCAGGCTGCATTATACTCTCCTGCGGGAATCA
>JZKD02S1071545.1:12781-24351 GCA_000966675.3 Picea glauca | reverse complement strand
ATATATGAATATGTCCCTTTCCCATAATGATGATGTCATCTTATTACATGATTCCTTGATCACATGTATAGACTAGATATTGAATATATTAATGCCTTTGTTGTGATTGGTTTGTTTTATTGTGATTGAACGAAACAAGAGCATCAGAGCAGAGCAAGGAACAACAGAGATTAAAGGAAAGCGTTTATAAGGTATGAACATTATCCATTCCTCTTAGTTCGTTCAATAGCTAGATCTAGGGAAAGAGTAGTATTCTGTTATGGTTTGTTCCAGATCCAGGTGGATATGGGGAGATTGGTCTGTGTCCGCACTCACGAATTTATCCATAAACACCTGGTGCAGCCCGTGTCCCTGAAGTCTTTGACTGTAAGGAAATGGTCTCTTGGTGCACCGAGAGATATATTTCAAGCCAAAGAATTATTCAATTGTGGGACCACTCTCTTGTTCTCTGGAGATACAATTAACATCTTAGGGGGTGAGGACAAGAACTCCCAATGGTGCAAGGAATATTCCTACTACTCATCCCCTGTAGCCCTGAACAAAGTAATATGGACCTTTGGAATTGCTTATGTAGCCTATGTCCCTGAAGTCTTTGCCTATAAGGAGGGGGTCTCTTGGTCCCCTTTTGCCTAGAATGGAGTAATTTGGACCTCTCAAGTCTTTGACTGTAAGGAGGTGGTCTCTTGTTGTGTCCTCACTTTCAGTTTCGGGTTCTTCCGCTTTCCCTACAACGTTTTGTCTCTTCTTCCTCATGGGAAGCTTGTGAGAACTATCAATTTTACCACGAGGAGGGTTCTTATCTCCTCCCGCGTTTGAAGAATTCTGGATTGCTTTCTTACTCGAGTGGGCCGTTGGAGCGATGCTACAGGATATTGTACTCTTGGCAGTGGTGGCTGGGGATTGGAAAATATTCTCATTGGGGCCTTTTCCTTGTTATTTGTACAATTCAATGGTGCTTTGCAATGTCGCTAGGTCTCCAGTGTTAGGAGCAGGAGTGTTGTTGACCTATTTCAAGCCAAAGAATTATTCCACTGTGGAACCACTCTCTTGTTTATTTGTCACCTAGGGTCTTCCTCAAGATATTGAGATTGCGACACCCAACATTGACCTTTCGAGGAGAATACTGCAAGGAGTTCCTAAAAAATCATGGTAATCAGTTTTGTATGCATGTTCAAGAGCTCGTCGATGGCTCCTACATGTTTTTGTACTAGATGGACAACACACAATTGTATGCATGTTTTGTTTTTTGTAGCTCTTGTACCTGTATTTATGAAAAATATGTTCAATACTTCAGTGCAAAGAACTCCGTCCAATGTCTAAGGATAAATATATATTGCCCACTATTTTTTTTAATAGATTTACTATTAAAAAATTTGCCTTGGAATCTTGGTTGGTGCTTCTTTTCCCGATTTAACACCTCTTCTCGTTAGTATGATTCGATAGTCTCGTGATTCTTAAATATTGTATTGGCTCAAGTAATTTTATCTAATACAGAGCATTGACCAATTATATGACAATGCATTGTGTCAATCCCATGAGGCTTCTATGGAAACATAAATGAATTTCAGACAATTTAAAACCAAACCTTCAATTGTATTTGTAATGCAGATAGAACATAGCAACACTAATTCACGATGCGGGAGTTGGGACCCCGCCCAAGAAGTTTCGTTTTCATCTCAACCTTGCTGAGAAAACAATCTCTTATTTTCGTTTCGCTTACTTGATTCCTTTACTCCAAAAGGAAACATTTGATTAGTTTTCCATCCCTTGGCCTCTATTTGAGCACTTTTACTTTATTAATGAAATTACCAAATTTCTTCTTCGCAGATATTTTGAAAAAAAAAATAGAAAAAAATGATATATGGTAGTCGAAGTCAAATGGGGCTATGAAATCAACCACATTTTTAAAATTCAAGTTCGTCATTGTTCTACTTATGGTCAAGTTGACAGTACAATAAGTTTATTTCTAGATATGCAATTATTAATCTTTAATGCTAACAACTCATCATGAAGGAAGTTTAATACTTAAAATAATATTTCAAGGCATTGAACAATGTATCAAGAACACAATTACTCCCACAAGTTGCAATAAAAAAAAATCTTCAACAAAGCATTTTATCACACCCTTTTTAATGGTACAAGCACAATAGAAAACAAGTAAGTGGATAAAATATTGGACTAGAAAATGATGGTTTGAGACCAATTCCCGCTTACGAAAATTGCCCTTCTTTTCCCTCTTCTATACTTAACCAAATTCCCCTTTATTTTCCCCCTCTACTTTCTCTTTCTAGTTACTTAGTTGTTTTTTCCGAAAATGTCTAACTACGCAGGTTGGCAGACTCACGGGTTCACATTTTCACTCATGCTTTTATATCACGATTCCAACCGACTGCTTCCTCATTCCATACCTAGGGAATTTTTCAATCACGGATTCCCGGGAAAGCGGTCTCTAGATTGCACTTCCAATGTTATGTGACTTGCAAACAACACTCAGACTTCCGCGGTATACAATTTGACTTCCAGACTCCCACATCATCCCCTCTTTCGTGTTACACATTTTGCACTCAAAAGTTCTAATACATACAATTTGACTGTCGGGGCCTCACGTCTTCTAGGGAACCCGTGTCAACCTATTTTGAAGCTCGTCTAAACGCTTTCCATACTTGGCCATTTCTTGGAATCTCTTTTGCGGATCATCAGGTTGGCGGGTTTAGGAAATCTCCAATTCCTAATCGTTGTTTCCTGTGCCCCCCACCTTCTCACTTCTTTCTAAGTATGCAATAACTGAGGTTTAATGCTAACAACTCATCATGCAACAACTGTAAATATTATCATTAATGAGAAAAAGGCCCGAGGATACAATCACACTCACTATCCTTATACAACTTGTCCAGAAACATGCAGAAATATCTTTCGAGGTAATGGGATATCTATTACAAATTTCAATATATTAGCCCTTATTTCCCCTCTTCTATACTTAACCAAATTCCCATTTCTTTTTCCCCTCTACTTTCTCTTTCTGGTTACTTATTTGTTTTTTCGAAAATATCTAACTACATGGGTTGGCGGACTCACGGGTTCACATTTTCACTCATGCTTTTATATCACGACTCTGACCGATCGCTTCCCCATTCCATACCTAGCCACTTTTTCGATCACATATTCTATGGCATGTGGGCTCTAGATTGCACTTTCATTGTTCCGTGACCTACAGACAACACCCAAACTTCTGCGATATACAAATTGACTGTCAAACTCCCACATCATCCCCTCTTCCGTGTTACACATTTTTCACTCAAAAGTTCTGAGACATACAATTTGACCGTTGGGGCCTCGCGTCTCCTGGGGAACACTTTCACCCTATTTTGAAACCCGTTTGTCCAATTTCCATACTTATCCATTCCTTGGAATCTCTTTCGTGGATCGTTGGGTTGGTGGGTTCACGAAATATCCAATTCATAATCGATGTTTCCTGTGTCCGCCACCTTCGCACTTCTTTACAAGTATGCAATAACCGAGGTTTAATGCTAATATCTCACCATGCAACAACCATAAATATTGTCATTAATGATTAAAAGCCTTAAGGAGATAGTCACACTGACTATCCCTACACAAATTGTCCAGAAACATGAAAAAACGATCTTGCCAGGTAATGGTATATCTATTACAAATTTCAATATATTAATGAAAACGAGTCCGATAAACCGTTTTCATATTCCATACTTATCCACTTTTTCGATTGCAGGTTCCTGGATAGGCGGGATCAATATTGCGCTTCCATTGTTTGGTAACCTGCAAAACACACCTAGAATTCCGTGATATACAAACTGACCATTGGACTGCCCCATCATGCCCTCCTCCGTTTTATGCATTTTACACTCAAAATTTCCAAGACATACAGTTTGATCCTCGGGCCCTCACCTCTCCTGAGTATCCCTTGTAACCCTATTTTGAAGCTTGTCCGACTGCTTTTCATACTTGGCCATTCCTTACTTTCTCTTCTTGGCCCTGCCACCTTCGCACTTGTTTATAATAAAAAATTGTTTACAAATATATATATATATATATATATATATATATATATATATAACAGAGTATTATCTATAATAAAAAATTATCGCAGATTCCCATGAAAGTGGTCTCTAGATTTCACTTCCATTGTTCTGTGACCTGCAAACAACACTCGGAATTTCGTGAAATACAAATTGACTTTCGGACTCCCACATCATCCCCTCTTTTGTGTTACACATTTTGCACTCAAAATTTTTGAGACATACAATTTGATCGTCGGGGCCTCATGTCTCTTGGGGAACCCTTGTCACCCTATTTTGAAGCTCATCCGACCACTTTCCATACTTGACCATTTCTTGGAATCTCTTTCACAGATCGTCGGGTTGGCAGGTTCAGGTAATCTCCAATTCCTTATCGTTGTTTCATGTGCCCGCCACCTTCACACTTCTTTCCAAGTATGAAATAGTTGAGGTTTAATGCTAACAACTCATCATGCAACAACTGTAAAGATTGTCATTAATGAGAAAAAGGCTCGAGGAGATAGTCACACTGACTATCCCTATACAACTTGTCTAGAAACATGCAAAAAATATCTTGCTAGGTAATGGTATATCTATTACAAATTTCAATATATTATCCCTTCTTTTCCCTCTTCTATACTTAACCAAATTCCAGTTTCTTTTTCCCCTCTACTTTCTCTTTATGGTTACTTAATCATTTTTCTGAAAATGTCTAACTACATGGGTTGGCAGACACACGGGTTCACATTTTCACTCATGCTTTTATATCGCGACTCCGACTGACCGCTTCACCATTCCATACCTAGCCACTTTTTCGATCACAGATTCTCGGGCAGGCGGGCTCTGGATTTCACTTTCATTGTTCCGTGACCTACAAACAACACCTAGAATTCCACGATATACAAATTGACTGCTAGACTCCCACATCATCCCCTCTTCCGTGTTACACATTTTGCACTCATAAGTTCTGAGACATACAATTTGACCTTCGGGGCCTCATGTCTCCTAGGGAACATTGTCACCCTATTTTGAAGCCCATCTGTCTGATTTCCATAGCCATTTCTTGGAATCTCTTTCGCGGATCGTCGGGTTCACAAGTTCACAAAATATACAATTCCTAATCGTTGTTTCTTGTGTCCGCCACCTTCGCACTTCTTTCCAAGTATGCAATAACTGAGGTTTAATGCTAACATCTCACCATGCAAAAACCATAAATATTGTCATTAATGATTAAAAGCCTCGAGGAGACAGTCACATTGACTATCCCTACACAACTTGTCCAGATACATGCAGAAAAGATCTTGCCAGGTAATGGGATATCTATTACAAATTTCAATATATTAGCGAAAGTGAGTTCGGCCGACCGTTTCCTTATTCCATACTTAGCCACTTTTTCAATTGCGAGTTCCCGGACAGGTGGGCACAAGATTTCGCTTCCATTGTTCAACGACCTGCAAAAAACACCCATAATTCTGCGATATACAAACTGACCGCTGGACTACCCCATCATGCCTTCCTCGTTTTACGTGTTTTTCACTCAAAATTTCTGAGACATACAATTTGACCCTCGGGCCCTCACCTCTCTTGAGTATCCCTTGTAACCCTATTTTGAAGCCTATCTGACCTCTTTTCATACTTGGCCATTCCTTACTTGCTCTTCTCGACCCCGCCACCTTCGCACTTGTTTATAATATAGAGATACAATTTGATCGTTGGGCCCTCACCTTTCCTGAGTATCCCTTGTAACCCTACTTTGAAGCCCGTCTGAATGCTTTTCACACTTGGCCATTCCTTAATTTCTCTTCCCCATCCCTGCCACCTTCACACTTGTTTATAATAAATTTTTTTTTATAAAAACATTCTTATATATATACCAAAAAAAGAGTCTTATTTCTAAATATGCAATTAATAAGCTTTAATGCTAACAACTCATCATGAAGGAATCGTAAAGATTGTCATTAATGAGTGAAAGTCTCGAGGATATTTCCCATTAATACGCATTAAACCAAGATTTGCAGAGGGTTATATTATCCCTTCCGAGTGCTCATTTCAAATATCATGGAATGTCTTTCGTGCATCGTCGAGTTGGTGGTTTCATGAAACCTCCAATCCTTAATTGCTCTTTGTCGTACCCTCCACCTTCACACTTCTAAGTATGAAATTACTAATATTTAATGGTAACAGGTCATCATGCAACACTAGTAGAGATTGTGATTAATGAGCGAAAGGATTGAGGAGATCTCCCATTCACACGCATTGGATCAACATTTGTGGAGGGTTATATTATCCCCTCCAACTGTTCATTTCAAGCATCTTATGGAGCAAACAGATGTTCTCGTAAAATTATGGCACCAACTCGACAACAGTTATTTGTAGATACAATGAACATCTTCGGGTGTGAGGACCAAAACTTCCAGTGGTCTAGGCCATACTCTTACTACTCATCCCCTTCTGCCCATAATGAAGTAATTTGGACCTATGGAATTTCTAATGCAGGTTGTGTCCCGAAAGTTTTTTACTGTAAGGAGGTGGTCTCTTGGTGTGCCGAGAGATATATTTCAGGCCAAATAATTATTCCATTGTGGGACCACTCTCCTATTTCTTTGTGACCTCAGGTCTTCCACAAGCTGTTAAGATTGCTAGAGCCAACATTTACCTTCAGAGGAGAAGACTCCAAGAAGTTCCTAAAAAAACATGACAACGGGTTGGACCTCTTGCTCGAGTTCCTGGAAGACCCGATGACAATTCCTGAAGATATCACAAGCTTGCAGGTTAGTTCATTTAGAAATCCATTCCAGAAAATTGCCTTGTTGTTTACAAGAATAACGAGACATGAATCCACAACAAGTATTTCCTGCATGGTTCTTTATATTTTGTATTTCACAGTCAAGGAACAAGCCATTTTTTTATTGGGGGAGGCTAATTTCCATTGAAATATGTTCCCAATTGTCACGATTAAAAAATAAGAAGAATTTTTATATGTCATCCTACTTGGTTTTCACGATAGCGCATTATTGTCCGTTTCCAAAACTGTCTATGTCCAAGAAGATAAATTTTTAATTCGAACCAGTAACCTTTTGGTACTAGGCCTTGTGGAGGCACAAGGCCTCCCATTGTTTTTATGAGGTTTTTAATGAATTTGTCTTTGTTTTCAAAGATTTATTTTTAGGAAAGGATGTTCCCTGCATGTTTGACCGGGAAACCAAGCTTTTGGACAGGAAAGGGGCACTTGAACAAATGGAGAATTACAATGTGATAATGATTTTTGGCTCCAAGGAAAATCCTTCTTTCCTTCCATGTCACATTATAGAAAAAATGTTTGTTACATAAATAGCAAGGCAATACAATTACTGGTTGCATTTATTCCATGAGAAGAGAAAAAAACAGTTCATTCCTCTGCCTTGGAAAGTTGGGGACTTCATGTTGAGGAACGTCAACAAAATTGACAAATTTGCAGGCCATTTCAACAACTTGAACCTAAGATATGCTGAAAGGCTAAGAGGGTTCAACCCTAATGGGATTTTTTTAGAACATTTACTAGCAGTTGGATTCAACAATTATTTTATCCAGACATGCCTGAATGAAGACAAAGACAATGACGGAAACATTCCTTCTTCTGACGCCAATGACCTAGAGACATTACAAAGCACCACTGAATTGTACAAACAATAGGGAAAAGGCCCTAGTGAGAAGAGTGTTCAATCCTTGGCTACGACTCCTAAGAGCACGACATCCCAGAGCATCACTCCAACGACCCACTCTAGTAAGAAAGTGACCCAGAGTTCTTCAAATGGAGGAGGAGATAAGAACCCTGCTTGTGCTAAAATTGATAGTTCTCACAAGCTTCCCGTGAAGAAGAAGAGAAAAAAAATTGTAGGGTAAGCGAAACTTGAGACTGATCTGGATAGCGTATTCTGCAATGTTGATTAGCCTAGGGACACGATCCAACATAGTCTCCCAATGGAAATAGATGAGACTGTAATTTTTTATGAAGATGAATCCTTTGTATTCCAAAGCGTTGTTTTAATTGACAACGAGTCTAAAAATTTAATTATTGAAAAGAGAGATGTAAGAAATAAGAAAGAGAAATCTCATTAAGAGATTAACCTTAGGAACATGTGGCCATCCCAAATCTCCTGAATTCATCGAGCAACTGAAGATGCTCTTGATGATTCCATTGGAGGCATTGAAGCTGAGAATGCCAGACTGAAGGACCGAGTCAAGGAATTGGAGGAAGCTTTGATTCCTATGCCATTACTTGCTAGTCCTTTAGCAATAACCATGCTTGCCACCCCTGCATCCAAGTTAAAAGGATCCTCCAGCCTCCTCGCATCATGTAGCGGCTATGTGGAGAAGAATATCAAGAAAATAATGGAGATGATTACTCAGGCCTGGGAAACATCACAAAGTATGGCTTTCCTTGGAATGGGGGCACATGCTTTGCACGGACATTTGCAAGCATATTTAAAAAAATGAAGAACGTTTCTATATAGACACGGTCATCCCTTTTGGCGTCCATGTCAGAAACATGACATATATGAGAAGAAGACAAGAATCTCTCCCCTCCCCAAAATGGATCACTCAATTAGATGCATACTGGAAAGAGAAAGTGAAGAACCTGCATCTCATTGTCCAATCATGTGAACAAACCATATCAAGGAAAGAAGAATTATTCAGAAAGATGACTAGAATAGACTTAGTCGGAAGTACCAATGAGGTCCAAGACCCCAACTTAATCATCAACTCCTTGCCCTTATCCAAGCAAGCCTTCGATGAACAAGTTGATATTTTTAAGGGGTTGTCTTTATAAAATTTTTACAACATCCTTGAATATGGTGAAGATGACGTGGACAACTAGCTAGTCGACTATTCGGTAGAAAATGAAGAAATTGATCAGGCTTTGTGTAATCTTTCTATCGATCTAAGGGAATTAGAAAATGAGATTTTCAACATAAAAATCCAGGATAAGATCAACGTGGCCCCCATGAGAGGCTACATTGAAGAATGGATCCAAAGGGAAATCTAAAGCTCACTGACGAAGGGCAACAGACAATTGGCACGATTCCAGTAGTTGTTGACGACAACAATAAAAAGGCATCAACAATAAAATAACAAGGGGGGAGATATATACCATCAATGTAAGTCTATACTGATCACATCCTGCTTTGTTTCTCAATCCAGTTATTCCACCTCTTTAAATAGAAATGTCTAACCAAAGACTGATACCTTCCAATTTCTTATTTTAAGGTCTTGCTCTCTACCCTCATCCACTTCTTATTTCTACAGTCCAATTTCTTGAACATATTTACTTTATGGTCCATGGGAGCCCCAATCCCAGTCTATATGACAAATACATTTAAATTTCCAGGAACATGTAACAAACAATATTATTTTTTTGATATGTTTCGAAGAAAACTATTTTTATCTTCTTTTATATTTATGTGCTTGGAATTTTTTATCTTCAACTATGTTGAATGTTAAGATATTGTGTTTATTTAATTTGAATGTTTAATGTGTGTAATTCCTGGTCCTATTTTCCAGGAACCTTTATTTCAAAAAACAATAACTTATAGAGGAGTACCACATCTATAAGAACACAGTAGGATTAAAAAAAAATATATTTGTTTCTTTGCTATCACATATAACTTTATTTATCCTAACACATATAGAGACACACAAGCCAGATGATTTATTTTAAGAAGTGACTATGGAAAATTGTACTTAAGTCTAACCAATTGGAAGTATACAAAAATCATTATGAATTAATTGTTGATTAAGGTTGGTTGTCATTGATGTCAACCCTTGAAGAAAGCTCCGTAGCACAAAGGTTGGGTAATGGACCCAAGATTGTTTAATGTAAAGGTGACTCATTATTGTATTGTCATGGTTGATAATAAGTAGAAATGGATGAACTCCAAAGTGGTGAAATCCCTCACGGGAAGATGCTTTGCGGATTGAGTTATCGTAGAAGTATGGTTAGAGAACCCATGCTTATTTGTGGAATAATGAGATGAACGCCAATGAATTTTTCATTGAAAATATCCTATATGGATATTTCTTTTCATTCCATTTCCAGTGGTATGTGGAACGCCACATAACTCCTCACGGTTAGAGAGTTATGGCCATGAGAAGTCGGAGAACCAAGGTTTGGGTAATGGACCCAAGTTTGTTTGATGGATAACGGTATGAGTTTTGATATATTTTCAGGTAATACTATTCTATATGGATATCACATGTCATTCCATTTCTGGTGGTATGTGGAACGTCACATAACTCCTCACGGTTTGAGAGTTATGGCCTTACGAAGTTGGAGGACCCTCATATGTCATCTAGAAGCCCCAAAAGGTCAAAGTAGTCAATGTGGTTTAAGATACTTTAAAAGGTAAATAATAAAGTGAAGTTATGAGTGTACTATAATTCAAAGTAAATACAAAATATATTAATTCAATAATAAATTTAATGGAGAAATTAGAAGTGGGTTAACCCTAAAATAAAGAAAGTGGGCAAAGTGACCTAGAAGATGTTTTTAAGGAAGCTACTTGGAGAGTATAAATAAGAGGTTAGGCTCTCTCATTTAAGACACACTTGAGTATATTGAATACCTATAGGTGTCTGAGGTAACCAAAGTATATCTAAGCCTAATTTGTGAGGAAAGTGAAGAAAAGAAGGTCAAAATTCAAGGAAGGATAAATTCTTTTGATGATGCTTTCTAAGGTATGTTTTTTTTTAGGTAATCTCACCATTTTCACAATAATTTTTTTTTCTAGAATGATTCAGACCGTGAAATTGCTATACCATTGAGGAAACATATCCAAGTATCCATGGTAAAAAAATAATCTTTTGGGTTGTTGTAATTTTGGAGTTACACTCCATGGAAAATAGGGTTTTTGGCTAGTCCTGAAACTAGTCAAAAATGGGTGCTTTGAGTAAAAACGTCATAACTTATTCATAATAGATCCAAATTCAGTAAGACCATTTTTTTTTGTTGGAGTACAGTATATAGTGTTGTGTAACAGTTTCATATCAATTCAACAAATATTTCATGTGGGGCATGCTCTACAAGGTCGCTCTTTAGAATAAGCCAGAATTCAACAAGGTGTGCCATTTTTTCCATAACTCCTTTTCTGAGAGGTTCCAAGTAGTGAAACTTGGAGGAATTGCATAGAACACACTGAAGAACATTGTGTATCAGTTTTAGATATTTATTCATTAYATGTACAAAGTTATGATTATTTCAAGTTAGGGTTGTTGACTAATCCAAAACTAGTCTTGTGAGACTAAAGAAACGTTTGATGAAAATCATAGTCTCTTGTTGTTAAAGTTAAGGAAGGTTTGCAGGTATGTGATCATATACACCAGGTCTATTATAGAGTTACAAATCATATTTGCATGATGAAATTGATGAGGTCTTTTGGTTGAGGTAAAAGTTGGGTACATGGTTGAGACAAGTAGTTGATGAGTTGGCACATACATGAAGTGTATAGTTGATGATGTTGGTACATATTGATGAGTCATAGTTGATGAGTACTTGACACATGA
>JZKD02S1071534.1:0-13202 GCA_000966675.3 Picea glauca | reverse complement strand
CAATGTGATGCCATTTATCTTAAAGAACGCCCTTGCAATTTTTTCTAGGATTGTAATAGAAAATTTTAGAGAATTTATTCACAAATTTATAGAAGTTTATATGGATGATTGGACGATATATAGCCTTCTCAAATAACATGTAGCACTATTATGCCTAATGTTTGATAGATGTAGAGAACTGTAGATATCGTTGAATGTCAGAAAGTGTATATTTTTTGTATCGCATGGAAATATGTTAGGCCACATAGTATGTAGAGAAGGATTACTGGTAGACCCAGCCAAAGTTGTGGTTATTGTGAACATGTCACCACCTACGAGAATTAAGTAGTTGTGCTCCACACTGGGACACATAGGGTACTATCGTAGATTCATCATAAGATATGGAAACATCATTGTACCACTAGAAAATATATTAAATAAGGTTGAAGTGTTCCACTGGATCCTAGAATGTGATAAATCATTCTAGACCCTAAAAGAGAAAATCAGCACAACACCTATTCTAATATTCCCAAGTTGGGAAAATGAATTCCACGTCCACATAGATGCTTCACGAATTTCCTTCAGATTTGTCTTAGAGAAACCAAGAGATGGAGCCATGGTTCATCCTATCTATTTTTCGATAAGGAAGATGTCGCAAGCCGAGCGCAGCTACACAACCACAGAAAGGGAGGGGTTAGCTGTGATTTATGCTTTGCAAAAATTTAGACATGATTTGTTAGGATCTCATTTTAAGTTCTTTACTGATCATTTTGGATTGAAATATCTAATTGAAAAACCTATGCTGGAAGGGATAATTTGTAGATGGTTGCTATTGTTTCAATAATTCTCTTTTGATGTGATTATTAAGCTTGGAAGATGCAACATAGCACCTAATCACCTACCTATATTAGATTCAGGGGATAGTGGTGGAGCAGTTTATGATTAGCTCCCAGATGCAGATCTGTTCCAGATTAAGGCCATACCAGAGTACCTGGAAGACATAGAAGTCTTCTCAAGTACAAGATCCTGCCCAAAAAAATATTACGTAACCTAGAATATCCATATGGTGGTTAGAGTAGTGGACTATCAGTTGATTGCAATAAAATTGCATAAATTGGGACTAGCTAGTATCCTCAAGAGATGTGTCTTGGATCATGAAAGGTAGGATATATTGTGGAAGTGCCAAAGTGGAGTTGCGGGAGGTCATGTAGAAGGGAAGGCCACTATGAAAAAAGTCCTCCAAGCTATACCTTAGTGGGAAACTCTCTTAAAGGACGAAAATCTATATGCCAAATCATGCGATGCGTGTCAAAGAGAGGTGAAGCCATCATGACGATATTAATTACCACTTCAACCAGTTCAATCTTTGCAAGCAATTGAGAAGTGGACAATTGCTTTCATTGGGATAATCAATCCCACAACTAAGCATTCAAAGCCTAGGTACATTATTACTGCAATTGACTACCTTACATGTTGGGCTGAGGAAACATTCGTTGAGGATTCTTCAACTGATATTTCTGCTAGGTTCATTTTTGAAAGTATTATCACTCGATTTGGATGTCCTATGAGTCTGACTAGTGATCAGGGAGCCCATTTTATCAATAGTACCATAGCAATGCTTACAACAAAGTTTTTGATCCAACATCATAAAATTAGTCCCTATCACTCGCAAGACAATGGAACAATAGAAGCTTTCAACAATATTTTGGGGAGACAGTTAACGAAGGTTTGTTGCACAAACAAGGAATATTGGGATGACATAGTTCCACCAGTACTATGTGCTTACAAGAAAACCACAAAGAAACTCCATAGGTACACACCATTTTAGCTAGTTTATGGGAAAGATTTTTCGGTGCCTACATAATTCATTACTCAAATTTTTTGCATTACAAAAATCACACACATGTTAGAAGAAGAATCACTTGCACAGAGACAAGTTACAGGAACTTGAAGAAACCAAAATTTTAGCAGACTTCCATCAATCAGTTGAAAAAGAAAGGAATAAATCTTGGCATGACAGACACATCAAGAATAAAGTGTTTGTGCAAGGAGACAAGGTCTTACTCTATGAAATTCAGTACCAGAAGAATCCTAACAAGTTTCCCATGCATTGGTTGGGACCATTTATAGTTTTGAAGATCCGACCTTCCGGAGAAGCCAAACTTGCACAAGTAGATGGTATGTTGTGGCCAGGATGGGTGAATGGTGCTATCCTAAAACCCTATATATTGTAGGCCTAAGTGAAAGGATTGTTTCTCTAGTCTGAAAGAGCATGTATAGTAGCTTGATTAGAGTTTTCTGCAATTTCTGTAACTTTAGTTAATAAATTCGACGTGTGCAGCATTGCGCTGTGACATGTAGTCCATTTCTTTTTTTGTCTATGTGTTGTTTGATGCAAAAATACTTACTCAGAAGCATAGGATCAAAAGCGTAAAGAAACCATTAATGATAGTCATTAATATGATGAAGACCCCTTTGTGGTCAAAGGGAGAAAGAATCCAAACACAATCTTAGTCCATGAGCCACACGAACCCAGATTAATCATAGCCTTTATTGTTATTATGGTACCCCATTGAAATTCAGTTAAGCCATAAAGTCACGATACATAAAGATGCCAAAGGTATTCACGTCGAGATTCCCATCCATCAAACAAAAAGGTCTGAAATTGGCCATGTCCCTATCCAACTTGCATAGTAAATGATAGAATCTCCCAATAGGATTTACCTCATTAACCCATCCCGTCGGACAACTCATATCCAAGTTATGTTCATAGGTTCATGATGAACAATAGTTATTACTGAACTTGCCAGTTAATCCCGACTATAAGACTCTGAGAACTCGTTGTAGAACACATTGTCTTCAGAAAACACTTAGTGTTTTTTGAATTTTGTAGAGTGAGAAAGCTTGTGTAATCCTGAGACCCATAGTTGTGATCCCCAAATCCTTAGTTCACCATAAAATTTGTTGATAACTCAGAGCCCACAATGCTGAGAGCTACAGGAAGTTAGAGTGTTGTGTCCGAAGGCGTAGTACCAGATGACCTCTGTGACCCCTGAGTCGAGGTCTTGGGTGATATCAAGGGGAAGGTGGAGCAGGTCAAGCTGCTTGATCTCTACTTAAACAATCAAGTCTTGTTCCTTCAAATGAAAATAGATTTCTTATGGAGTACTTCTCCAGACAAGTTGGGAGGCATGCAGTTTGTTCTAAAGCCCAAATTCATCAACCTCTTCAACTCAACTATCATGAACCCGAGAGACTTACCAGTGTTCGGTACCACTGGCGAGGTTACGTGGTGCACTAAGTTCCTGATCAACAAGGTGCATGACAGAAGTATCTAGTTGGATAGGCAATATCCAATCCATGCCGAAGACATCTATAAACTTACTATATTGTCCCTAGAAGGTGAGGAAGTATCTAAAGGATTCCAGGGTACCATTGATTGGATGCATTATCAGTGGAAAATTTTTGCACCAATGGTGTTGTATTCAATTGGTGCAGTTACCTTCTAGAGGAACTACTTGTGGCTTGCAAGGAATCCCAGGAGAAGGGAGGAACCTTCACATATGGATACATGTTGTTGGAATTGACAATGATTAAGTGGAAGGCACCCACTAAAATACCATTGTCGCTAGCAGACAAGGGGCATCTTGCAAAGATGTTTGAACCCTGCCAGTCAAGGGTGGACTCTAAGAACATGCCCTTCAACAACACCACATTCTCCAAGTGGTATAATGGGCTCATCAATGCCAAAAAGGGGTTGTGCATTCGACAGGAGCTCCTCAACTACAACAAGAGGAACATCACCTTCAGCATCAATCAAAATCATACATTTGTATGGTCGAGGTATGTCGAAAGGGAGGCCTTCCACTCAAGGATTTTTTTATTCTATTTAGATGAGGATGCCTTCCACAAAGAGGTAATGTTGTGGCCAATATTTAAATGAAACCCACACAAGTAAGGGATGCACTACATTTTTCCTTCCCAACTACTGAAGAAGAAAGGAAAAGAAGAAGGGGTGGATCAACCTTAGGACCAAAGGTGAAAAGGAAGGAAGCTCCAACATAGACAGACTTTGAAGAGGAGGAAGAGACGCAACCATTGGAGGGAAAGAAAATAACGTTGTCAATGTTCCCAAAATTTCCATAGAAAGTTGTGTTGATATGCAACGATGTCAATGAGATCATGAGCATTGTTTTCATCACAAAACCAATAGCCAAGAAAACCAAGACGGGGGTTTTTTTGATAAAATTTCAAAACCCCCAACCCCTTTCATCTGTCCTCTCCCACACTTTCTTAGTGGTCTACGCATCCCCCATAATCCATATTCAGAACGACCCTAATTCTAACACCCTTCTATCCACCATCATCACTGAGCACCCTCCATCACCACCAAAACCCTAGTCGCCACCCCTAGAAACCACCAGTCCAACCCCAACCATTGATCCAAAGTTGATGCCACTCGATCCTCCAAAATAGCCAGAGCCAAAACTTCTAGAAACAAGCCTAGAGTTACCTGAGAAGAGACCAGAACTTTGTGGTCCAAATCCAAAAGTACCAGAGAATATACTGCATCTGACTGGTCTGAACCTTGATGCCCAGAACCAACATATTGTTCCTTTTGTGTAGCATAAGGAAACTCAAACAGTAGAGGATCTGCAAGCTCAAATCCCCCAACACATTTTCTCAATGACCAATGTTGAGGGTTCCCCGAGAAGCACAACTATTGAAGCATATGCAAGTAAATAAAAGGAGCTACCAGAGGTTCAGAAGGAACCATAGTCAACCTCCATGTAGAGTGAAACATCTGTGCAGGAACAGATGGAGTTGGTTCTACAGAACCCTCAACAAGGCACATAGTTGTTACAACGCTGCCTAGCTAGAAAAATGTTTCTGACACTACTCCCATCAGTAATGAGGTTGAGGTTGGTGTCATGACCATCCACAGGGGATGGGGAAGTGGACACTCCTTTATAACAGTCAATGGTTAGTGGACTTCCACTACAGACCCGAGCACCCACAGATGCAACCCCTTCATCTGTTGACCTTGCACAGTGGACAACAACACACTTAGTTGGAATGATCAAAGTGTCAACGGATCAATTGGAGCAGAGACTCTAGCAGGAAGAGAGGTGTATAGATTTCATAAGGGAGGAATCATTCCTTGCAAAAGCATGCAAAAAACAAGATGAACATGCAAAGATATAGGTCAAAAATAGATTGGAAAGAGTTCAAGAAAGGCTTGTTGAGTCCTGGCAGAATATTCGAAAGTTCGTACCCCAACTTCCAAAAGATATTGATGCAGGAGATCCAGAGCATCAAATTAAACTACTCCAAGGAGCATGGTCACAATTGGCCATTTGCATCAACCATATGGAGGTGCATTTGCATCAGACTCATCAAAAAGAAGAGCAGCGGCCTCAGAAAATGAAGGAGAAAATGAAGAAGATATTTCTAGAAGGAAATAATTACTGAGTAACACTACACAAGCACACAAATGAGTGCACACAAATTTTTATGGAAGTCATTGACTGGATGGGATTCATCGTTAGACGTAAATATACCTTGATGTGCACCTGGATGTATGCACTATAATCTAGGTGTTGAATGAAGAAGTTGTGTCTACGATGGATCCATTGGAGCAACAATAGAATTTTGATCAGATTCAACAAGAGGACAATGACTTGAATGCTCTATTTCAGGCACAATCCATAGCTAAGAAGGAGTTGCGTGACTTACAACTTGTCATTTAGATAGTTTATATGCATATGCATTGAGTCTATGCTACGACATATTTTGAATGGAACTCTTTGGTCACATTCAAGATCAAGGAATGTATTACATATGCGACCCAACAGTTCATTAAAGAGACCTCACTCCTTGCCAAGAAATGGTAGCATAAAATTGGGAGATTTCAAGAAGTGATGAAGCAGGCCTTGGAGTTTGTCCCAGAGTTAGGCCTTTCATTTGAAGAGGTGGAAGAAGAGAAAGTGTGATGCAGGAGAATCATTGGCAAGCACACGGAGGAAGGACCACTCAACACATGTGATTTCTTTCATAAATTCAACGTTGATAGTTGCAGCCGATTTTTTGAAATCCGCCTTCACTCAGTGTCAGAATTCACCTTTGGAGGCACACTTGAACCGATGATGAATTTTACCCTTTAAGGCACATTTTGGAAATTGTAAACATAGCAGGAGTTTACACTTTGGCTCTAGAATGCGACTGAACTTAGATAGTGAAGGAAGAATCTTAGAGTAGGCAAGTATCCAAGGGAAACCCTAGAAACATCTTCGAGTTATGTAGAAGTTTACACACCTAGTTAGAGAGAGTTGGAATACCGAGAAAAATTAGCTGTAAGAGAGAACTATGATTTAGAAAGAATAAAATGTTTTTTGACTTACTATAATTTGAATGTAATCTGTAGCCATTGGGCACTTGTGAATAGAACGGAATGGAAAAATGATCCAAATGTGTTGTGATTGGACTGTGTGTATTTTCCTGTTATTTTATGTTTTATAAACAAGTGAATGGAACTGTGAGATTTTTGGCAATTTCAATTGTTTCTCTTCATTTGGAGCTCTACAAGGTGTGCATCGAGCTAGGGAGGAACATTATAGAATTGTTTTATCTTCACTGGGAGCTCAGCAAGGTGTGCATCGAGCCAAAAATAAAACACCATGAATTTGAGCTATCGAACTCACTCAGGCGCAAGGAGTGCACGAGAGCCAGAGTCTGAACCAGACAAAGATCAGGAGGAATAACACTTCTGAAAGTGTTATTGGGATCTAGGAACCCATTCCCTAGAAGGAGCAAAGACTGAGTCTTCGCAGACTTAGAAATTTCCTAATTCGAAATCAAGTAAAATCTCAAGAGGAAGAACGTGGTCGAGCGTTGGATCAAGGTGGAAATCCCTGAAATCCATCTGATTGAAGGAAGGAGCACATGATTTAACCCTGCATAGATCTAGGAGGAGAGTTCATAAATCTGAACAGACGGTGGAGAATCCTCGAGGAGGAACATCAAAACCCCGCAGGCTATCAGATCAGGTAGAGCTATGAGGAGGTTAGCGACGAGAGTTTATCAACGTTCATTTCGAGACTTCGGGTATCGAGAGGTGGAAGGATAGAGGATCTTGTCTTTTAGAACCCTGAATCACGAAATCATGAAGTCACGATTCGATCAGAGCCATCAATTATAGGACGATATGGACCATTGGTCCATTTCGGGACTTCGGGTATCGAGAGTTGTAAATACAAAGGTTCTCGTCCCTCAGAACCCCGAATCGCGAAATAGAGAAATCACGATTCGACGTGAGCCATTGATCACATGGATTATTGTGAGTCGTTGATTGAACACCAAGGCATTTTGGCATTTCAGCACTTCGGCATTTTGGTGACCAAAGACTCCAAGGAGTAGGGATACCCTTTGTACTATGATTTAGAGAAATGCAAAATCCCGAAATTAATATGCACTGGGCATTTTGGCTTTTGGGTGACCAGAAAATCCAAGGAGAAGGGATACTCTTTGTATCCTAATTTTGCAAAACACAAAATCTCGAAATTGAGAGGTGTCGGGCATTTTGGATTTTCAGTGACTAGAGGATCTAAGGAGCAAGGACATCTTGCACATCCTAATTTCATGAAACGTGAAATCCCGAAAGAATACGTTCTGAGTATTTCGGATTTTTGGAAACCAGAGACCCTAAGGTGCAAGGATATCCCTTACATCCATATTTCACGAAACGCAAAATCCTGAAGGAGGGAGTACCAGCCATATCAGCATTTCAGCTATTGGAGGTTCGAGAGACCAGAAGATGAGACACTTGACTCGAGAATTCTCGGTCCTCGATAAGCGCCTTTTTAGCTTGGCACTTTGCCACAACCCCTGGTCGCACGCTGTGGGAGATCACGCTTGACACCCCAAAAATCCAACTGAGCATTCGTAAGGGACCTATGTAATTGTCCGAAGGGTTCTAGTTCAGAACCAGAAGAGCCATTTCAGCTCCAGAATCAGAAGATCCTGACCAAGAGGTCATGCAGCCCTTAGGAGGGATAGGGTGTCTTCATCAAGTGGTATCAGAGCCCATTTTTCGTCTGTATATTTTAGGTGAAGGAGGAAAAAGAAGGAGACAGAAAACTTGGAGTTGTACTCTGTGTGTGACAGAAAATCAACACAATGTCGCTAAGAAGATGAGATCTGCCTTTAGCCAACCGTGTTGTAGAAAGGGAGATGCAAGATTTCTACACCCGAATGGAAGCAATGGAAGTAGCACAGAGAAGAGAACCTAACTTTGGGGATGTAAGTGATGCAGAAAGTGAAGTGGTTGAGGTTGAAGAAGCTGCAGGAGAGGATGTTGTAGAAGAACGTTTGTTGAGAGTAGTTGCCATATTGGGAGGTAGAGCTAAGATAGAGGTCCCCATGTATGAGGGAAATCTAGATGTTGAAGAACTATTGGACTAGATAAGGTCCATGGACAAACACTTTGACTATGAAGATGTCGATGAGGAAACAAAGGTGAAGTAGACAGTCACCAGTCTAAAAGGGCATGCAACAATGTGGTGGGACGAACTGCAGGATGAGAGGAGAAGTAAAGGAAAACAGAGGATTAAGAGTTGGGACAGGATGGTAGACAAACTAAAGGCTAATTTCATACCCAAAGACTACTAGATCAATCTGTTCAGGAAGTTACAAAACCTAAGACAGAAAGGGATGATAGTCAAGGAGTACACCAAGGAGTTCTATTGGTTGAACATCAAAACTAGACAAAGGGAGAGAGATGAAGAAAGAGTTGCTAGATATATAAATGGCTTGAGATATGAGATCCAATATGAGATTAGCATGATGTCAGTAAGGACTGTGGAATATGCTTATTAGTTTGCGCTAAAGGAAGAGGAGAAGCTATCCAGAAAATAGAACTAGCAAGGAAGAGGTAAGATCTCTATCCTAAGAAAAATTAATGGACTTATCCATGGCAGAGCACATCAGTCTAAGGATGAGGCTGAGAAACCACACAATCACTTGGAACGAGGAGGAAGTTGACGAGGGAGACAGAATGGTAGAATAAACTCTTCTAGAGGAAGAGGCAAAGGAGGAGTAAGGTGCTATAACTGTGGAAAGGAAGGGCACATGTCTTGGGAATGTCCCAATAAAAAGAAAGGAGGAGAAGCTTAAATTTCATAATCACAACGAAGATATGTTGAGGTAGAAGGAGCAGAGGATGGAGCATCTCTAATGTTGAGAAAAATTATCTTAAAACCAGAGGCAGAAATTGAAAAGACAGTGCGGAGAAACAGTCTCCTTAGGACAGCTTGCAAGACTAAGGATAAAGTATGCAAGGCGATCGTTGACAGTGGGAGAACTGACAATATAGTATCCATAGAGATGGTGGATAAATTGGAGTTGAATAAAACTACACATCCGAGGCCATATAAAGTCTCATGGATGCAAAAAGGACACTAGGTAATGATCGCTAAACAATGCCTAGTTCAAATTAAAATAGGAGGATATAAATATGAAATCCTATGTGATGTAATTCCCATGGATGTATGCCAGATTCTGTTGGGAATACCATGACAGTTTGACAAAAATTTAATTCACAATGGAAGAAATAATACATATACATTAGACAAGAATGGTAGGACGCATATGTTGCTGCCAATGGAAGAGAAGAGAGCGAAAGAGGAAGCCAGCACAAGCTTACTTCTCATGAGTGGGAAGGAACTCCTGAAATAGGTCAAGTAAGAAGAGGAGATGTAGTTCAGTATGGTGAGGAAGCCCAGAGTCATCCTTACAGGTACATCAGTGAATGATCTACCTGAAGAAGTTCAGGAGCTGCTGGACAATTTTGCTGATATAGTGGTGGATGAGTTGCCAAACTCATTGCCACCCATCAGGAGTATCATTCATCATATCGACTTGATACCAGGAGAAAGTCTGCCAAACAAGGTAGCATACAGATTAACACCTCGAGAAAATGAGGAGGTGAAGAACCAAGTCCAAGAGTTGCTGGATAAGGGCTTAGTCAGAGAAAGTTTGAGCCCATGCGCAATACCAACTTTGTTAATCCCAAAGAAAGATGGAGGATGGAGAATGTGCATAGAATCGAGAGCCATCAACAAGATCACCATCAGCTATAAATTCCCTTTACTAAGAATGGATGATTTAATGGATTTCTTAAGTGGAGAAAATTTATTTTCTAAGATAGACCTGAAAAGTGGATATCACTAGATCAAGATGAGAGAAGGTGATGAATGGAAAACAACCTTTAAGATGAATGAAGGCCTATATGAGTGGCTAGTTATGCCATTTGTCTTAATGAATGCCCCGAGCACTTTTATGAGGCTAATGAATGAAATTCTAAAAGATTTCATTGGAAAGTTCATGGTTGTATATTTGGACAATATATTGGTCTTTAGTAGGACTAAAGAGGAGCATTTGAGGCACCTAACGCTAGTAATGAGAAGGCTATAGCAAGAGAAGTTGCTGATCAATTTGAAGAAATCCTCTTTTATGAAGATAGAACTCATTTATTTTGGTTTCATGATCTCGTTGAATGAACTGAAGATGGATCTAGAGAAGTTGAAAGTGATGAGAGAATGGTCATCACCAAGGATCATGTTCGAGGTAAGGAGCTTCCATGGTTTAGCAAGTTTTTATAGAAAGTGCATTAGAGACTTCAGTGGGATTTGTGCACCAATGATGGATACAATGAAGAATCATAACAAGTCTTTTAAATGGACAAAGGAGCCTAAAAAGAGCTTCAATATACTAAAGGAGCAGGTAACAAAACAACCATTTATGGTCTTGCCGAATTTTGAAAAGACATTCCAGGTAAGATGTGATGCAAGTGGAGTTGCAATAGGAGAAGTTCTGAGTCAGGACAATCAACATGTTTCCTATTTCAGCGAGAATTTGAATGAGATTAAGAGGAAATACTCCACATATGACAACGAGTTCTATGCCATAATTCAAGCATTGAAGAAATGGAGGCATTATCTTGTCCCACAAGAGTTTGTCTTGTACAACGTTAACCAGTCTTTACAATTCATAACCTGACAAGAAAAACTGAACCAGAGGCATGAAAAATGGGTTGAATATATGCAAAATTTTACTTTTGTCATAAAAAATATTGTTGGGGATGCTAACAAGGTTGCTAATGTGTTAAGCAAGAGATGTTTAATTCTGCAGGAATTCCAGGTGAAGACCTTGGGGTTTGAACACCTTAAGGACATGTATTGTGATGATACAGATTTCAAGGAGGCCTACGAAGCATGTACAAGCTCTGTACTGAGAGATAGAAGTCAGTGGACAAAGTATATTGTTCAGGAAGGATTGTTGTTTAGAGGAAATCAATTGTGCATACCAATATTCTCAATGAGGGACAATCTTCTGAAGGAGAAGCATAGTGGAGGATTGGCTAGACATTTTGGCCATGATAAAACGTTTTCATAGTTGAGAAGCTCGTACTATTGGCCAGGTATGAGAACAGATGTGATAAAGTTGGTGAATAGATGTAGAATATGCCAACATGCAAAGGGGAAAAGACAAAACACTGGATTGTATCAACCATTGCCAATACCAAAGAGGCCTTGGGATGTAATAAGAATGGATTTTGTGTTGGGATTTCTGAGAACACAAAGAGGATTTGCCTCCATATTTGTGGTGGTGGATAGATTTTCAAATATGGCACATTTCATCCCATGCCAGAAGACCAGTGATGCAACACATGTTGCAAATTTTTTTTTCAGAGAAATTGTGAGACTTCATGGACTATCTAGGAGCATTGTCTCAGAAAGAGACACAATTTGTTGGTCACTTTTGGAGGACGTTGTGTAAGAATATGGGGACAGATTTTTCCTTCAGATCATCTTATCACCCTCAGATAGATGGGCAAACTGAGGTGGTAAATAGAAGTTTGGGAAACTTATTGAGAAGCCTAGTTACTGAACACCATAACCAGTGGGATCAGATTCTAACACAAGAAAAATTTGCATACAATGACTCACAAAGTAGAAGCACTGGAAGGAGTCTATTCCAAATATTATATGGAATGCAACCCAGGGGAATGTATGAGTTAAGGGACTTGGAATAGGGAGAGATCAGAAGCGTTGGAGTAGAGGATTTTGCTGCTAAGATGCAGAGACTCCATGGTCGGATCAAAGAACAACTACAGAGTTCTAATCAGAAGTACAAAAACAGAGATGATCAACATCACAGGGAACTTCAAATTGATGTGGGAGATTAGGTTTTAGCACATCTTAGGAAGGAAAGGTTCCCTAGGGGAACATATAAAAAATTGAAGATGAAGAAGATAGGACCCTGTAAGATCTTGAGGAAGTTTGATGAAAACACCTATGAGATTGAACTGCTAGATGGTGTGGGAATTTCACCCATATTCAATGTTTTCAACCTGTACCCTTACAGGAAAGATGACACAGAAGGGTCATAATATCAAGGAAAGATTCAGTGGGAGAAACAAATGCCTGTGGAAGAAAAGCTGCAGGTGGAGAAAATTGTTGATCAGAGGATTGGCAAGAAGACCAGAAGGAAGACTTATTTTGAGTATCTGGTCAAATGGAAAGGACACCCAATATAATATGCTAGTTGGGAAAATGAAGTTACCATCTAGAAGCAAGGAAAATCAGTAGAGGAACTCATGGACAGGAGTCCATGAATTTTTGTCAAGGGGAGTATGATGGAGGAGCATCATTGGCAAGTGCGCAAAGGCAGGACCAGTCAACACGTGTGAGTTCTTTTAGAAATTCAACGTTGACAGTTGCAGTCAATTTTTTGAAATCTTCCTTCACTCAGTGCCGGAATTCACCTTTGGAGGCATGCTTGAACCGATGCTGAATTTTACCCTTTGAGGCACATTTTGAAAATTGTAAACAGAGCAAGAGTTTCCACTTCAGCTCTAGAATGCGACTGAACTTAGATAGTGTAGGAGGAATCTTAGAGTAGGAAAGTATCTAGGGGAAACCCTAGAAACATCTTTGAGTTATGTAGAAGTTTACAAACCCAGTTAGAGAGAGCTGGAATATAGAGAAAAATTAGTTGTAAGAGAGAGCTGCAAGTTAGCAGGAGGAAAATGTTTTTTGAGTTACTATAATTTTGAAAGTAATCTGTAGCCATTAGGCACTTACGAATAGAACCAAATGGAAAATTGATCCAAATGTGTTGTGCTTGGACTGTTTGTATTTTCCTGTTATTTTTTGTTTTATAAA
>JZKD02S1071512.1:0-13203 GCA_000966675.3 Picea glauca | reverse complement strand
GAGTGAGCACAGTGAGGCTCTGCTCCACACATATCAAAACTCTCTCAACCTCTCTGGATGGAGGTCCCCCTATTGCTACTGCTGGCCTGATGGCTGCGACTGGTACTACCTCTAGTCAAGGACATCGACTGGTCCTTGAGAAGTTCATTGGACACACTGGTATCACATTTGTACATAACAGATACATAGTTTTCATGTACTCTGGTACACATTAAAATGATATATATAAAAATAAATTAAACATAAAATAACTTTAAAAACAAGCATACCTATCTCTTCTCTCTCTTCTCCAGGAGGTCCGGGAATATCCAGATCCCTAGAAAAGTTGATCTGGGCATAGGGGTAGTCCTCTATTGTCGGAATCTATCATTCCCACCAATCAAAGAATGTGTCGTCAAAGGCCTCTATGATCCCTTCTCCCCCTTATCATGAAAACAATGCTGCCCACATACACACTATTGAGAAAGAGGCCACATGCCCCCTTACTATCTCTCGTGGACTCATGATGGGTAACCTCTCAAAGAAGAATGAGCATAATATGGTACCAAACTGAAAGTTTTTGTTACTTCTCCCACGACACTCTATAAGTTGTCTCTTCATGTAGTCAAGCATGGTCATGCTCCAGTCGAACACTCATGCATTTAAGCACTAAACCACACAATACATGTGCACCCAAGAGGCTTGATGTAAGGCTGCAGATCCAGTGATCCACCCAATGAGTAAAACTATCACTTTCAATTATAGTTTTGTGATCTTCTGGATTGGCACCTGAGAACCTACTTTCTCAGTGTCGGCCTTGCAATGTAGTTCGATCAACTCGACGATGTTATGAGGCCCAGGGGGAAAAAAACATAAGTTGACTGGTTCCCCTCTCCTTGAGAGGCCAGTCAGAAAGTAAATATCCTTAGTCGTTGGATTCAATGACTGCCCCTTGAGCATAAATGCCTCATCATTGGGGTGTCAATAGTCCACGAAGGCATTCAACAGTCTAGGTTGTGCCCTCATGAGTGGACACTAGAAGAACTTCCATAACCCACATTGTTTCAATTCGATGACAACAATAGGGTCCTCTTCGACCAAAATATCAATGTCATCATGCTCTTTCTCTCTCTAGTGGACATACATCCTGTCAAATGACAAGTTCAAAGGGAGAGTTAACTCTTGTTTTTTATTTTTTCTATGTTGTTGAGGGTGTACACAGGCTATCTTGGACACAGTCGCGTATGAACATGGCCAAATTATTTTCTGCCTATGGGCATACGTGATATTTTCTTGGACAACCCGCATACATGTAGGGCCACCCTTTTTTAGGAGGCTGCCCCCCCCAAAAAGCTAAAATAAATGCATAAAGGAAGTATAGAAATGCAAGAGGGGTTGATTTGTACTTACTTGGTTTGAGCGGAAGTTCGTTTCGTCCTTTGAATCTCCCAGAATCAAATTTTGTAGCAAAGGGGTATTTTTATATTTTTGATTAATTCTCAATTTGCAATGGTGAAAATGAGTTGTCAGCTTCTATTTATAGACTTTTTTAGACTTTCTTGGCCTTTTTTGCCAATTTTTTGAATCCTTTTGTCATTTTTTCTAGATTGAAAATCATCTAGTATGGTTCTCCAGTTTCTCATTGGATGTTACGATACACTTTACTTTTGGTTTGGAATTTTTTTTTGGAGATGGGTCACTTTTAAAGATCCTTTGGCAAAAGCCATTTTTTTCAACATTTTGCATTTAAGTTAGGATTCCACCTCCACTTTCTACATCTCGTTGTCTTTTTCTCTCTGACATAGGGTCGATCCCATTGAACTATGATACAGAACCATCATTGTTGATTGAGAAGTGTCTTGGTAAAGTGGTAGAGCCTACCTTTACATAGATGCCCTAGGTAGATCCTGGTTGCATTTTGGCGTCCATGCCTACTTTAGGCTCGGGAGCCCTTGTTAGCCTTATTCTGATTATGAGATTGAGCCTCATATGTTTGATGTGTCATCACTCTTGGCCTCACCCTCGAGACTCCCGGAAAAAGAGTCTTCTTTTAAGCCCTTTTCAGTCTCTTTAAACATGAAAAGATTGTCGAGCGATCTTGTTGTCCTTCATGCTCGCCAAACTAAATTCTGAAGGCACATCTATCCGGCGGTAGTTTACCCCTTTTTCATTCTAGATGGTCAATTGTACGAACAAAGGTGTACTCTACGAATTTTGGTTTGCTAGAAGAGTATTCTCAACTATAAGTTTAACCCCTTTTGGGGCCCAAGGGACTAAATTTATGAAAAAGGAACCCCCACAGAGTCCATAATTAAGCTCTTTTCAGACTCCTTAAAATTGAAAAGATCGCCAAGTGACTTTGTTCCTTCACACTCGTTAATTGGTCCAAAATAACATACTATACAGAGTCCATAGTTAATCTCTTTTTAGACTACTTAAAATTGAGAAGATTGTCGAGTGATCTTGTCTATGTCACACTCATTAAAATGGTTCTTAATAGATGTCTTTTCGGTGCTATTTTATCCCTTTTTAGAACCAAATAGACTATTTTCGAAAAAGGTACCACAATGGAGTCTTCTTTTACATTTTTTCAGACTCTCTAAATGTGAAAAAAACACCGATCGTACCTTCTTCGAGCTCATGAAAAATATCGAAGGGGGTTTCATTGTGTTCTGCTTATCATATTTGAATATATGCATCTTTAGCCTAATGGTGGATCCATGTTTCTCTCAACTGAACCTTTGAAGCATGCCTTATACACAAGCCATGTAGCAATTTGCCTCTGCGACCTGACACCTTGACCCATGGAGGAATTTTCCCCAAGTGTCCTTTTCATGCACATGTCTCCTTGCTATGAGCATTAGTATGTTCCTTGCGCTTGGAACTAGTATGATTATGACACTCTTTCCTCCTTTGTAACATAGCATTATTTTATTCTTTTTCAAAATGTTTAAAAATATTGAAAAAGACAAAAAAATAAAAAAATACCCCAAAAAGAGGACAGGAAATATATTTTCCTTTTATGGAAAGACAATTTGTCGCCCTTGGAAAAAACACATCCTTCTATTTTTTCTTCATGATTTTGGATTTAATATGACCTTAGGAAGTTGTTCTCCCTACATAGAGTTGTCTCCTCCTCTGTTTGTTTATCCTTCCAAACACATGGAGAGTTTGTGTTGCCTCCTGCATCGTGAACTTATATCAGTGTCATGCTTCCTGAGTCTTATCATCTGTCGTGCTATTGTTCAATGGAATTTTTACTCAACCTAAGTCATACTTTCTACAGTTTGTCTCTTGAACTCATTCCCAACCATCCCCAAAGTCCAATCAAGTCCTTGTTTGAAATCAATGAAGTTCTCTTCCTGATCACCGAGATACTCTTGTCGGTTCCCCGAAGAGTCGTCGAAGACCTCTGGGTAGTGAATTTGTACACTCACATTACACTCATACCTGGCTTTTAAGATCTTGAAGTTGTTTCTCAAGATTTGAATGCCTCATTTCCAGCCATCAAGCCTCATTAGATCCTAAATATGGATATTATACATGTACATATTTGATTTTGAGATGTAGATCTGTTGTTTATTTATCACGGATACACTTTATATAGTTATATGAAATTGATTTGTATTGTATTTGATTGGAAGCCATGATTTATTTCATCTCGAGCATGGGTATACCCACCTCAGTGAGACAATTGTTATTTTTGCAGATCGCACCTCCCGAACTCTGGTCATAGTGATGCAAGAGCATCTCTCCACTTCAGCCAGCCAACCACATCAACAAACTCAAATAGCGTGTTGAAGAGAGGCACAACCTCATTTAAAATTTGAATGAATGTAATTTAATTGCTTAGGTTGTTGAGCCATAGATCTGTGCCTTTGAGCAGGCATAAATAGATAGGCCTTTAATGTTTTGTAAGAATGAGATCTAGGTCTGATTCTAGACTACACAGCCCATTCAATGTAATTGAATAGGGTAGGTAGATTGGAGGGAGGAGCTTGAAGATCCCTCTTAGGTAAACGATTGAATTGTATCTCATTTGAGGAGGGTAGTGGTAAGAGAGAGGAAGAGCTAGAAGATCATAGAGGAGAGTCTACGAGTAGAGAGCAGAAGAGAAGGAGTCGTGACCTTGTTATAGGCCATTCTCAGGAACACCTTGTAAATATAGGCGTGTGCCATATTTAATACAAATAACAGTTTTTCCTGCATGACTATGTGTTAAATGAATGTCTGTGAGTGTTATTTTTTATATTGTAGACGTATGTTGTAGGTTTGCATTTGCAGGAGTGTGTCTGATTTTAGGTGAAGGTATTTGAGGTTTCATGTTAGGAGGGCATGACAAAGTACTATGGTCTCTGAATACCAATGCACTAAAGCACTTCTGAATTCTGCAGGTTCAGAAAAAAGACGTGTTGCGGGCACAGGGACTGGAATCAACAACTCGGAGGAGACTTGTGAGGTTGTTGAACACCTTAGGAGAAAAGATTGTGTGGAAATACACAGTTGCAGACAGAGGCTTTGAGGAGTTCTTTGAATCTCTACCAGGTGGGCATTGAGCTAGTGCAAGGAGTGCACAAAGGAAGAATTTTGTTGAGAGTTCACTGAAGAAACATAATCACTAAGGATTTTGAAAGATCTGCCAGAGGGGCATTGAGAAGGTGCATAGAGTGCATAGAAAGAGGACATAACTGTTAGATGTTCTGTGAGAAGATACTCTGCCAGAAGGACATTGAGTAGGTGTGCAGATAGGCACAGAGGGAAGAGAACTCTTTGAGTTCTGTAATTTTAAGAAGAATACACTAAGGGATCTTCGCAGGGTTACTAAATACCCGAAAATACTCAGTAATAGGTTGCTTGAGTAGATGGAGAGCCAGGAGGGCATTTGAATTCTCCATCTGAGGGAGAAAGGAAAAAGGACAAGTTTCCCTTGGAGGTCGAAGCTACAGGAAAGATCAGGGTGGATAGCACATGTGTGTGCATGTGAATACTCTGCAGAGGTGCAGAAATGAAAGAAACCCTTGAGGATTTGAAGGATTTTCCAGGAGGAGTAGTGCTTTCAGCGCATGAAGTCGTAACTGCAAGGAGTGCAGAAGCTACAAAAACCTTTGACGAATTTAGAGTACCCAAAGCTTAGGAGGGAAAACGTTTTCATGTGGGCGACGAAGCTCCAAGTTGAAGAGTTCACAGAGGTAAACAGGCAAAGGTTGAGGCCTTTGAGAAACTTGAGATTCTTCTAAGGTTGGGAAGAAAATGTGCAGAGAAGCTCAAAGAAGCAACAGTTTCCATTGGATCCAGCCAGAGGGATTTGGACCGTTGGAAGGACTTCATGGCCAGGAGGTAGCACAAAGAGAAATGCACAGGAGAAATGACATGAGCTGTCAGATCTGGAGCGGAGAACCAGACAACGTTAGATCTATCAGGAGTTGCAAGGGAGTTAAGCCCTCATACAACCAAACAGAAGCAAAAGTCCCAAAAGGCAATGGGATATCGGGATATCGACACTTGGGATATCAGGGATCTCAAGGACATGGGGTTGGCCACTCGACATCAGAAACCCCGAAAATACGAGATTTGATCTGAGCCGTCTGTCTATTGAGACACATGGCGAAGATCAGGAGTTTGTCGGCATTTCGCAGGTCAGGACATCGGGGATCGAAAGGACACGATGCCGGAGCATTTTGGCATTTGATTTTGTGAAAACACGAAATGATAGAGGACCGTCCATCATAGGGGGACACGTGTCAGAAATCTAAGAGCTTGGGAAAAGCCCCGAAAGGATAGCCACTTCAGCATTTCACATGTCGGCATTTCAGAGGTCTAGAAGATGAGAGGTTCAGCGCATGGGTCGCGAAACCCTGAAATAAGGTTGGGGTCATATGAGATGCGATCACATGGACCAGGAGATAGACCTGGGGCTAAAGGATGTTCAGTGTGTTCGGCGAATCGGAACTTCTGTGATCGGATATCGCAGAGACAAGGGTTCTCGACAACGGGAATCAGAAAACCTCGAAACCTGAAATTACATTTTTCCTATTAAGGAAAGGCTAGCGGTCGGAGTGTAGAAGACCATGAGAAAATAAAAGGACCTATGGATCGGGTTTTCATTAGGGATTCTAGAAGGGAATTGAAAGAACCTCTTCGGCTCATGAACTGATAGAACGATCTTGTGAGTGAGGCACGTGTCAGTGGCATGTGCACTACGTCAAGTGTGGTATCAGAGTGAGAACTACATTTGTATATTTCAAGCAGAGGGAGAAGACAAAGGAAGAAAGCAAAGTACCGAAACTCTATGGTAATTGTTTGGAGGGAAAGCAGCAATTGAGAAGACAGTCGGCAGGACTGTAGGAAGAGGCTAAAGCACTCGGGTTTGCAGGAGTGAGTAGCAGATTTTCCAAGAAGGCAGACAGAGACAACGATATGGCTACTGAAGGCCGTAGATATGCTGGAAAAAAAAACCTAGAGATGTTGAGTACAACCAAAAGGAGGAAAGAAATTGTCGACATCAGGGAAAGAATGGAAGAGCTTGAACTGCGGATGCATCATAATACCAAGACGAGATGGGTATATGAATGGCCCATGAAGAAGCTGAAGATAAATTGGCCAGTCAAGGAGTTGATGGCTAGAAGATAGTGTAGGTTGTTAAAAGCATGGTTGAGGCATGCTGAAAACCTCAACATACCTGAGGAAATGGTTCAGATATGTGAACCAGAGACTAGGAAAATTCTTGGTGAAGAGAATGAAATGGTATCAGCTGGAGATCTCTAGAACTTCCAAGAGGGCAGAGAGGAAATTACAAATTTCTAGGTGGGCAAGGAATTGATATCAGCTGAAGATCTCACGGGCTGTCAGGAGGATATCCAAGGAATTTCACATTTCCAGCTGGGCAATGAAATGAGGTCGTTGCGGGATCTCAAAGACTGTCAGGGGGGCAGTGGAAGCATATCAAATTGCTAGGTGGGCAGAGATAAGCATTCAAGACTATCTAAAAGTCTCATGGAATAAGAGTTGTGTTCAATTCAACAAGGAGTGTTGATGAAGATGGGATCAGTTGATCTCAAAGTCTGTCAGGGAAGCAACGAACAGATCCCATATTGCCAGGTGGGAAGGGGTGAGGAAATGAGACTATTTGAGTGTCTCATGAACTCGGAAGTGAGTCTGAATTAGCTTGAGGAGTTGACAGAGCAGGTGAGCTTAGAGATGGATTTAGATCAGTAGATACAGCTGACAGAGAAGGAAGATTCATGTGGTTTACTAATCCATGTGAATGAATATGATGACAAGTTAAAGACTTTCACCATCCGAGAGGACAATCTGAGGAGCCTTATAATGATTTGGGGAATCGAAATATTCCTACCATTTTCCCAAGAGGAGGCAGAAATATGTGTCGTAGATGCAGAAACAGCCGAAGGACAGCCAACTGAGACTGTCAGGGAAGAGGAATTGGAGTAGACTTTGGAATCTCCCCAAGCATAAGAGAATGATGAGCATTCTGAGGAGTAGCTCAATATTTTCAGCCAGGATACTGAAAAGACTGCAACCTGGGAGTTTGCAACAAAAGAAGCAAACAACATTAGTTTGGCTGATCTATATGAACAAATTGAAGCCCTGGAGAGAAGGGTGAAAGTACAGGGGTGCACATCCAACAGGTGAAGTTGGAAGCTAATGAAGAAGGTAGGGGAGATCACAGTGATCTACCCATGGGTTGAAATTTTTTGCAGCTAAGAAGACTGCATGAACAGGACCAACCATTAGAGAAACTAGACGAAGTGATTGACATGATCAGAGAGCTGATGATCCGGTCAGCAGAAACTATCAGCAAGGAGAGGCTGAGTAGAGGGAAGGAATCAGCAACAACAGTGTAGAAGCAGCAGCAACAACAGCAAAGAGATGAAGTGAATGAATAGCTCCAGAAGATGGTTTGGGATCCAAGAGGATTTCCACAGCTGAGATGGGAAGCTCATGAGAAGGAGCTCATGAATTTTTTAGCTGAGGAGTATGATGCAGGAGCATCTCTCCATGTCATCTAGCCATCCAGCCAGCCATGTCAGCAAATTCAAATCGCGTGTTGAAGAGAGGTGCAACCTCATTTAAAATTTGAATGAATGTAATTTAATTGCTTAGGTTGTTGAGCCATAGAGTCGTGCCTTTGTGCATCCGTAAGTAGATAGGCCTTTAATGTTTTGTAAGGCTGAGATCCAGGTCCAATTCTAGACTAGACAACCCATTCAATATAATTGAATAGGGTAGGTATATTGGAGGGAGGAGCTCGAAGAGCCCTCTTAGGTAAAAGATCGAATTGTATCTCATTTTAGGAGGGTAGTGGTAAGAGAGAGGAAGAGATAGAAGAGCATAGAGGAGATTCTGTGAGTAGAGAGAAGAAGAGAAGAAGCTGTGACCTTGTTATAGGTCGTGCTCAGGAACACCTTGTAAATACAGGTGTGTGCCATATTTAATACAAATAGCAGTTTTTCCTCCATGACTATGTATTAAATGAATGTCTGTGAGTGTTCTTTTGTATGTTGTAGATGTATTCTGTAGGTTTTCATTTGCAGGAGTGTGTCTGATTTCAGGTGAAGGTCTTTGAGATTTCATGTCAGGAGGGCATGACAGAGTACTACGGTCTTTGAATACCAGTGCACTAAAGCACTTCTGAATTCTGCGGGTTCAGACAAAGATGTGTTGCGGGAATATGGACTGGAATCAGAAACTCGGAGGAGACTTGTGAGGTTGTTGAACACCTTAGAAGGCAAGGTTGTGTGGAGATACACAGTTGCATACAAAAGCTTTGAGGAGTTCTGTGAATCTCTGTCAGGTGGGCATTGAGCCAGTGCAAGGAGTTCACAAAGGAATAATTCTGCGGAGAGTTCACTGAAGAAATAGAATCACTAAGGATTCTGAGAGCTCTGTCAGAGGGGCATTGAGAAGGTGCATAGAGTGAATAGAAAGAGGATAGAACTGTTGGACATTATCTGAGAAGATACTTTGCCAGGAGGGCATTGATTAGGTGTGCAGATAGACATAGAGGAAAGAGAACTCTTTGAGTTCTGTAATTTAAAGGAGAATCCACTAAGGGATCTTTGCAGGGTTACTGAATACCCAGAAATACTCAGTAATAGGTTTCTTGAGTAGATGGAGAGATAGGAGGGTATCTGAATTCTCCATCTGAGGGAGAAAGGAAGAAGGACAAGTTTCCCTTGGAGGTCGAAGCTACAGGAAAGCTCAGGGTGGATAGCACCTTTGTGTGCATGTGAATACTCTGCAGAGGTGCATAAATCAAAGAACCCCTTGAGGATTAGAAGGATTTACTAGGAGGAGTAGTGCTTTCAGTGCACAGAGTCGTAACTGCAAGGAGTGCAGAAGCTACAAAACCCTTTGACGAATTCAGAGTACCCAAAGCTCAGGAGGGACAATGTTTTCATCCGCACGACGAAGCTCCAAGTCAAAGATTTCATAGAGGTTAATAGGCAAAGGTCGAGGCCTTTGAGAAACTTGAGATTCTTCCAAGGCTAGGAAGAAAACGTGCGGAGAAACTCGGAGAAGCAACAGTTGCCATTGGATCGAGCCAGAGGGATCTGGACCATTGGAAGGACTTCACGGCCAGGAGGCAGCACAAGGAGAAGTGCATAGGATAAATGATTTGAGCCATTGGATCTGGAGCAGAGAACTCGACAGCGTTAGATATGTTAGGAGTTTCGAGGGAGTTAAGCCCTCATACAGTCGAACAGAAGTGAAAGTCCCAAAAGGCAATGGGATCTCGGGATATCGACACTCGGGATATCAGGGATATCGAGGACGTGGGGTTGGTCGCTCGACATCAAAAACCCCGAAAATATGAGATTTGATCTGAGTCGTCTGTCTGTTGAGACACGTGGTGGAGATCGAGAGTCCGTCGACATTTCGTAAGTCGAGATATCGGGGATCGAAAGGACACGATGCCGGAGCATTTCGACATTTGATTTTGTGAAAATGTGAAATGATGGAGGACCATCCATCATAGGGGGACATCTGGGGGAAATCTAAGAGCTCAGGAAAAGCCCCGAAAGGATAGCTACTTCGACATTTTGCATGTTGACATTTCAGAGGTCTAGAAGATGAGAGGTTGAGTGCGTGGGTCGCAAAACCCCAAAATAAGGTCGGGGTCATATGAGATGCGGTCACATGGACCAGGAGATAGCCCTGGGGCTAAAGGATGTTAAGTGTGTTTGGCGAATCGAAACTTCTGTGATCAGGGATCATGAAGACAAGGGTTCTCGACAATGGGAATCAAAAAACCCCAAAACCCGAAATTACATTTTTCCTATTAAGGAAAGGCCAGCGGTTGGAGTGTAGAATACCATGAGAAAAGACAAGGACCTGTGGATTAGGTTTTCATCAGGGATTCCAGAAGGGAATTGAAATAAATTCTTTGGCTCATGAACTGATAGAATGATCCTGTGAGCAGGGTGCGTGTCAGTGGTGTGCGCACTGCATCACCTAGGCTCACTTGCTCCATACATTGGTGAATATTTTGTAATGAATTTTGGCCATCATATGTTCTTCTGACCTCAGATATTAGGGGGAATCTATTATAACCCTAAATTTCTCCATACAAGCATACCTGGCATTTGGCCCTCTTACTTGCTATTTTTTCCAAGCCATCATTGAGCAACTCTTCTTAAAAACACTATTTTTGAAGATGTATGCGCCCTGCAACACTATTGTCTGCATACACATGCCTGTTGCACCACTACATATCACATACGTATGCTAGATACACCATTACAACCAGTGTATATCCACAAAAGTTGCAAAAATTAAGAAGTTGCAAGAAATTTGTTGAGATTACAGGCTATTGGGTAGTTTTCCAACTGTCCCACTGCCTATATCCCATCACCCAACTGAATAACCATCCTTTTTTCATATAAAAGAAGGTTTGGGGGTCTCATTCCTAAGAGAAGTATAAGAACAGTGAAACCCTATCTATTTTACATGCCCTCCTTGCCCCAAATAATTTCAAGCACCTTGTGAGATTTGTATCAAAATTTCCCATTCTTTCCTTTTTCCTCCATCATAAGCCTATTCCATTTCCTTAGAATAAGTGTGAGAGGATAAAGATACGTGGAAGTGTATTTTGAGCTTGGTGAAGTGGAGCCAAGACCAAGTTCATGGAGCAGTTACCGACCTTTTTTGTAAGTAAACATTGTGATATCAATAAAAGAAATACTTTTCCTGTCCTGAAATATGATGTGTCAAATGTTTGTATTCATTTTATGTTTCATTCTAACATCTGACCCATGATTTATATATGAGATGCATGTTTGTAGTTCTCTATTTATGTGTTTGTGAATGTAGGTCATACTTGGGAGGAGACTTGTAGTCAACAGAGATATCAAACGCGAGAGGATCGACACCAGACATGGAGTAAAAGGTAAAGTTACCTGATCTTTTCACTTTATCTTTCATATATGAATGTGAGATATGTTCAGGATAGTTAGAAAGGTAGGAGACTTTTAGACGGTTATATCTGCCTACATGTTGAACCCTAGTGTAGTCCATAGGGGGGGTTTCCCACTATAGCACTAAGGAAGATGATTTCAAAGTGGGGGATTTGGTGTTGAAATGGGATGCCAGAAATTAAGACAGAGGAAAGCATGGAAAATCCGTCCATCTGTGGTTGGAACATTTACAAATTGTGGTGTACCATGGAAATAATTCCTATATGCTACATGAACATAATGGAGATCCCGTTGGTGGGGGAACTGTGAATGGTAGGTTTCTCAAGAATTATATCGCTTGAATAAGTTTTCACCCTTTCCATTTCATTGTATATAACCATTTTAGTTTTTCAGTTGATGCGATTTAAATCAAATCAATAGAAATTGAATCCTAAACCGAAGGCCCTAAGTTTATGCTGAGTATTTCTGGAGATATGTGAAAAAAGTTTCGTGAATTAGTTGTTGATCGATTTCGTTGCATGAGTGAAATAAATCCCAAAGGATGAGAACTTGGTATGTTGTTCTTTTCTACCTCGTTGGGATGATAGCATCCCCAATTGGAGCCCATGTTAGTCACCATTCCATTTTTTATGTGAAATCAAAATTTCAGAATCTAGCAGAATGCTAAATTCGTTTGGAAGCCTAATAAACTAGAAAAAGAGATAAATATGACAAGGAAGGTTTAAAGCTGGCAGGAGCACTAAGATGATGGGGCCCAATGCATCATGGATCATGAGTTCTCAAGATCAACGGTCGAGGATGATTTTTTTTTTTTTTAAGCAAGAAGTATTATATATTAAAGGCCTTCCAAAACCAAAGTACAGTTTCAAAATATAGAAATAGCCATACTGTAATTACTAGACTACCCCAACAAAGGGGAAACCAGTCCAGCCAGCAGGGGAGTCAAGCATAAGTGGCGTAATAAACTAAGAAAATTAGTCTCAGACAGACTGGTCACCAGTTAAAAAAGAAAAGAAGCTAACAAGACCTAAAATACCACTATGGGCCTAGACATTTGGCGAATAACCTAGCCAGGTGGCGTGGAAGTCCTCGGTCCAAGGTTCCTCCTCGACATACGTCACTTGGTCTTCCCATTGCACTTCAACTTCCACATCGCTCGCAGTTCTATCGGCACCTGTCAAAGTGTCCTACAACGGTCGACGTGCTATGTCCACCTCCATGGCCATGTCCTTGTGCTTGGCCTGCTCCAGCCCATTCTCTACGGATCGTTTCACCTTGGCATTTGCTCCACTGGTAGTTGCACAGGGTTCCTCCACTAAAGCCACCCCTACCAGGTCCAAGGGGAAAGCCTCTTGAAGGGAGGAAAGAAGCTGAAGAAGGACCGCTACCTTTTCGTTCATGTCTTGCAAGCAAAATTGAAGGTCCTCCAACCCCTGACGGAGTTCAACGACCAAACCGTAAAGGATGGCTAGGCTTTCTCTTAGCTGCGTGTTGTAGAAGGAGTCAGAGGATTGGTTCTCAGAGTTCCAAAGCTTGCGAGGAGGAGGAGGCTTGCCTCTAGTTTTCCTTAAATAATAAAAAACTGATATAGGGGCCGACTCAACCATTGGAGGGGCAAGAAGGGGACACGAGGAGGAGCTTGGCATCAGGGGGATGATTGCTAGACAAATAAACTGCAAAACATGTGGAGCGGGAGAGGAAGAAATAAAAGGCTTGGGCTGGAGGGAAGGGGAGGAGGAGATGGAGGGTGAGTCAGGGGGAGAGATAGAAGGCCGACGAGGTTTCCATG
>JZKD02S1071501.1:0-13203 GCA_000966675.3 Picea glauca | reverse complement strand
CCCTCAACATTCATAAACAATTTTAAAACATTTGCATTTCTAAACAAATCTAAAAATGTTTAGATTTCTTGAATTTTCTGAGCTCTGCTTGGCTTTGTAGGAAACTTAGGCATTAGCCCTTTTCTCTCAATTCCCGAACCCACGTGACCAGGGTTCGTGACCAAGCACTAGATCTTCAAGGTTCTATAATCGGGACTTTGGAATTTCGGGTTTTGGAGGTTCCCATACTCGGTTCTCTCTCCAACTCTCTACTTCCGAACTTCTGACCTTTCTAGCCTCTTAGCCCATAGTACAACTGTCACCAACCACGGTGGTGACACATGTTTCTCTTAAGAAGGTCCACGCTACTCTAGGAGACGCCATCTAGCCCCACTGCTTCTACTTTTTCCTTCGAGACCCACTGGAACGTGGCACACATCCCATGTGTCCTTGTCCATCCTAGTGACGTCAACCCAACTCACTACTTTGGCTCATGGGGATTTTACAATTTCGGGCTTCAATATTTTGGCCGCCCGCACATCCTACTCCTCCCAACAACTAATCTCCCAAAATTACTATATGTTCTTCTTCTTGATCCAACAGTCGAGATATTTTTCCTAGATCTACAGTGTAGATCTTCTCAGGTTTATAGGGTTTCAGGTTTTGAAAGTTTTCATCTCAACGCACCCTGCTTTTCCCGATAGCCGAACTCCCGAAAGGCTTCTCGGATATCCTTCTGACACCTTCTCTAGATCTAACAATCATAAAGGTATCTAATTCCGAACAGATCTTATGGCTCCCACACTCTAAGTCTTGAGCACTCTCTCTCTGTGGTCAAATACCACATCGGTTACAATTTTATTCTACCGCTACCCCTATTGAGCTTTGTAACATGGCCAAGTAACTCCTTGGTGCTCAGGAATACTCTAAGGTTTGAAATTGGTTCCTCCAACACAATTTCCACTCGATACCTTGGGTCCAAAGACCACTTATTCATCCCAACTAGGATCATTGTTGAAACATTGGGCTCTGATAACAAATTGTAACGTCCCCAACCACCAACAGGCCAACAAACACCACTACATGGAACAGAACTTAAAAATAGTATGCTTTTAAATGAAGTTAAAGGACTTAATAGAGTAAACATAGATTTACTGCTAACATACAGAATTAATGGAATTAACAGTAAATCCATTCATTGCAACAGAATACATGATAATATTGCAAGCATCACAGACATGCATTTTAATTGAAATTAAACACATGCATATACTTATCTTCGAAACTATTGTAACTCCACCAACTACGTGCAGACCTTCCATGAACCTCCCAACCTTAGACCTCTCTGCTCATCATGCTCAACAGTGGGTCACCCCTGAGCTAGGACCAAGCTCCACCGAGGTAAGGGAATCCTAGACTAGGCTGAGGTGACAGGAAAACTGCATAGAGAAACCGGAAGGATTCTCTCTAGGAGACTTCTTACACCCACTACTCACGTAATCTNTTTTAGCTTGTTGAACATTATGGAAAAATCTCACTTTTCCATTTTTGTGGGGACAATATTTGTACTTGTGGTTCCCCTGACATCCCTAACATTGAATGGGTGCCTGTCTTGGCCTTTGTTCCCCTATGTCATCCATTCTTAGCTCTCTAAACGATGGTTTTCCTTGAGGGATGTTTCTGAAAAAAGGTAGGTTTGTTTCCCTTCTGCCTCTGTTCTTTCTTGAACTTCATCTGGTCATCCCAAGCCTTCCGAAAAATGGGATTTCCTCTTTGTTACTCATATAAGAATTTCACTCTTCTTATCGTTTCTTCCATAGTATTAGGGTCATCATACTAGATATTGTCACAAATGGAAGGTGGAAATCCACTTAGATACCTCTGAATCTTGACAGCCTCATCTTTGATGAACGACACATACTTCAACAATTCCAAAAATCTTTGTTCGTATTCATCAATGGTCATGTTGCCTAGCTTGAGTTCAAAGAACAACTTCATCTTTCTGTCATAATATATCTTAGTAAAGTATTTCTTCTCGAACGACCTCTTTAATTATTTCCAAGTGATATATTTCTCTCTAATGTGTTGCACCTACACTAGTTGATCCCACCACATGGATTATTTTCCTTTCAGTTGATATATCACAATTCTTCCTTCTGCATGAGAGGAATAATTCTGCAGTTGGAAGTATTTCCCCATACCAAGCAACCATGTTTCGACCTCTTCCTCCTTCTTATGTTATCCATCAAACGTATGAGGATTAATCTTGTTCATCTCTCCCTTCGGTTCATCTACTCCAGACCTCCTATGCTTTCTGATAGGAGATGGTCTTGAACTACTGTGTGCTTCCTTACCGGAATGATTTGGGGAGCGACGACAATGTCTTCTAACACTCCTTGATCTTCTTTTCCTCTCAGGGGTCCTGCAACTCCCTATTTTTCTTGAGTCACTCTCCTTGTCCAAATTATTTTCTATCCTATCCAGGCTCCATATCAACTTCAATTTGAATTCTCCCTATTGATCCATGGCTTTCAAGATCTTTCTTCTATTAGCTTGATGATCCTGGGAATCCTTCTATAATATTTCAATGATTTTCATCATGTTACCTTCTTTATCCATCTCTTTTCTATACCCATTGGAGTTTGATCCTTCAAATCCCAAGTGGACGTCCATTCCTTTTGCTTCATACTCAGAATTGGAAGTAGTCCATGCCTCCTCCATTTTTTTCACTCAGTGGCAATTCTAATCGATTCTTGCACTCACCAAACTTCTACAATCACAACATGGAGACAAACAAAATTTGTGAGGCCATCATTCCTTAACAATTCCCTCAACATTCATAAACAATTTTAAAACATTTGCATTTCTAAACAAATCTAAAAATGTTTAGATTTCTTGAATTTTCTGAGCTCTGCTTGGCTTTGTAGGAAACTTAGGCATTAACCCTTTTCTCTCAATTCCCGAACCCAAGTGACCAGGGTTTGTGACCAAGCACTAGATCTTCAAGGTTCTATAATCGAGACTTTGGACTTTCGGGTTTTGGAGGTTCCCATACTCGGTTCTCTCTCCAACTCTCTACTTCCGAACTTCTGACCTTTCTAGCCTCCTAGCCCATAGTACAACTGTCACCAACCACGGTGGTGACACATGTTTCTCTTAAGAAGGTCCACATTACTCTAGGAGACGCCATCTAGCCCCACTGCTTATACTTTTTCCTTCGGGACCCACTGGCACGTGGCACACATCCCATGTGTCCTTGTCCATCCCAGTGACGTCAACCCAACTCACTACTTTGGCTCATCGGGATTTTACAATTTCGGGCTTCAATATTTTGGCCGCCCACACATCCTACTCCTCCCAACAACTGATCTCCCAAAATTACTATATGTTCTTCTTCTTGATCCAACAGTCGAGATATTTTTCCTAGATCTACGGTGTAGATCTTCTCAGGTTTATAGGGTTTCAGGTTTCAAAAGTTTGCATCTCAACGCACCCTTCTTTTCCCGATAGCCGAACTCCCGAAAGGCTTCTCAGATATCCTTCTGACACCTTCTCTAGATCTAACAATCATAAAGGTATCTAATTCCAAACAGATCTTATGGCTCCCACACTCTAAGTCTTGAGCACTCTCTCTCTGTGGTCAAATACCACATCGGTTACAATTTTATTCTACCGCTACCCCTCTTGAGCTTTGTAACATGGCCAAGTAACTCCTTGGTGCTCAGGAATACTCTAAGGTTCGAAATTGGTTCCTCCAACACAATTTCCACTCGATACCTTGGGTCCAAAGACCACTTATTCATCCCAACTAGGATCATTGTTGAAACATTGGGCTCTGATAACAAATTGTAACGTCCCCAACCACCAACAGGCCAACAAACACCACTACATGGAACAGAACTTAAAAATAGTATGCTTTTAAATGAAGTTAAAGGACTTAATAGAGTAAACATAGATTTACTGCTAACATACAGAATTAATGGAATTAACAGTAAATCCATTCATTGCAACAGAATACATGATAATATTGCAAGAATCACAGACATGCATTTTAATTGAAATTAAACACATGCATATACTTATATTTGAAACTATTGTAACTCCACAAACTACGTGAAGACCTTCCATGAACCTCCCAACCTTAGACCTCTCTGCTCATCATGCTCAACAATGGGTCACCCCTGAGCTAGGACCAAGCTCCACCGAGGTAAGGGAATCCTAGACTAGGCTGAGGTGACAGGAAAACTGCACAGAGAAACCAGAAGGATTCTCTCCAGGAGCCTTCTTACACCCACTACTCACGTAATCTCATTCCCCACATGCCTGTTCCACCTGGGAGTATACAACTTCACAAGCACAGTCCATTGGTGCTTCACCTCCCTCTCTAGGTCTTGGCAACATGCCAGATCAGGAACTCTCTGAGCTCCTTAGCTGGTGTTGGACTCTCTCTAGGAGAAAACCACTTCCCAACAAACTCTCTCACCTAGAGAGAGTTGCTCATAGGCCTGACAACTTGCCTCTTCTACCATGGGCCCGACAACCCGATTCTTCGACTAGTTTCAACCCAATTCCCGCAAGTTTAGGTTGACACCACCAACAACAGGAAAAACTGGGTGTGGACATCCAGAAGATGGAAACAACCATAGTTCAACACTCATTCACGTAAGAATGAAAATCACAATAGTATATGGGAATAGGTCCTCAAATGGAAATGGCCAAATGCTACACACAACACGCTCGGGATATTTCCCCAGTGGCGGGTTCCACAGAAGACACAGAACAATTCACCGGTTTTGGTTCTCAGAATTGCATGAGGGAACAGAGGATCCAAAGCAAAGGAAAATGGTTTCAGACAGAGGATCTGGAAACTGGTAGCATGGACACAACAACGGAGGACCAACCCCCAAAATGACTCAACTCAACAGTTTTAACTGCATGCGCCCGGGTCGACACCTATCTTCCTAGAGCTGCATATGTTCCATTTTTGCACATGCTGGAGCTGCATGTGTTGCCCCTCCCAGGAATTAGGATAAAAACATACATTTCACATAGATTTTGTAATAATAATAAATTACTATTTCCAAGGACTCAAGCCCCTAAGCTTAGCCCCTCTTCCAACCTTCCATCCCCCTTTTCCCTTGTCCACTCTATGGAAGCTTAGTATCCCATCACTCTTTTTTCGAGTTCGATTTGCACACAATGATGTTTATTCTTTATTAATGTTCTGCATATTACATATACAAAAATAGGCTTTTGGCCTTAATACTTAGGCTCTCTGTCCTAATAAACACATAATCCCACAAACTTATCAATACTTGGCTCACCAACCTACAAAACATGATTATAGTTCATAAAAATGATTACAATTCATAATATAACTGGGGCACTGCCGGGGGATATTACATGATCTATATAACTATGTCTAGCCCCTGAATCAATTAAAATAGTAAATGCATGGTTGTTGATCATACCTTCTACTTCAATCATGTACGACTAATATTCAACTTTCTTGTTGTCCAGGGCTATGTAGATCCTTGGCATTCTACTGCCCATGTCCTCCACTATTTCAGCTTGCTAAACATTATGGACAACTCTCACTTTGCCATTTCTGTGGGGACAATATTTGTACTTGTGGTTCCCCTGACAACCCCAACACTGAATGGGCATATTTCTTGGCCTTTGTTCCCTTATGTCATCCATTCTTGGCTCTCTAAATGATGGTTTTCCTTGAGGATTTTTTTTGAAAAAGGGAGGTTTGTTTCCCTTCTGCCTCTGTTCTTTCTTGAACTTCATCTGGTCATCCCAAGCATTCTGAAAAGTGTGATTTCCTCTTTGTTGCTTATATAATCATTTATCTATTCTTATTATTTCTTCCATAGTCTTAGGGTCATCATACTGGATCTTGTCACCAATGGAAGGTGGCAATCCACTTAGATACCTCTAAATCTTGAAAGCATCATCTTGATGAACGAGACATTATCAATTCCAAAAATCTTCATTCATATTCATCAATGGTCATGCTTCCTAGCTTGAGTTCAAAGAAATCCTTCATATTTTTGTCATAATATCACTTAGTCAAGTATTTATTCTCGAAATAACTCTTGAATTATATCCAAGTGATATATTTCTCTCTAATGTGCTACACCTGCACCAATTGATCCCACCACATGGATGCTTTTCCTTTCAAATTATACATCGCAATTCTTCCTTCATCATGAGAGAAATAATTCTATAATTGGAAGTATTTCCTTATACCAACCAACCATGTTTTGACCTCTTCCTCCTTCTTATGTTCTCCATCAAACATAGGAGGCTTAATCTTGTTCATCTCTCCCATCAGTTCATCTACTCTAGACCTCTTATGATTTCTGATAGGAGATGGGCTTGAACTATTGTGTGCTTCCTTACCAAAATTCTTTGGGGAGCGATGACGATGTTTGCTAACACTCCTTGATCTTCTTTTCCTCTCAGGGGTCCTGGGACCCCTTGTTTTTCTTGAGTCACTCTCCTTGTCCAACTTCTTTTCAATTCTATCCACTCTCTGTATCAAATTCAAGTTGAATTCTCCCTGTTGATCCCTGGCTTTCATGAGTTTTATGCTATCATCTCGGCAAGCCTAGGCATCCTTCTGTAATATTTCAATGATTTTCATCATGTGCCCTTATTTATACATCTCTTTTCCGTACCCATTGGATTTCGATCCTTCAACTCCCAAGTGGACATCCATTCCTTTTGCTTCATCCTTGAAACTGGAAGTAGTTCGTGCCTCCTCCATTCTTTGCACTCAATGGCAATTCTAATCGGTTCTAGCACTCACCAGACTCTGCAATCACAATGTGTAGACAACCATAATTTGCTAGGCCATCATTCCTTAACAATTCCCTCAGCATTCATAAACAATTTTAAAACATTTGCATTTCTAAACAAATCTAAAAACGTTCATTTTTCATGAGTTTTCTGAGCGCTCCTCGGCTCTATAGGAAACTCAGGCCTAGCCCTTTTCTCTCAGTTCCCCAACCCACACGACCAGGGTTCGTGACCAAGTGCTAGATCTTAAAGGTTCTCTAATTGGGACTTCAGAATTTTGGGTTTTGGAGGTTCCCATACTCTCTTCCCTCTCCAACTCCCGACATCCAAACTTCCAACCTTTCTAGCCTCCGAGCCCATACTATAGTTGTCACCAACCAAGGTGGTGACATGCATTTCTCTTAAGAAGGTCCATGTTACTCTAGGTGATACCATCTGACCCCACTACTTTTAATTTTTCCTTTGGGACCCACTGGCACGTGGCACACATCCCATGTTTCCTCGTCCATCCCAGTGATGTCAGCCTGACTCACTACTTTGGCTCATTGGGATTTTGTGATTTTGGGCTTCAGGATTTTGTGCGTTTGCACATCCTACTCCTCCCAATAGTCGATCTCCTGAAATTACTATCTATTCTTTTGCTTGACCCAATGGTCGAGATATTTTTCCGAGATCTACGGTGTAGATCTTCTCGGGTTTTCAGGGTTTCTGATTTTGGAAGTTTGCACCTCACCGCACCCTACTTTTCCCGATAGTCGAACTCCCAAAAGGCTTCCTAGATATCCTTCCAACACCTTCTCCAAATATAACAGTCATAAAGGTCTCTCCTTCCAAATAGATCATATGTCTCCCACACTCCAAGTGTTGAGCGCTCTCTCTCCGTGGTCAATAACCACGCCGGTTACGGTTATATTCTATCGCTACCCCTCTTGAGCTTCGTAACACGGCCAAGTAACTCCTTGGCACTTAGGAATTCTCTAAGGTTCGAAATTGGTTCCTCCAACACAATTTCCACTCGATACCTTGGTTCCAAAGACCACTTATCCGGCCCATCCAGGCTCAACATTGAAACCTTGGGCTCTGATACCAAATTGTAACGTCCCCGGACACCAACAGGTCGACAAATGCCACTACGCGGAATAGAACTTAAATAGTGTGCTTTTAAATGAAKTTAAAGGACTTAAYAGAGTAAACATAGATTTAYTKCTAACATACAKAATTAATGGAATTAACAGTAAATCCATTCATTGCAACAGAATACATGATAATATTGCAAGAATCACAGACATGCATTTTAATTGAAATTAAACACATGCATATACTTATATTTGAAACTATTGTAACTCCACAAACTACGTGAAGACCTTCCATGAACCTCCCAACCTTAGACCTCTCTGCTCATCATGCTCAACAATGGGTCACCCCTGAGCTAGGACCAAGCTCCACCGAGGTAAGGGAATCCTAGACTAGGCTGAGGTGACAGGAAAACTGCACAGAGAAACCAGAAGGATTCTCTCCAGGAGCCTTCTTACACCCACTACTCACGTAATCTCATTCCCCACATGCCTGTTCCACCTGGGAGTATACAACTTCACAAGCACAGTCCATTGGTGCTTCACCTCCCTCTCTAGGTCTTGGCAACATGCCAGATCAGGAACTCTCTGAGCTCCTTAGCTGGTGTTGGACTCTCTCTAGGAGAAAACCACTTCCCAACAAACTCTCTCACCTAGAGAGAGTTGCTCATAGGCCTGACAACTTGCCTCTTCTACCATGGGCCCGACAACCCGATTCTTCGACTAGTTTCAACCCAATTCCCGCAAGTTTAGGTTGACACCACCAACAACAGGAAAAACTGGGTGTGGACATCCAGAAGATGGAAACAACCATAGTTCAACACTCATTCACGTAAGAATGAAAATCACAATAGTATATGGGAATAGGTCCTCAAATGGAAATGGCCAAATGCTACACACAACACGCTCGGGATATTTCCCCAGTGGCGGGTTCCACAGAAGACACAGAACAATTCACCGGTTTTGGTTCTCAGAATTGCATGAGGGAACAGAGGATCCAAAGCAAAGGAAAATGGTTTCAGACAGAGGATCTGGAAACTGGTAGCATGGACACAACAACGGAGGACCAACCCCCAAAATGACTCAACTCAACAGTTTTAACTGCATGCGCCCGGGTCGACACCTATCTTCCTAGAGCTGCATATGTTCCATTTTTGCACATGCTGGAGCTGCATGTGTTGCCCCTCCCAGGAATTAGGATAAAAACATACATTTCACATAGATTTTGTAATAATAATAAATTACTATTTCCAAGGACTCAAGCCCCTAAGCTTAGCCCCTCTTCCAACCTTCCATCCCCCTTTTCCCTTGTCCACTCTATGGAAGCTTAGTATCCCATCACTCTTTTTTCGAGTTCGATTTGCACACAATGATGTTTATTCTTTATTAATGTTCTGCATATTACATATACAAAAATAGGCTTTTGGCCTTAATACTTAGGCTCTCTGTCCTAATAAACACATAATCCCACAAACTTATCAATACTTGGCTCACCAACCTACAAAACATGATTATAGTTCATAAAAATGATTACAATTCATAATATAACTGGGGCACTGCCGGGGGATATTACATGATCTATATAACTATGTCTAGCCCCTGAATCAATTAAAATAGTAAATGCATGGTTGTTGATCATACCTTCTACTTCAATCATGTACGACTAATATTCAACTTTCTTGTTGTCCAGGGCTATGTAGATCCTTGGCATTCTACTGCCCATGTCCTCCACTATTTCAGCTTGCTAAACATTATGGACAACTCTCACTTTGCCATTTCTGTGGGGACAATATTTGTACTTGTGGTTCCCCTGACAACCCCAACACTGAATGGGCATATTTCTTGGCCTTTGTTCCCTTATGTCATCCATTCTTGGCTCTCTAAATGATGGTTTTCCTTGAGGATTTTTTTTGAAAAAGGGAGGTTTGTTTCCCTTCTGCCTCTGTTCTTTCTTGAACTTCATCTGGTCATCCCAAGCATTCTGAAAAGTGTGATTTCCTCTTTGTTGCTTATATAATCATTTATCTATTCTTATTATTTCTTCCATAGTCTTAGGGTCATCATACTGGATCTTGTCACCAATGGAAGGTGGCAATCCACTTAGATACCTCTAAATCTTGAAAGCATCATCTTGATGAACGAGACATTATCAATTCCAAAAATCTTCATTCATATTCATCAATGGTCATGCTTCCTAGCTTGAGTTCAAAGAAATCCTTCATATTTTTGTCATAATATCACTTAGTCAAGTATTTATTCTCGAAATAACTCTTGAATTATATCCAAGTGATATATTTCTCTCTAATGTGCTACACCTGCACCAATTGATCCCACCACATGGATGCTTTTCCTTTCAAATTATACATCGCAATTCTTCCTTCATCATGAGAGAAATAATTCTATAATTGGAAGTATTTCCTTATACCAACCAACCATGTTTTGACCTCTTCCTCCTTCTTATGTTCTCCATCAAACATAGGAGGCTTAATCTTGTTCATCTCTCCCATCAGTTCATCTACTCTAGACCTCTTATGATTTCTGATAGGAGATGGGCTTGAACTATTGTGTGCTTCCTTACCAAAATTCTTTGGGGAGCGATGACGATGTTTGCTAACACTCCTTGATCTTCTTTTCCTCTCAGGGGTCCTGGGACCCCTTGTTTTTCTTGAGTCACTCTCCTTGTCCAACTTCTTTTCAATTCTATCCACTCTCTGTATCAAATTCAAGTTGAATTCTCCCTGTTGATCCCTGGCTTTCATGAGTTTTATGCTATCATCTCGGCAAGCCTAGGCATCCTTCTGTAATATTTCAATGATTTTCATCATGTGCCCTTATTTATACATCTCTTTTCCGTACCCATTGGATTTCGATCCTTCAACTCCCAAGTGGACATCCATTCCTTTTGCTTCATCCTTGGAACTGGAAGTAGTTCGTGCCTCCTCCATTCTTTGCACTCAGTGGCAATTCTAATCGGTTCTATCACTCACCGGACTCTGCAATCACAATGTGTAGACAACCATAATTTGCTATGCCATCATTCCTTAACAATTCCCTCAGCATTCATAAACAATTTTAAAACATTTGCATTTCTAAACAAATCTAAAAATGTTCATTTTTCATGAGTTTTCTGAGCGCTCCTCGGCTCTATAGGAAACTCAGGCCTTAGCCCTTTTCTCTCAGTTCCCCAACCCACATGACCAGGGTTCGTGACCAAGTGCTAGATCTTAAAGGTTCTCTAATTGGGACTTCAGAATTTTGGGTTTTGGAGGTTCCCATACTCTCTTCCCTCTTCAACTCCCAACATCCAAACTTCTGACCTTTCTAGCCTCCGAGCCCATAGTATAGCTGTCACCAACCATGGTGGTGACATGCATTGCTCTTAAGAAGGTCCATGTTACTCTAGGTGATACCATATGACCCCACTACTTTTAATTTTTCCTTCGGGACCCACTGGCACGTGGCACACATCCCATGTTTCCTCGTCCATCCCAATGATGTCAGCCTGACTCACTACTTTGGCTCATTGGGATTTTGTGATTTTGGGCTTCAGGAGTTTGTGCGTCTGCACATCCTACTCCTCCCAATAGTCGATCTCCTGAAATTACTATCTATTCTTTTTCTTGACCCAATGGTCGAGATATTTTTCCGAGATCTACGATGTAGATCTTCTCGGGTTTTCAGGGTTTCTGATTTTGGAAGTTTGCACCTCACCGCACCCTACTTTTCCCGATAGTCGAACTCCCAAAAGGCTTCCTAGATATCCTTCCAACACCTTCTCCAAATATAACAGTCATAAAGGTCTCTCCTTCCAAATAGATCATATGTCTCCCACACTCCAAGTGTTGAGCGCTCTCTCTCCGTGGTCAATAACCACGCCGGTTACGGTTATATTCTATCGCTACCCCTCTTGAGCTTCGTAACACGGCCAAGTAACTCCTTGGCACTTAGGAATTCTCTAAGGTTCGAAATTGGTTCCTCCAACACAATTTCCACTCGATACCTTGGTTCCAAAGACCACTTATCCGGCCCATCCAGGCTCAACATTGAAACCTTGGGCTCTGATACCAAATTGTAACGTCCCCGGACACCAACAGGTCGACAAATGCCACTACGCGGAATAGAACTTAAATAGTGTGCTTTTAAATGAATTTAAAGGACTTAACAGAGTAAACATAGATTTATTTCTAACATACATAATTAATGGAATTAACAGTAAATCCATTCATGCAACANTTGGAGTCTCTGAGTTACTTCCATAACTCTGCTCTGGATAGTGTGGATCTATTGTTGGGCGGTGCTTTGCTCTTGGGAGCACTTCATTCTTTCCACAACTAAAAGAGGCTTCAGCTGCACTTGTATTATTTCATCTTGACACTTCGCCTCTTGGAGCTACAACTCTAGTGCCTTTAGTTCTAGATTCTCTATGAGTTTCTCGCAGGTTTGGGCACTACGATAAGTAATTTTCTTACATTCCATAGTAAGGGATTTTATTCTCTCAACTGTGCTTCGAGCAATTGCTACTCTTTGGTCCCTTACAACCTGTGCGATCTCGGGCACTGTGTGGAGCTCTAAGTTTGCTATGAATTGTTGTAACTGTTGGATAACTTCTAAGAGTTGTTCCACTTGCTACGTGACTCGATATTCTGACTTTATTTCGACGACTACCACAGAGTGAAGTGCTCTGCTGATTGATTCTTTTACTTCAAGTATCTCTGGGAGAAGCTATTCTTTTCCTTGTTGCATTTATTCTTTTTCTTCATCGAACTTCGCTTGGAGATCAATATTTTCCTATTCTGCAGCTCGACGTTGTTCGAAAATTACTCCTTGTACTTGTGTCAAATCCTGGGTGGCTTGGTCGATTTATTCCTGTGCTCATCAGAGGCGAGCTTCGACTATATTATCTATTCGATGGAGTTGGACTAGTGCATCTCCCAAATTTGGTTCTCCTGGCGCAGTGGAGACTGAACAATTGGACTGAAGATCCTGTTGTACCCCTTGGAGTTCGACTTCGATCCTATCATACATTTCTTCCTACTTGGCCATTTGTTTCTCTATTATTTCTAGTGAGGCATCATTCAGGGCTATGATAATGAAATCAAAATTATCGGAGGTGAGGACGGCCTGCATCTTGGTCATGGTAGCTTTCGACTTCTTCTGAGAAGAAGGTTTCAAGGGGGGAACTTTTCTCTTCTTTGAGGGATACTCCTCATCTTTGGGTAGTGTTACTTTGTTGGGCCTCTATTCAGATTTGACTTCGTCACCACCCCCTCGGTCAAGTGACATGGAAGCAGTCTTTCCTGAGGTGCTGCTTAAGTTTTGGACCTCCTCAGTCTTCTTCTGCCTG
>JZKD02S1071490.1:0-13203 GCA_000966675.3 Picea glauca | reverse complement strand
TGTGTGGAAATATGGTTTTTCTTTTTCTTTGTTCCATAACAAAACCAATTGATCCTTTTGAATTTTTTTTGAAGTGGCACTCTTGTCAAAATATCTTTTAAACACTTGTCTTATTTTTATTGCCAATATTGCTTGTTCTCTTTGTTCTTCAAGTTGTATAAGTTCATGATATCATTTTTCAATGGTGATTATTCTTCTTTATCTTCAACATCTCTGGTAAGTGAAAGGGAATTCAATTCCAAATGTAGCAGTAATATTACTTTTTTTCCATACACTAAAGTATATGGGGAACATCCACTACTATATTTTGGAGTAAGAAAGCTTTCCAAGAGTGCATCTATCAACTTGTTATGCCAATTCTTATGGTTGGTCTCGATTATATTCTTAATGATTTGAATTAATGTCTTATTCGTTAACTCTACCAAACCATTTCATTGTGGATAATGGTTGGATGATTTCCCCGTGATGATTCCATATTCTCCACAGAAATTTGTAAATTTTGATCCAATGAAGATTGAGCCATTGTCTGTTATGAATTTTTCTGGTACACCAAATCTTGACATGATATTTTCTTTTATAAAATGAATCAACTACTATTAATATGCATTTATTAAAGCCACATATTCTTGCCACTTAGTAAAATAATTGGTTGCAATGAAACTATAAGCATTCCCTTTGCTAGACTTAGGATTTATTGGACCAATCACATATAAGCCCCATTGTGCAAATGGTTTCTCCACCATTGTAGAATGTAATGGCATTTCAACTCTTTTCATTTTTCTTGAAATGGTTTGGCATGGAATACATTTTTGAATCCACTCATAAGAATATATGAACATAGCTAGCCAATAATAACCATCCTGGATGATTATGTGAGTTGTTACAACTAGAGTGAAATGTCTTCCACAAACACCATTATGAAATTCTTGAAGTATTTGTCTATACTTGGAATAATCGTAGGAATCTTAATAGAATGCCATCAAAATTTGTTTGAAACAATAAACCTAATACTAGAACATATTGATTTGTATTCATTTTCAATGTTCTCTTTTCTTTAGAAGACATTTCAAGAGGGAATTGACCATATTTCCGATATAAAAGTATGTCCTTATACCATTCTAAGTTTGCTAAATGTGTTCCATGTATCACATCATCAAATCCATTGGGAGGAGACATGTTCACAGCTTCAAGTCCAATCATTAATTTACATAATCCTTGCCCCTTTATAGCTTTCAAAGGTTTAATGTCTAGATCATATTCTTGAAGCTTTGTTAACCATATTTCCCATATACCTTCTCTGATTTGTTGATTGAGAAACATATTTATTGGTGATTGTGTCGGATATTGGGTTTAGTGCTTCCCGCGAGTTTTGCAACATGGGTTAACCCCCTCTCATGGATCTTAACGTCGGTGATTGTGGGGGAGACTAAATCATGTGAGTTTTTATCTAAAAAAAATTGCAGTCCAACAAATGGTATTAGAGTAACAGGTATCGAGTTCAGAACTCATCCTGCATGCACTGGGGGGGATATTTTTGGACATCGAGTTTAGCACTTCCCGTGAGTTTCGCGACATGGTTTAACCCCCTCTCGTGGATCCTAAATCTAGTGATTGTGGAAGATACTAAATCCTGTGAGTTTTGATCTAACTAAAATCATATTCCAACAGAGTGTTCAACATAAGCAATGACGTGGGCTCATAAAATGTAAGTCCTAAAATGAGCAATTTCTTTTACTAGGGAAAGAGCTTGTTTCTCAATTATTGAATAATTTAATTCATAATCATGCAAGGTTTTACTCATGAAAGCAATTGGGAGTTCTTCAAGTCTTTGATTTTTCTAGGTAAGGATGAAGGAAATGGTTTCTTCTTAAGTAAACGAGTACAATATGAATTCTTTATCAAAATCAGGGCTGACAAGAATAAGGGAAGTAGTGATGGCATGATTTATTTTTGTGAAATATTTCTGAATATCTAGTTTCCATTCGATTTTTTTTATCTTTCTTCAGCAATTTATTTATTGGCTTGACAATGGTAGAATAATATAGTATTTAGCATCAAATGAATTTTATCTTTCCAAAGAAAGGTTGTACTCATTTTCTTTATGCCAGAGGGTTTAGGTCATTTATCGCATTGACTCTTTCTGGATCAATATATATTCCTTCTTTTCTCACAGTATGGCATAAGAGATTTCCTTCTCTTATGGAAAACAAACATTTTTTTGGATTCAAGGATATTCCATACATTTTAAACCTTTGAAAGACCTATCTGTGGTGCTTGATATGCCTTTCTCTTAATTTTGAATAAATTGTTAGGTCTTCTTGGTAATCTTCCATAAATTGTCCAATGAGATCTTTGAAAGCGTGGTCCATTTCTCTCTGGAATGTTTCATATGCATTCTTCAATCCAAATGGAATTATGATGTAAGAACACATTCCCCATGGTGTTATGAATGAATTTTTTGGTCTATCTTCCTTAGATACAAGAACTCTAATATATCCTGAAAAATCCTTCCAACATGGACATCAGTGCATAACCAATGACCTGTTGTAATAGCATCTCCATATTAGGGAGTGGGTAGTTACCTTTAATGCTTGCTCAACTGAGGTCTCTGAAATCAACACAAATGAAAATTTATCCATTATTCTTTCTTACCACCACAGGATTTGAAAGCCATTTTGAATGTCTAATAGAAAAAATTATACCTGCCTTTTTTTTTTAATTTTAAAGTTTTATCTTCACTAGAGGCTTTATCTTGGGATTTATGATTCTTAATTTTTTCTTGAAAGGTTTTGATCCCTCTTTGAGTGGTATGATATGTTGAAATATAGACTTGTCATATTCCTTTAAATCATCATAACTCCAAGAAAAAAGTTCTTGAAATTATTTGAAACGTTGAGTATATTGATCAATTTATTCAGTAGTGCAACAGGTACCTAAATTTATGTACTTTGGAGAATCAAAAGTACCAATGTTGATATTTTGTGTCTCTTGAAATTTCCTAACAAATGGTTATTATTTTGGGTCAATAATATTTGTTTTGTAATCTCTTGTAAAAAGAGATTCCAAGTTGACATAGTTCTTGGGATTAAGTATAAGATTTTGATTATGAATTTCCTTGTGAGGATTTTGATTCTCTTCTAAATCATTCGATATAATTGAGTCATTATTAGTGAAGAAGCTTGCAATATGTTCATCATTTTCAAATACTTGCAAATATTCTTGATTATTTGGTATTGAAGAATGAAAAATTGTCCTTACATGAAAAGTACTATGACTCTAAGAATCTTCTACATTAAAAAAAGATGCAACTACTACCAACGAATCTGATTTTTTATTCTTTTCTCTAGGAATGAAAGAGACATTGAAATAATTAAAATAATCCATGAGTTCACAAACTCCTCTTGCATAATTTTTTAATTTCTCTTTCTTAATCATGTACCTCTTTCTAGTATGATTTATAATCAACTATAAATCACTAGTAACTATCAGATTTTCAACTTTCATCTAAAGGGAAAGAATCATCCCTTGAATTAATGCATTGTATTCTGCTTCATTATTGGTACACGGGAATCCCAATATGATAGCATGTGGATAGATACTAGATTGAGGGATTTTGAAAACAATACCAGTTCCATTTCTAGAGTTAGAGAAAACGCCATCAAATGACATTTTCCAAAATCCTTGGAAACATTTTTCTTCATCGTGGTTTGGTAGACTTATTTGTTTTGTACTAAAAACAACATAATTTCCAATTCCAACATCAACATAGTTTTGCATTACTTCATTTTCCTTTTTATTAAATGATATGAGATTTATATGTTCTCAAGGAACTTTGATCATAGTCCCATATTTATTTGGAAGCATCATTTAGCTTCCATCATTCATGATATATCCTCCAATTAATGAGCACCAATCTCTTCCCAACAAAAAACCAAATACTGGAGGAAAATCAACAACTATAATAGTGAAAATTGTGGTGATATGAGGGGATGCATATATACATAAACAAAAATCCTTTATTTCACCATAGGCTGGGACATTTTTTGAATCTATGGCATATATGCTCTCACTGGTTTCATAATACCTCGTGCATTCCATTCCAAGTGAATCCATCACCGATAGTGGCATGATATTATTAGTGTCTCTGCTATCAACCAAACAATTATGTAATTTGAAATCATGATTTTCTATGGATATGTAAAACGGTGGGACTTTTCCCATTGGTCTTACTAATGAAACATTATGTTGTTTCCTTGTATTCATCTTAGTTTCTTCTATTCTTGAATGTGTTTCATCCAATATCTTAAAAATATTTTCTCTTTGTTGAGGTATATTAACCACCTCCATGAATGGTAAGGTAATTATGAGCTTGGCTAGTTCATTAATCAAATTGTAATTCATTTGCAATGGAGTCTTTGTTTTATTTACAACTGGTTGTTGTTYTGTTGTCTCTGAAAAATTGGATTTWATCTKKTCTTTTKTTGGTTTGTTCCTTGGTCTTGAATTTATTTACTTGTGTTCTTCTCGGGACAACATTATCTTGTACAAGTTCCAAATCTTCTTGTTCATAAAATATATAAAAAKATGATGATCCTTCATCCATTTGTATTGATTCCAAAACTTGATCTTGGTTAACATCATTTTCTTGATCAAATCTTTCAAGATTATCTTCCTCTACAATTTCTTTTAACACAATAGCATTTGGATTTGTAACTCTGAGAGCTCTTTGTCTATGTTATTCAACTCTTTCATTTTTTATTCTTTGATATTTTAATGGATCTCTCATGTTTGGATTAGTTGGAACAAACTATCACCTCTCCTGAGTCTAGTAATCTCATTTTGCATTTTCCTAACTGTCATGTTCATTTGAGCCATTTCTATATTTTGTCGCATTTCTTATGCATCTCCAGGATCATTTCTGACATTAGGGGGGACACCTTCAATAATCCTTCCACTAATTCCTCGATTCTAATAACTTCTTGAAGTATATAGTCCTTGAAGTGATATGGACAACTAGCCATTTGTCTTTGTACTTTTCCAAGGATGGCCTCGGAATCAACATTGGTATCTAACATATATTCTTCCATATTTGTTTCCTTCTATATGGTTGCATGTAGATCATTTATTTGTGAAGATATGATTGCATAATTCACATTTTCAGGCATTTCATTCTTATAACACCCAAATATGATAGGATCATTAGGTTGTTTTTCTTCTGAGATTTGATTTAAGGTCATGAAGAACCGTAAATTGAAATCCCTAATTCATTCTCCCTTTTTTAGATGAATTTGGGTAAACCGAGTAAGGAGAGTATGATATGCAATAGGAGATGCATACATGGTCATGAACATGTTTTCCAGATCACCAAACGAGCCAATTGATTGAGATGGTAAGGAAATATACCATTCATAGGTTAGACCTATCAAGGTTTGGAGAAATATTTTGACCATTACATCATCATGCTTGATCAGATGAATATCACAGACATTTAAAAACTTATCCATGTGTCTTTTTGGATCCATTATCCCATTACCTAAGAATACAAGGAAGACTCCTTGAGGTAGGGTTGGAAATGTGTGTTGTTATCCATGTAAATTAAGTGGGTTGGTTCTAGCCCTTCTTCTTGGATTTGTATATCTATTATTCCCTTCCCTTTATTCATTGGGAAATTTTTTTCGTAGTTCTTCTCAATCTCCCATGATTAGGGTTTCACTTGTTTCTGATTTCAAACCTTGACCAACTTCGTTGACCAGAAGTTTCTTACTTTTACTTATTTTTAGTGGACCTTTATAAGGTTCCATCTTTTCTTGGATTCACAACTATATTCTTTGTCTTAGGGATATTTCTCTTTCTTCTTCTTGGAAAAGAACTTCCCAAGTCATTTCGAGTTCAGCATGGCTCTTAGATAGCGTAATCTCTAGGTCATACAACTGAAGTATAATACTTCTTTGATCTCTTAATCCAATTTGTATTTGAGATTGGGTAGGTTTAGGTAGAGTCATTATGCTCTTGGTTTGTGAAACCAACCTTTTGTTCTCCCGAGTATAATCACCAAAATTGTTGATCTAAAGATTGGTTTATGGTCTTTAAGTCAACCTCACGAGGATATAATCCCCCAACATTTTTAAAGAGGTGGTACTCCTCTATTTTGAATAGCATGCAAGGATATAAACAATGCCTTAGAAGGACCAAGATTATTTTGAAATAAATATTCACATGTAAACAACACCTAAGAAAGGACAACATATCTTATATAAAGTAATTATTTACATATGTTACAGGATCATAAACCAAAAGAGTGTGTAGTAAAACAAGATGGCATTTCCATCACAATATTCATCAAAGTAGAACACAATATTCAAGGAAAGGAAAAAGAAAGTATGGACCACATATGGCAGATAACTTTAAATGATCATTCCATTAAGCACAAATAATATTATGATAGACATGCATTTGAAATCTCATGCTTAAATTGAATTCTTGAGATTACAATAATGTTATGTCCCAAATTAGTTCTCTGGTAACCTCAAAAATAATATATGTCTTTAAATAAAAGAGTAATGTCTTGGAATACAAATAAAATATTGTTTTTTCCTTCAAAGAAAATTAGGATGGGGCTCTCGCGGATCATGAAATGAAAAGACTTGAAAGACACAAGAAAAATAGTCAAGGATCAGCCCTAGGTTTCACAAATTACTGGGAAATGGAAGGAAATGTGACAAATGATTGTAGAATAAAGATAACAAGGAGAAGCATAGGATCACTACTTGACTCACTATGATGTAAATTCTTCTTAACACTTTACTAGATTACAGGTGCCTCTTTTGTAGATGGTTGTTGTGTTGGAGGTGGCATAATTCTTGTAATCATTTCTTGATGATCTATTTTGGTGATATTTATTAGGGATTTTCTTATCCATTCCTCTATGTATTCCCTCATGGGGGACACCGTTATCTCATGTTTTGTCTTTATTTCGAGCAGATCATTCTCAATCTCTCTTAGGTCCATACCTGATTGGTGTAACGTGTCATATACCTCATCATTTATGTTGTTATATCTGACTATCCACCTTTCAACTTCTTCCTCAGAGAATTATATTGAGTCGGTGAACTCACTCGCCATGCACATTTTAATATATCAATTTGTTCTAGTAATTGATCTTTAGACAAAAATATTGTGTTCATTAATAAATTCGGGTCGCCGAGTTCCTCTGTGAGATCAAAAAGTTTAAAGAAAAGGTCATCTCTTTTACTTTTCAAAACATCTATCTCATTTATCATTCCTCTTAAAAAAATTATTATTTTAAACCAACAAGCATTAATTTGTTTCATACGGATGTTAGAAGGAAGGTTTGGTTCTCTTCTCTACATATCACTTAAACGTAAAACTTTAGCCGAAAATGTCCCATGGTATCTTTGTAAAAACATTCATTGTTTTCCATATCTTTTTGGAGATATTTTTTGAAATGTGTAATCCTCGTTGAAAAGTCGATGGAGCTTTGTGCAAGCTCCTATATTTCTTGGATTAAATCTATTATTTATTGTATCAACATACTTTCTTCCTTCTAATAACAAACTGGATGAACCTTTCCACTTGTTGTTGCTTTCTAGAATATCCTCTAAGGTAGGTTCTAGTTGAATCATGGTCAATGGATAAACAAACAATGGCCTTGGAATTAGAGTTGCCTCTAATTCGTCTATTTTTTACTATAGAATTAATTTTTCCTTTTCTATGTTACAAACAAATTCCTTCAATGCTTCTCTAGTTGCTTCATGAAAATGTACAATGTTTGAAGGTGCAACCCCATGGAAATCAATTTTTTATTTCCATTTCTCAAACATTTACTTTTTTTTCATATTTACTTTTTCAATTAACATTTTTTAGAATATATATTTTAGGTCATGTGATGAAGTGTCATCGAATCCTCTTCAAATATTGTTGGTTCTTGAGTTACCAAAGATTCAGAAATTTTTTGGGTTTCCAACAATCGTTGTTCAGACTAACTAGGTTCTTCAATAATCTCATCTGCATTTGTTTCTCGGGGACGTTCTTGAATTCCAAGTATTTATAATCGTGTTTTCTAGGTCTCCCATTTTCTTTTAGCAGAGGTATGTATAATATGGGATTTTTCAATATTTTTCTTTGTTGGATCCTTGTCAATTCCATCATATGATTTTTCGACAGGTGTTTTCCTTATTTCCAAACCACTGCTCCTTGGTTTTGTCCTTTCTAGGGTATTTCTTTGAGACATGGTCGGAGATTTGGGGTTTTTATTTGTTACATCTCTGCCTTGTTGTCAATAGAACTCATTAGCATTGGCTAATTATTCGATATCATTAAGAGATTCATTCATCGAGGTCTAAATAAGGTTCAAATTATCCCCTCCTCCTTTAAATTATTCAATATTAGTAAAATAAGAGGAAAATTCCACTTGGCACATATGTGTAGTGAATAAATCATTATGGTCGAAACCCTCAATGTGTTCCTCTTCATTCAGTCTGAGTTGGTCAAATTTACATACAAGTACATCCAAATGGGAGATGTTCTTTACAACAACTTCTCTAAATTTCCAAGGAAATGGGATGAATTGATTTTTTCATTTCTCATTAAAGAAATGAGCCCAAGACTTGTATTGCCTGCATACTTCTATATAAAAATATTTATCTGATACATAGAAAGGAAGGGAGAAAGGGTTTCTCCTTGAAACCAAATAACCTTATAATGTTGAAATCCTTTATAGTTTAAAAAACTCTTTTTTGTGACAAAAAGTGTTAGAAAATAATGGATGTGCTCGTTTAACCATAGACAATATAGCAATATTGTCACCCAACCATAGGCCAAAGCCACCGCCAAGCACCTTAACCTTGACAGAGAATGATTCCGGAAGAAAACCAATATCCAACCAAGGCTAATGCACCAAGAAAAGATAACCAAGACTGATCATAAATTCCAACCATAACCAATAGAAATTTCGAGCCTAAACCAAGAATACAAATTGTAGTAGTTGCGACTACATCTACTCCCCGGACTTGTGCACTTGCTCAATTTCTGCAGTGCACACTTCTTCACTGCTGAAATTCCAAGTTGTGTGTACTAAATGAGGTTTGGATACTTGTATTTATACTGTTTTCCTGAGTTGTCTGGATCGAATTCTCATTCTGGAGAATAAATACTCAATATTAAATATTTCCTTGAGCCGACTTGTCTTCTAGGATTATGTTCAATGCTTTAGGGTTTCTTCTTGCTTCCTGGAATATTCTATTCTCGACAGGGTTACACGTGGAGGTAAATACCTCCCGAATATACCATAATATCAACACTCCCTCCTAGCTAGGGAGGTATTGAAGGCAATGGTATTGAGCACAAACATACCATTCAAACGATAGCATCATCATAGTCGTACAGACTATCTCATGATTATATCATGAGCACCATCATCACTATCATATGATAGCATCAACTACATCATCTCTCGAATCCATACTCTATCTGAGTAATCAAGCATGATGTTGAATAAGTCATTCACTCCACAGAGTGATACAAGGACCATTCTTCTAATCTGGACATACGTCCTAGAAGAATGACTATCCCAATAGATGCTAAAATCTATGCCATGGACTACAGAGACCATTCCTATATGAATTTCAATATAGGTCTATTTTATAATAAAGTCATAGAGATCCATCTCAACCTATATACCTTAGAAAATATTGGTCCTAAACCATTTTCCTAATTGGGCCACAATCTATGCCTTAGGAAAATACTAGTCCATGACATGTCAAGAAACTGTCAACCTGGACCATTATCCACAGAGAGAATACCTGTCCACCAGCAATTTGTTCTATCTAGACCATTCTCTACCTGTAGAATGTCTATCCATAAGCACATTGACTATCCATCTAGATGATAATAATTTTCAACACTATTGATAGTCTACATGGCAATCAGAACAATGTCATTCAATAGAACATTATTGTGTCTATCCATAGTAGTACACAACTACAATCCAATGGTACACTATCACACCAAGTTGAACACAAATACTCAATCAGTGACACATAGTCACAACCAATGGAACACATCCACCACAGTAGCATACATCTAATGTCTAGAGACATATAGTCTCCATAGTGATCATATCATCTGATATCAACCTGCATAGAAAACAATATCATGGTATAAACTGAGTCATATGGGCCATTCTTCCACTCACATCTGTGAGATATGGAAGAGCATCTACCCTTAGAAAGTAAAACATCAACCATGAGCTATCTGGACTATTCTTCTCAAGCATAGAAGAATAATTGTCTTGATTTCTGAGCTTGGATCATTCACCTAATTGGGCCATTCCTCCGGCACTAAAAAAAGTGAAACCTGGAGAGAATGAATCTTCCCTAGGGAATGTATGTTTGTGATTGTTGAACCTAGACCATTCACCTAACTGGGCCATTCCTTCAGCACTAAAAAAAGTGCAACCTAGAGAGAATGATTCTACCCTAGGGAATGACTGTCCATACCATTTCCTAAGGAAATGATTGTCCTGCACCAACCTCCAAAATGGACCATTCTTTGAAACTGCTCACAACTGTGAACTTTGAAAAAATGACTTCCCGGCAATGTGGACCATTCTACTTGACCACTACTGAGAGTTACTTCCAAGAAGAAAGAATGTCCTAGACCATTCCCCCACACTAGCCACAAGGGGAATCAATCTCTATGATACATTAGAAATCTATCGAACCATTTTCATTACGAAAATGACCATTCGATCTGGACCATTTTCTGAATTGGAAAATGCCTGTCTGTCAGAAATATCAAACCACTTTCCGAACTGGAAAGGAACTTCTCATCCTGGACCATTTTTCGAACTGAAAAATGACTGTCCATAAATCAATAACACATCAGTGCTCCTTCCCAACCTGGGTGTAATCTCTTCCTTTTTCAATAAGGAAGTCGTCTCCATAAGCTCCATCTTGTTTATTGAGTATGCAAAATTTTTCCATCTTGGACATAGGCTTTACCAAAATATTTGCTATCTTCTCATCTGTGAAGATATATATTGGAGAACCAATTCTCTTTTCTGGAATTCAGCACGAAGAATGTAATGCTTGATCTCAATGTACTTCGATCTATCTGGAACACCAGTTTTCTATGAAGGATTCATATAGCTCTTGATCATTACAATATATCATGGTTGAATTAATCACTTTTGTTTCCCTCTAGCTCATGACATCGTGGCAAGGCTCAAACTAGAACCTATCCAAGTGGCACTTCTTCTGTCATCATGAGAGTTTTTCATGGATTAGAAATCCATCATTCATCATGGACTTCTGAGTAACCATTCTGATACAATATCTCTATTATAGAAAGTTTTCACCATGCTTTTATTATGCATGAGAGGATCTGCACCAATTTATTTGAATCCATACAAGATCTTCTTCCATCTGCATACAAGGGTCTCTTTCTAGTATACCACAAAACCTTGAGGTTGCTCTACATACATTTCTTTGTTCAATTAATCTTTTGAGGAGAACAGTCCTCACATTCATCTAATTTAAACTCCAACCCATGGATATTGTGGATGATATAATGTCTCAGGTAGAGGTATGTTTGGTTTACTAGATCAAGCTATCATCATAGTCTTCTCCCTCCATCTGGGAGAACCTCTAGTTCTGAATCTCGTAATGCTTCTATTCATAAGTCTTTCATACATTGTTCTTCATCACAACTTCTATTTCTTCTGCTTGATTTATTCTAGTGGGTTCAAAGCAAGCTGGCAGTCTTGTGATTCTCGATATAATGACTGGTTGTTCTGGATTTTATTTCTCTCTTGGAATATTCATGTTCTTCCTCATGTGATCTGAAAATGATAAAGGCTTGTATTCTTGAAAATATTTGCAAGTTTTATTTAAGTGTTCTTATGCAAAAGGATCAATTTGCAAAAACAAATTTTATAGAAATTACACATTCAAGATGCAATAATAACTAGCAAAATACAGTGAACAGTAAACACATATCACAGCAAATGATAAAGGAGTTCACCCCTCTCTTGGGCTACATCTCCTGGTCCAGCTTCCAATGGATCTTTTATATTATTTTCTCAAAGTGATAAAAATATGTGCTTTACAATGCTCAAAATGTCAAATAGATGGCTCTAATGGCTTCAAAACGTCCAAAAACCCCTAGCTGGGCTTTTTCAGCACCTAATTTGGCCAAAACTTGAAGAAGATAAGCTTCCTGGAAGTTCCCCTTCAAACTTGTTGTCTCTGGATCGCCAAAATGCACCTCTGTGTGTCCAACCTAGCCTCTGTGCTCATTTTCGTGATAAAACCTAGCACTAGGCACATAACCGAAAAACCGCGTGCAACTGTAGAATGGTTAGGGAACCTAGCCCCCTAACCGCAAGCCATTGGGCGCATGGGTCATATGACTACGCAAAAAAAAAAGGCTAAGTTTAAACTCCAAGTCATATGGTTAAGCGCCATGTGTCCAGGCATGCTGGGCTTTGAACGCACGTGTGCGGTGGTGGTCATATGGAATCTGCATGTGAATGGGGGCCGGGGCTTAGCCCCAGCCCAGGACCACGCCCAACGATAATACAAATCAAACTTAAATAAAATCAAAATTGTATAGTGGTAAGAACTACATGTTGGGTGCGCTGATTGGGCGGCCCTTCCCAAAGCTCTTCCCCTGCCCGGAGGTCGCGGGGTCAAGTCCTGTAGACTCCACAAGTTTTAACCAATGCCCAGGTGACACATGGCAGCCCTTGCTTGGGCCACATGTCACCAATCTGTTTGCCACAAATATGCCACATGTCAGATGCTAATTCATCCAAATGACTGCCAACTCAACACCTGCCACATGTCGTACGGCCCTGCTAACTCATCATTTGCCACGTTTCGTACACCCCTGCCACATCAGCAACTGTACAGACTGTACGGACTGTACAGTCAACAAATTTGTTTTGCATGTTTGACAATTTGAACAGAACGTGATATCTCACTCATCCGACGCCCGTTTGAACCCGTTCAAGTTGCGTTGGGTTCGTGACGACGAGGCGTACACACCTGTTCGATTTGAAACAATTCTGAGCACTTTGAATTTTGAGAAAAATTTGATCCCCTGGATCACACCTCCCCATTGGAAAGCTTTTGGACCTCCAAAATTCTACTTTCAGTCTATCTGAAGATGAGGGTATAGTTC
>JZKD02S1071446.1:0-13203 GCA_000966675.3 Picea glauca | reverse complement strand
AGGAACAGGGTAGTCATCGGTATCTCCCCTCCCCTCAGATAGAAAACACTTCTAAGAGGAAGAAGAAACCAAATGATCAGAGGTAGTGGACTTACCTGATACCATGCACATAACCTTGCTATCAGACCATAAGACCTCAATTTTTCTCCATTCCACCACTAAGAGATCAAGGTCCTCCTCCATAGTCTCCTTAGGAATCTTTGCACACCATCCACGGGTCTAGATTCATCCAACGGAACCAAGATCTCCCCTAAGATGATTCTGACCTTTTCATGACGAGGGGGGATTCGAGTAGGATCCAAAGGTTGGCTAATCCCCGGGTGCAAGGAAAAAGGAGGGATCACTTGACCTTTTTGAATATTCCTTGATGGGAGAGTTCCATGTGCAATAGAGAGTTCATGAGGGAATCTACGTCTCTTCTTGAGAAATTTCCTGTCACAGTCTTCCACTACATGACCTACACAGTGACATCTAACACACCTAAAAGGAACATTTAAATAATCAAGAAACTGTACATAAGTATGCTCAACCGCCACTAGTCTAATAGATTCAAACAAGTCTTCGAATGAATCCAACTCAACCAGGCTCTGAGCCACAATGCAACTTGTTGAAGATTTGAAACTAGAACCAACCACTATGAAAGTGCCCACTGTATCCCCGATGGCCCTAAGTCCCTCATCGAACCAATACTCCAAAGGCAAATTCAACATTTTAATCTAGATCGAGACACTTTTGATACCCTCAACACCGACATCAAACAAATGATGCCAAGGTCTTGCACAAAGAAACTGGTGATCCCAAAACCAACGCATTGAGAGGATTTTATGCAAGTCTTTCTTTTCTTTCAAAACAAATATGATTGAGCCTCTAGATAAAAGGTGAAAGATGGGAGAATACCCGAGCACCGATGCCCAATGTAGCTCTATCCACTGTGAGAGGACCACTGTTGATATCCGTCGGTTTCCAAATTTCCCAACTAAAGCCCTCCCATCCAGATCCACAATTTGCGAGATTGAGAGAACCTTCACAGCTAGAAGCACTATGTCACCACCCTGAGAACGAACCGGTTTTTTTCCACTTCCTCCCTGACAACCCTTGGATAGGCCTCGCCTCTGCTAGATTTTCAACACCCAACCAACAAAACCCAAACCCCCAACTCCCACAAAACCGTTGACGACACCAAAGTTTGAGCAAGGAATCGACGGCACCGAAAGAACTTCCTACTCAAAGACAATGGCGACAATGAGAAGTCCCAACACACATGAAAACCCAACCAAGAAGAGCAATCAATAACCAGCCTATTGCCTTATTACACAACGTTTAATGCTACAACGACGAATATATACATTATTGGATCACCTTGATATATACACCAAGATATATCCGATGATGTATATACCACCCACCCACCCTAAGATTGAATGGTGATCAGTGATTATTCTTTGCCACCGACAAGGACAAGACGGGGAAGGGCTCGAGGCCTCACGAGATACAGGAGGAATGAAAGTGGGCGTATCTGTGAGACTGTCTATGACCCCCACCTTGGGATCCTCCAAAACACCATGCGAGCTGACACAATCCGTATCTGGCACCGGAGTAAGATAATCCTCTGAGAGTAAATCTTCGGAGTAGTCCATTCAATCTCTTATGACACTTATATTTTAAATTATATAATATGCAATTATTATTTTTTAAATGAATAGAATTTGGACACATTTTTCAAAATTGAGACACGTGTTAAAGGTGGTGAAATTTTGGTAAATTCTGTGAAAGAGATAACACTGTTCCGTTATTCTTTAGACACAGATATTATTATCGATATATATTTGTTTTAATGAAACTTTATAATAATAAAATCAGTTTTAAATAAAAAAACATAATATATTTTAGAGGTGTGATATTATTTTTGATTTTAAAATAAATGCATGAAATGTTTTAGATTGTCGAGAAAGAATAAAAGTCAAATTGACTTGAACAGAGTTCATTCAAAGAGTGTAACAAGGGTTTAGTGTTAATTCGCCCTGTACCTGCGAGGAAATCAAATCCAATTGAATTGAGATTTGAAGTAACCCAAGGCGGCCGGCCCTTGTCAAAGGAGAGAAGATGCATGACAAATTGACAGTGGTTCAAGATACATTCTCTCTGATAGAAAAAACAAATATGAGTGCACAGATTTTGATAGTGGATATATGAAATGCTTTTTGATAATCCAGAATGGCCATTTAGACTCTCCATCCTTGAAGCAAGGAACTGACCAGAAAACTCTCTAAAGGATAGCAGGTTGCCTCAGGACAACGAAGATGGCAGTTCTAGTCAATGGGCATCAAACCCTCTTCTCCAAAATTACTAGAGGAATCTGACAAGGTTGAGCACCTCTTTCCCAGCTCTATATAATTTTGCCCTCAATCATGGATTTGAAATTTGATCCCTGGTTGGGATCGCAGAGAAATCGAATCGAATTGAGTAAGTTGAGTCGAAGAATTTAACAAGAGAGTAACAAGGGTTTAGTGTTAATTCGCCCTGTGTACCTTGTCGCAGAGAAATCAAATCTAATTGAATTGAGATTTGAACTTGGGTCAGTGCCAATTTACCCTCAATCATGGATTTGCTCGGTATCAGCAAGTACATTGAAGTTTGGTTGGCAAACAATGAAGCCGGAAGAGCTAACAGCATGTCATTGAAAATACAGAAAATTACAGAAGAATATCTTGAAATCTGTATTGATGGCAAGGTTTTACAACTAACAATGCCACCCAATTTCTACACAAGCTGCTCCGCGGATGGAATAATTAGTAACCCTAATTGTGCGTTCGTTGGCACGTTAGCAAGGGGTTCCAACATGGGTACAGGTCCTGAATTAATGACAGCCTTGAACGAAAAGTTAGACAGGCTGAGCAGCCGTGGGTATTATTGTTTTAGTAGCGTTCTCGATTCTGTAATCGATACCTTCGAAAAGTATAAGTATTGCAGTGACTGCGATGGGGAAATAGATGAGGAGGAGGAAAATGAATGGATTAGTGATATCGAAGGGTATCTCTGTGCCACTGGTACTCCTTCCAACCCCAAAAATGGATATCTTAACCAGCTTATCGAGGACGCCAATAAAAAGTGCGATGAAGCTCGAGCCATGGCCATGTCTGCGAGAGCTGAAGTACCTGACATTCTCAGGTGCTGCAAGGTATATTCACCTCCTCACAGTAGTTGGTGTGTTGGATTTGAGATTGAACTGAGTGGAATTTTGTCTGAATGCTATCGGCATCGCCATGGACATGTGTTTGAGGCTCTTGGCTTTTCATTTGACACGCCGCTGCTAATTGAAGTCATGTTTGAGCCTCTTGGCAGCACCTCCAAGTGTACAAGCTTGGAGGCCCAAGGGGATTCATTAGGTGGGGCTTTCCGAGGACTATCAGCAATGCATGGACACACCAAAAGGAAGTTTGTTTATGGGGATGGTGATCCAACTGGTCAAGATGATCCAGATGAGCAGATTGCTAAGGATATCGATAATCCAATACATCTGTATGGTCTTCGATCTTTATTGCCTCGGATGGCCAAAGATTTCTTCTCCCATGTATTATTGGCCTGCGAGGACAATATATTCGTGAGATTTTTGCTGTTTACTGGAAGTCGTCTGGCCTCATTGCTTAAGCGGTGTATTGTCTGCAACAAAGAGCTCCCTTTTACAGTCTCCAGGCTATGTAGTTGTGCCAATGAATTATGGTATGTAATATATTTCAGTTGGAATTTGATTTATAACACTTTTTTCTAAAGGAAATTTTGCACGAAATTTAAGGTTTTTTTTTTTTTTAATAAATATTTGTGGATTAGTAAACTATCAGGGGTATATTGTGGAGCATTCTGATTAGTAGCAATTTTTGCTCTCTGTGAAATTCATCTCTTGAAGAAGTCAAAGACTTTGATCAATTTTTTTCCCAGAATGAGACAAAATTCCAGAGACAAAGTTTCAACGTGTATAGAAGTTGGATCAAGATGAAATTCTGATTATATCTATATATTTAGTTGGATTCAACTTAAAAAGTTACCTGGATCTATTTACTACCAGAGTAACTTACTCCACGCGGATTAGTGTGCTTAATTTAGGGGATTCCACAAGCTATTAAACTAAACTATTAAGCAAACCCCTAATGTTAGGGGACAGTTTCATTCATTCCTTCTGTTACAACATGAAATTGTAACACAGACTAATGGGTTTTGCAGCTTGTTCGGCTTCGAAGTATTGGGGTTGGGAGCGCAAGTGCTACAAGAAGTGATTCGAATGCCACTTGAATTGATCGATTTAGAGATTTCTCTCGCGTTGGCTGCGTCAGAAGGCGTCCGTGATGTGTTCGAACCATTCCCTCCTTTTCTTTTGGAAAAAAGGGAAATTCGTCAGCGTTCACGACTATTAGATAATGAGGACAATGCAAACCCTTGGCCTTACTCTAATTGGCAGCGACAGAGTCAAAACAAAAACAAAAACATGGATGTCTTGAGGAGTATAATAAAATCATTTCCTCCAGTTTCGGAGATGAGATTATGTTCAGATGAAGTTAAATTAAAGGAAAAACTGGCGAAATCATGGCTGTGTACGCCTGAGGGGAAATCAGCAGAGAAATCAGGGGATCAATATTTTGGGAAGTCAGTCTGGCAGCTTCCTTATAATGTTCTTAGATTCGTACTGTGCACCAACAGACTGTCGTTGGTATTTCTATCTGACAATGATGACAAAATTCTAAAAGTTGATAATTCGCATTCACAGTTTTTTCAGTTCGCCGTCGTGCGGGATTCTCCTGAGAGGGAGGCTGCGTATACTGAATCCTACAGAAACCAGCAAAAAGTTTCCAGATTTGGATTTCATGGAAGTCGCAGAGAAAACTGGTATTCAATTCTGAGGTATGTATATGTGTTTGTTGGCAATGAAATCAAAGTAATTCATCTAATAAAATTAATAATAATGTTTTATTTGTGCAATGTTGGAAAAGCCATTAATAGATTGGCATTGGCATTGACAGAAACGGCTTGCGATGCTTAAGCAATACGAAATTAATGTCCTCTGGAAAGTCTCTGGGGGATGGTATTTATTTGGCGAACAACTTTGAACGTTCTTCGCACTATGCAGACTCTTCTATACAATCTTCAGATCCTTGGATGAATGGCATGTATATGAACGGTTTCTGTGTGGTGAGTATATGTGAAGTTATTTCTTCTCCAACAATAAAGGAGCAGTCAGATATATGGGTGGTTCCTAAAGAGCACGAGGGAAGTGTGGCAATAAGATATTTGCTTGTCTATGCCGCACGTAATAATTTTTTAAGAGCAGGCATTTCTGAAGGCCACATATTGTCCCATAGAGGCGAGAGTGTCGATCTCTTTCAGCATTATCAAAGCATAAGACAAAAGTATGCTGCTGGTTCTTGCTCTCAGTAAGAATCATATCATGCAACTAAAGTGCTCAAATCAGAAACCCAAAAGACAAAATGAAGTATCCATGAAACTAGTATGTACATCGTGTTAGACATATTTCCTCATTGAATAAAATTCTTCGTTCAGTATAAACATTTCTGTTTTTCATTAGTCCCTTCCTGCAGGGAGTATTGTTTTCCATGGTACAATATAAGGCTCTGTAATGTTACAATGTTAAATCTTATTTTATAATTTATACTTTTTTAAATTATAACGACGATTTCTTGATTTTGATTGGTCAGAAAGTTTACAATTGCTAGATCATAAAAAACTATGTTATTTATAGCTAAAAAAAAATTAAAAAAATTAAAAGAATGGTAGCCTGCCAGTGCCACCTCCAGACGTTGAGGGTAGTGTGCAGTTAACGCTTTAATGCAAGGCTTATGCATTTGTACAGGCTGCAGCCAAGGCAGCTCATGATTTCACAAAGCTGATAATAAATATGATGAAGACTGCTGACTCGTAGAGTGGGATTTGAATGCTGCTGCCAATTCTATTGAACTAGGAATCCTATATTGAAAGAGAGCACATAAGAAATATGCCTTTGAATTCTTTGTCTACCAAAGAATGTTCAGTGGGTTTGAGAATGACAATTTTTATGTTACAGGTTCTCTTCTTGCTATTTTGGATCCTGAAAAGCAGAGACATGATTTCATTGCAGTGTTCCACTAGAACGCGTCCCCCAGGGCTGGGGGCATGCCCCCCTCGCTTCCCACACTCTGGGGAATGGGGGGGCGCCTGGGGAAATGTTTCCCCATGCCCCCTTTTTGTGAAACACAGGGAAATGCATGGGGAAACGTGTCCCCACTGTGGGGAGTGTGAGGTGTCTGGGCATCTCCCCTCAAAAAGGGGAGTGTCTAGGTGCACCCCTCCGCCCTCCCCTGAAAGGGGGTCGCCTAGTGCCCCCGTGATTTTTTGGCCATAAAGCCCAAAAATCTAAAAAAAACACAGATCTTAAGAGAATATAGAGGAGGATCTGAAGACAGATATAAAGGAGGATATGAAGACAGATATAGAGGAGTATCTAAAGATTTAGAAAGACAGAAAGATTTATTCACATCCCCTGTTTCTCACATCCGTTCCACTTGTTGGCTTTCTTCTCTTACAGTTTCCCTCTCTAGTTCTTCTTGTTTGTTTATTTTCTTTCTTCTTGCCCATGTTCTAGCTTGAATGCACTGCTATGTATTTCTTATTTAATTGCAGCACAGTAACAAGGATTTTTTGTTTTGTAGACAAAAATCTCCAACGAGCATAAAAAATTCCTAGCAGCAAAGCTCCTGTAAACATATTTTTCTTAACAACTTATCATGCACAATGATGAATTTGCATGGGATGAATTGTTTACTGTTTACTATTTAGTATTTACATTGCACAATGATGAATTTGAATTGGATAAACAGTATTCCACAGGGTCGGGGGCATGCCCCCCTCGCTTCCTACGCTCCACGGGCTGGGGGAGTACTTGTGGAAACGTTTCCCCACGCCCCCTTTTTGGGGAAATGTAGGGAAACACATGGGGAAACATGTCCCAAGTGGAGTGCGTTTCTCAAAAAGGGGGCACCTGGGCATCCCCCCTGATTTTTGGCCATGAGGCCTAAAAGTTTAAAAAAAGTTAAAAAAAACACAGATCTGAAGACAGATATAGAGGAGGATCTGGAGAGTTAGAAAGACATAAAGACTTATTCATATCACCTATTTCTCACATTCGTTCCACTTGTTGGATTTCTTCTCTTACAGTTTCTGTCTCTAGTTCTTGTTGTTTGTTTAGTTTCTTTGTTCTTGTCCATGTTCTATCTTGAATGCACCACTATGTATTTCTTATTTAATTGCAGCACAGTAACAAGGATCTTTTGTTCTGTAGACAAAAATCTCCAATAAGCATAATAAATTTCTAGCAGCAAAGCTCCCACAAATATAATTTTCCCAAGAACTTATCATGCACAATGATTAATTACATGGGATGAATTGTTTACTGTTTACTATTTAGTTTTTACATTGCACAATGATGAATTTGCATGGGATGAATTGTTATTGTTGGGATTTTATCATTATTATTTTTATTTTTATAATTTTAGAGATGGGGACCCTACCGTCTCCCATGAATTTCCCTAAAATTTGGGGGTGGCTCCCACACATCCCCCATGTGCATTTCCTGCTCCTGCATCCACAAACTTGGTGGAACATAAGGGATGAATTGTTATTGTTGGGATTTATCATTATTATTTTTATTTTTATAATTTTAGCAGTGGGGATCCCGACGTCCCCCATCCCCCATGAACTTCCCTAAAATTTGGAGGTGGCTCCTACAGGCTACACGTCCCCATGTGCATTTCCCCTCTCCCATATCCTGGAAACTTGGTGGAACATAGCTTCATGGCCCAATTCCAGGATATCCAATCCCAGGATCCTGGATCGGAGGCGGTGATCATCCCTCGAGGGTGCCCATATCACTGACGTTGTGCAGAAGTTTGCTAGAGTTTGTAGATTGTGTAGCATTGGGGTTTTTGCTGAAGAAAATCAACGGTTTTTTCTTGATAGTCCCTCAGGCATTCAAGGGTGCCAATGTCACTGACATTATACAGAAGTTGCTAGTGTTTGTAGATTGCATAGCACGGTTTTTTCTGAAGAAAATCAATGGCCCTCATCTGAAAATAGCAGCGAGGTGACAGCAGCATTGAAGGAAACAGACAGGAATGAGAATGAATCACAAAAAGTATACCCACAACCCTCGGATGAACCCACAACCCTCGGATGAAAAAAAACCCTAAGACAGAAGCCCTGGAAACCCTGATTTCTAAACTATTTGCTAACATTTATGCTTTGAAGGCAGCCTCTGTGCAGCTTCAATCAGCCCATATGCTTTATGATCCTGAGAAAATTCAGATGGCAGATATGGCAGTCATTGCAGAGCTCAAGCATTCATGCAGGGAGAAGGAGAAGCTCTCAACATATTTTGATGAGGACTCTCATCTGTTAGCTGAAATGCAAGAGTAGCAAAGCATGCTGAAGACATATGAGGTCACGGTGAAGAAGTTTCAGGCCCAGATTCAGAGGAGGGACTCGGAGGTTGAAAAGCTCAGGAAGGAGCTTAGAGAAGCCACTGAAAAGATGGAGAAGCTGGAGAAGACATTGAGGCAGAGGAGCTTGAAGGATGCAGTTGGGTATTTGTCTAATAGGTCTTTTACTTTGACTCAGTTCTTTATATTTACCATACAGGGAGCAGCCAAGGCAGCTCATGATTTGACAAAGTTGATGATAACTATGATGAAGACTGCGGAGTGGGATTTGGATGCTGCTGCTAATTGTATTGAACCAGGCATCCTATAGGCAAAGAGAGCACATAAGAAATATGCCTTTGAATCCTATGTGTACCAAAGAATGTTCAATGGGTTTGATAATGAGAATTTCTATTTTACATATTGTCTTCCTGCTATCTTGGATCCTGAAAAGTGGAGACATGAATTCATGGCCCAATTCCAGCCTCCAGGATATCCAATCCTGGGATCCATTTGATGTCCCTGCCATTGTGCCTGATAATTGCTCGTTTTGCAAGTTCTGTCACAATAAGTACCTTCATATTGTTCATCCCAAGATAGAGGAATCATTTTTTGGTAATTTGCATCAGAGGAATCATGTTCTGAATGGTGGGCTTCCAAGAACCCCTTTCTATCAAGCTTTCCTGAAACTAGCAGAGACGGTATGATTTGTGCTTAGATTGGCATTCTGCTTTGATCCCAAGGTTAATATTTTTCGGTTCAGGAAAGGCACCGGCTTCTCTGAGGTGTATATGAAAAGTATTGTAAAGAATGTGGAATTGGCTGATGATTAGTGTAGTCTCAGGCCCAAAGTGGGTTTCACAGTAGTGCTGGGGTTCCGGATGGGAAAGACCATCATTCAATGCCAAGTTTATCTTAAAGGTATGAAGTAAAAAAGTAGACTACTGTCTTAGATTAGCCCTGTTCTTAATGTTTGAGTAGAGCAGGGATCTTTTTCTTATCAATGTAACATATAGAAAAAGGATAAAACAGGGATGGTGATTCAGATTACCCTTTTTGTTCTGCTCTGTTTCAGACACTGTTGCACAAGTTTTGCCAAACATAGAAATTTCAATTGTCTGATATGGTAGCTATCATTGCACAAGTTAAATGATAAATCCATTTGTTCTAGTATTGTCTTGCCATGATCACCATTGTTTACATAGTAATTGCAGAAAGCTTTTTTTTTTCCAGATTGCTTCTGGGCAGTGGCTTTTAGTATATATGTCAGTGGGTTAGTTTTAACTTGTATTTGTTTATAAACGTCTAATCTCCTTGTACCAGTTATTCCTTCTTCAATTCTCTGTGATTTTTTGATAGACGATGATGGTTCTGAAATTTCTGGTTTCATCGAAAGCTAAAGAAACTTTTTCACTTTTATTCTTCCTTTTAATACAAGTCTAAGTAGTAACACACTATACTAATTGTGTAAGAGCTTCAAGTGGCCTCTCCCTGCTCCTCTTCTAGATCAACTATTAAGTCTCTTACACTTTAACTACCCTAGTAGTTTGTGGAAGCTGCGGTGTTTGTTTCTTTCTTGAGGTGTTGTGTGGGAATTTGATGAAGGATATATTTGCTTTGTTATTGCAAGTTGATATGTTAGTGTTGCCAAGATCATATTCTTGGTTTCTATAGAATGATTGCCCTTCTCTTCTAAGAAGTGGAAACTATGGGGGGGAAGAACAAAACAAACTTTCTATCTTTTAAATGTCAATTATACTTGAAACTATGGGGTGGAAGAACAAAGCAAACTTTCTATCTTTTAAACGTTGATCATACCTCAAATATATATGGGCACACTGCACCTGAATTGTGTCAGAGGACTTAGGATACCTGGGTTGATTGAATACAGCTTTTTGATTCATGCCACTGCTCTTTCTTGCTTCTCAAAGCTTGTGGTAATCAATATGATTAGAATGGTTGTCAATTCTCGAGAAGGTGCCAATTGAATGTCCGACTGTCTCACCTTTCAACAGAAATGCTTTCCTTTGGAAAGGGGGGATCCAAGGGATTGCTAAGCTCATACAGTAAGCTGGAATTGACACAGTTTTAATATATCAGGGTATGCAGGATTTCTGTCAAAAGGAAAAGGAATGAGGTGTTTTGCAAATTGGCCAATACAAAAAGTTAGCTGGTACATTCTAGAAATAATGTTTACCTGATGGCCATGGGAGCTGAAAATTGCAGAATTTATTTTTACTTCCCTACTTTGGAAGCAACTTCTACTGTGAATTAAGATACATGAAGTCACCCAAGGGCTGAAGGTCCGATTACATCCAGCATTCTTGCCCCCAATGTGATAGTGGAGATCCTTCAGATTTGAACAGCTCAGTAAGGCAAACAGAGAGTTTGGAAGCTCTCAATTTTATTGTTCAGGCCATAGTTGCCTAGTTCAAATTCTGTATGTTAGACAAAAATTCAACTGCAAAACATCCAATATGGAAAAATTCGTCACTATTTATCTCACTAATAGTCTAATACTTAAAAGAATGTAATTTTTCAAAATTTAGGTTTTAATAGCCCAATTCAGAGGCATTTCTGATTCCTGATCAAAGATTGCTGATTGCCGATAGCATTCCTGATTGCTGCTGAGGTACATGGAACTGAAGCTCAGAAGAAAAGGTTCTTCGCACATCATTCCTTCAAGCTTCAGGGCATGGGACCATGTTGCCTTGTTCAAGGATGCTGTTGATGTTCAGGCCCTCAGGGTGTCCTTGTCCCATTTTTGAGTAAACCTGACAATCTGTATCAGATATAAGAACTCTGAGAGACAGGGGATGGAGTATGTCACGATGCATACAGAGCAGATCCATGTGGGTTTGACTTTGCCAAGGTCATTGCAACTCAGTGGAATTGGACTGAATAATTTGGCCGAAGGAATTGAAATTTGAATTTCTGCATTCATTTGGCTGAATCAACTAAATCTGTTAACTATGGCTCAGGCACGAGATGAGCCATTTTTTGTGGCATATTGTTAGTTTTAGGGTAAATTTGCAGAATATTAGTCTCCTTTCAATTTTTCCAATAATCAAGACAAGTAGATCTGTAAATCAATCATAGATAGACCACATGTAAAGAAGACAGCTGCAACTTAATAGAAAAGCTCTGATCACATATGCATATTAACTCAGATCTAAGAATAGTGTGATCTACAGTAGTTATGAACAGATCTAAACATAACAATGTATCTATAAAACTAAACACATATCTCAGATCCAACAATTTTGTCTAAACATTTTACAACAGATATATCTTTAGATCTACACACTGCATACTATATTAAACAATTCTGGAGTTAGATCAGATCCAAAGGAGATGAGTATAAAGCATACCTGATATAGTAACCTACCTCTGAATGATAGCACAACAACCACAGAAGGTATAGGTCCAGTTTATTATGCTCAGACAAAGGTTCAGTTCAAGATCAATAGAGGATCCTAATGCCAAGGAATGAAGGAACTTTTCTTGCCACCAAGCTTAAGGGCCAAAGGGAGAAAACACAATCCCAATCAGAGGTAAATAACAATGCTCAAAACCCTCACACAGTAAAAACCCTTACCCAAGAGGCTGAGAACTGGACTGTGTATAAACCCTTAACTTGACAGTGAACAGATGTGAGCTGCTAGATAAGTTTAGCAAGTGGCACTCCACAAGAATACCCCAGCAAGAGGGCTGCACACTGTAAAAGCTCTTCACACATCAGATAGAGAAGAGGGGTATCAAGAACCCTTCAGATCTGTTTAAAGTGCAAGGCTGTAACCCAAAGGGTTTTCACTCAGTGTAAGGCACACAGCTCACACAATAAAACACAAAGTCCCAATCAGCAAACACAATGGAGATGTCACCTTCACCTGCAGCAAACACAAACAAGGCCGCACCTAGCCACACAATCCAAGTAACAGTCAAGGAGGACTGTGCTGAAGGTTAATCCCAAGACAAGTGGCAGCTTGAATAACCCCACGGCAGCCAACAAAATTCTCAGCAGAAGAAGCGGTGGTATGAAGGGCAGTTTCAGCAGGTCAAGGAAAGGCTGCGGCTATCCCTACAGCATCAATAGGCCACAGCTCTAGCAGAGCAAAGGAGACTGCTTCCATACAGGACCGCTCCTACTCAAGGCAACAAGGCCGCTCCCATTCAAGACAACAGGGCCGCTCCCACATAAAGTCAACAAGGCCACTCCCACTCAAGACAACAGGGCCGCTCCCACATAAAGACAACAAAGCCGCTCCCTCAGAAATAAACAAGGCTGCAGACTAGAGAAGATCAGCGCTAGCACAAGAGGATAATAGATTGAGTGAAGTGTGAGAGGGGAGAGGGTTTAATATATAGGTTTGGGTTAGGGTTAGGGCAAGTCAAGTTAATTAAAAGGTCACATGTTTAAATTTGGAATTTAAACATGTGACACTAATATTTAATATTTAACTTTAAAAACATTACCCCTCAATAAAACAACAAAAACCCCAAACAAATCAAACAAGGGTAAAGTAGGGTTTGCAAGGTGGCATTACTCATTCCTTCATATCACATAGTGAACCTATTACTTTATCATCACTGCATATGGGACTTATCCCTCTGGTGGTTATGTCCTTTTTCAAGGAAGGTCATGTACCATCAAGTACTTGATTTAGAATCAAGTAGCCCCAGGACTTTTCCTGAGGTCTTATACACCAAGGTCAAAGACCAAGGATCAACCCATGCCCCAGGC
>JZKD02S1071435.1:0-13203 GCA_000966675.3 Picea glauca | reverse complement strand
ACTCAGATGGAGACGATTTGACAGTCATGTTTGGGTAATTTGACGACACGAATTCAATGACGAGGTCTGTTTTTGTAGTCGAGATTGAGATAAGAAATATAATCTATGGAGAAGTTAATGTAAGCATGCTTTTCATTTTGTTTCTTTGTCATTAAATGTTGCATCATAGCATGCGTGTTATAGTTCTGAAGGAGCAGAGAGAAGTTGCAGCAAGGCAACAAGATCAACTTATTCCTTCTATCTATTTTTTCTTATATTCTTTCACATCAAATCAATCAGTTATATGTGACAGATAAATTGTGGCACTTTCATGATAAGTGGCCAATTAAGTAGTTCTAATTCTCTTGGTTTCAGGATATTTTGTATGGGCTGCATATTTATGCTTGGATCTGAATAACATATCTAAGGTTGTTGATGGCTCCATGTTGATGGGGGTCATATTTTATTCTTCATCTTTTTATGTATTGAGTATGTGGGAATTATGTCCATGTCAGCATCATTGATGCCTCATGAGTAGAACTTGTGAATCTAATACATTCCTAATCACATTCTGATCTCTTGTTGTCATCACCGAAGAGGGACTTTGGCCTTACAACTTGTAAAGGAGAGACATCATTACATCGAGAAGAATAAAGAGGTCAGGCTTTGGAGCATGAACTAGAGAGGTATCCCACTGCAATGGTAAACTTTGTTATCAAGGGAAGTGTCATATCCATTATGTGTATTGTGTTCTTATGTTGCTTTTCTATGAATTTCCGCACATAGGATATTAAATGCAAGCATGAAATATCGCACATAATGAAAATGAAATAGGTTTCATTCACTTCGAAATCAAGTGCATAAGACTTCAACTTTACCTTTAATTGCAATCGCTCAAGTAAAACAATCTATAACTGACCCTTTTGAAGGAGTGACAGAAACAACCAATTATTGGAAACTTATCACTCTCGAGTTCAGGTCACTAAGCCAAACCCTCAGAAACAAAGGAGTTTGTTGAAGCCAAAAACGAGCTATGATACCACATGTAACTTTTAAATATGTGAAATAAAGCAATGCATATAGTTTCTTAAGAAAAACATAAATTAATTAATGGCTCATACATAGTACACAAATATTTACGCTGGAAACCCTTAACCAAGAGAAAACCATCCTTCCTTGGTGTCGCACCTTTCAAATCTTCATTATATTAATTTCACCATTCACAATACAATATATGAAATATTTTAGGTATTCCGTAGCTATCAAAACCCTAATCCCTTAATTTAGGATTAAAATAGCAAAAACCACCCAAAAAAAAAAAAAATTGGGGCGTTGCCTCGAACACTACACGAAACCAGGTGGGGTCAAACCTGCCCCCCCTGGGACCCCCCCAGAAAAGAGCTCGACGCACATGACACAAATACCAAAGGAAGTTAGAATCGTCAGACGCATTTTTCGAATATGATGCACCCACACACACATGCAAAGAATATAACACATACCCAACACACTCATCCCATATAAACAAAGTATCCTTCTTCAAAAGATGCATGAAACCCTTAGTTAAATTGGCATAGTTCACTATGAACCGACGTAGGAAATTAGCCTTCCTCTGTAAACCTTGAAATTCTCAAATGTTGCTCGGGGGAGGCAATCGAAGTATTTCCTCAACATTCATAGGATCTACCATGATCCCATGCTAAGATACTAAAAATCCTAAAAGACGGTTAAACCTAACACATAATATGCACTTGTGAAGGTTCAACCGAATATGATAGTAATGACATCTCTCAAATACTAATCAAAGGTGAGTGGAGTGATCTACTCTCTTGAGAGAGTGAAAATCAAGACCATCTAAGTAAGCTTCAACAATATGCTTGAGATCATGAAAAGAAAAGGTCATGGTGCGTTGGAAGGTTTCTCTATTGTTTTTAAGGCATAAAAGAATTTTCTAGTATGCAAAGGTACCCCAAGGAGAAATAAACGTCATCTTATGTTGATCGTTAGGTTTGATTTGAATTTGATTATACCCTAAAAATCCATCCATAAAATAAAATATTTCACTTCCCAAGCACTCATCAAGAATATGATCAATGAAAGGTGTCGAGAAGTTATCTTCAGGACAAGCCTTGTTCAAGTCTCAAAATTCCATACATACGCGGATGGTTCCTTGTTTTTTATTCATGGGAACAGGGTTGAACACCCATTTAGTCAAGGGAACCGAGTAGATGAAACCAACATTAAGTAGCTTCTCTACCTCTTCCTTAATAGTAAGGGACTTCCTAGGATTAAAAACTCTAAGATGTTGTTGAACATGTCTAGCATATGGATAGGTCTTGATCTCATGTTTGTAAATGTTTGGGTCAATCCATGGCATCTCTTCGTACAACCAAGTGAATACATCATGAAATTATTTGAAGAGATCAGTGTAGATTTGAATTTCTCCAGGTGAATAATCCGCATCGATATATACATTCTCATTTTTACCAGGAATTTGAGAGATGTCGACCTGATGGTAGGAGAAATAATCTCCATGTTTCCTTCGGCATAAATACCATGCGTATCTAATGGAACCACAGTGTGACTGACCATATAAATCAAGGTATATCTAAAGTCATCATGTTTGATCCTCACAAGCTATGGGAAGAAATAGGAGTGATGATGCATATCGTCCCAAGGCCTATTAGGACCATACATGTCCTCTAAGATGGATTCATCTGAAGGTAAAGTATCGTCGAGGAAATCATGCAAACAAGACGATTGGATGGCCCATATGGGCTCTAGAACAGGATCCTCCTTGTCCTTCTGCGAGCAGAAAGGATCTGAGTCAGCAATAACGTCAAGAATAGACTAATACTCAAATTATTTCACTGACAGTGGAATTTCCATCCCAATGTGAGACTGACCTTCATATGACATAGTCGATGAAGGTAGGGTCCAAGGGTCATTGAAATATGAAGTACATAAAGGAATGGACCTCATCGATGTTGAAGACTCACTGGAAATGGCATGAATGTGATGAATTGGTTCCACAAAATCAAATCTACCCATGAGAGAGGAATACATTCCGACACCAAAATCCTCAGTTGCCTATTGAGAATTGTCGATCACAAGGACTGACGGTCCAACTGATGCATTAGGACTAACGTGTGCAAAGGAAAATTGATCAATCATCACTATTTTCCCTTCGTGAGGAAAACATAGAGTGTGGAAAACAAATGAAATGATTGTTGTCATGGAATAAGTCCATATATTCCCTAGTAGTAAATTATAGTCAAGGGGTGCATCCACCACCTCGACATCAACCTCTAGTGTCTTTCCACATAACTGGACCAGAAAAGCGGGAAGAATTCTATGGGGTCCAAATGAACTCCCATCAAATGTTGTCAACATAGTCATATATTTGGATAGATTTGGAGATCCAATGTCTCTCCAATAGGTTAGGGACATCACGCACATCGTGGCACCTTCATCAATTACAATGCATTTTATGGTCATTTTTGTGTACTCCACATGGATTTGAAAGGCCACGTGGTAAGGTAAGCGAGGCTTAACATCAATAATGTCAAACTTAATAACCTTTGATCCACATGGGTCTAGAGCTCCTAAAGTAGATAACAAGGCATTCCTCTGTGAAGGACACGTCTAGAGAACCTTGAAAGTCGACATTGCACAATGGGTTTGACCCAAATATTCAACAATCAAATAGTTCTCGATAGCTCTAGAATTTTAGTACTCCTTTCGGAATATGAGGTGGAGGTTCTGGATTTTTGATCTGCAAGGATGTTTCTAGAGGAGGAGGAGACTTTGAACCTACAATATTTTGTGAAGAACCATAATGACGAGATCGAGTGGCTACATCAATATGATACTTGACCATATTGACACATAGATGACCACCTTCATGTGTAAAGTGGTTTGGACTCCCACTCGATGCATTTCTAGAGTTGGAGGTCCTCAAGGCCATGTGTTTATTATGTAGAAATGGATTTGTCAGCACAGGGGGTGGTTGTGATAAGAGCCTCGAGGTTTCCTTGATTTTGGGGCATAGGTGGGTAAGGTGATCATCTTTACAAAGTTTACAAAGAAACTTCACCTTCCATTTTTATTTCTTTCCCTCACTAGCATTATTATTCGATCTGTCATTTTTAGTGTCGTCCTTGGATTTATTATTATTTTTCGCGCCCTTACGATTTACCTCATCCTTTCCTTCTATTCCCTCCTGGTTGTTGGTTACCATTTGGGTTAGACGGCGACTATACATAATGCACATCCTCTGATTAAGTGGGAGTGGAGAACAAAGCTGAAGCTTGTCCTGCTACAGGCTAGCTTAGAGACAAATATTTCAACTGGTTCGTCACCAAATTTGTAGACTTAGAATTTACAGAACCTATGATACCATCAGCATGAGGCCTAGGATTTTGTCTATGGTAATAGTTCAATTGTGGTGTGTCAGGAATAATTTCATACAACATCCCAGACCGATCATATATGAGGTCCAATTGTTGGGATTTGAAAATAGCTTCTTCCTCGATGTTACTCTGAATGTAGAAACATCCTTCAAAATATAAGGCAATAAGGACTTAAGGAGCCACTCCAACAAAAACTATGGAGGAATGTAGGTTTTGGAGGAATGTAGGAATGCAACAAACCGACAACTGGAAGTGGTTGAGAAATACCAAAACCATCTGATTAAAGTTTTGGTATGTTCCCCTCGGTAGCTCAATGTACCACTTCACGATGACCCTCTTGAGGGTGCGTTGAAATAGCCTCATATGCATAGAATCACCATTAAGGGATTTAGATGAGCACCAAAGATGAAAATTAGTGACATGATCACTCGGATCCTTGCGAATATTTCCTTCAAATTTTGGAATGTCTGAAGGGAGATTGGTGGGTACGAGGGGGGCATAATGGATCATGACGCACAGGGTCATTCATTAATTTTGACAAGCCTAGTATATTAAGCGTGTCTAGAAAAGGGTTTTGGGGTTGCGGAATTTGAGTCCATGCTCCTAAGAAATATTGGTGTTGAGGGATTGCAGGACATCCAAGATTCTGGTATATGCCATGGCCCTGTCCAGTGGGATAATATCCTCCTCCAAACTGATTCGTAAAAGTTTGTATGGGCACCATACCCACGAAAGTAGTATAATGAGGATTATATACGTTGCCCCCAGTCAAAGGGGCTTTGGGATAGGGGTTTCCCATACTGTGAAACTAACTCCCTTTGAATGGAACTCTAGAGGATAGAGGGGGATTCATCATAATAAATGTGTTTGTTGGAATCATCATGGAGGAAGAGGGGATAAAGGATGGAATATAGGAAGTGAGTTGTCTTTCCGGTTGAGCACTCCATCCAGGAGCATTGAGACTAGGATTAGGCTCGGAAGAAGAAGGATGCCAACCTCCAACTGTAATATTCATTTGGGGAATATGGCCTCCACCAAACGAGAGAGGATCATATGAAGGATCCATGCCCCCATGTCCAAAACTAGGATTCACATTAGCTGTTGGAATGGAGGATGAGAGTTGTGACGTCATTTTGGGCATACCAAAAGAAAATGGATTAGAGATCGAAGGTATTGACTGAGAATTGTAACCTGGCATACCAAAAATAGATCTGAAAGGATTCATTTATATGGGTTGAGTAGAACCCACATGTTGGGTAGTAATCGAGGTGGGGATCTCCACCACCCCAACCATCGAGGTTGAAGGATTAGAAGGGATCCACTAATCACATAAGATATAGGAGTCTAGGGACTCCCTAAGATGTTTGGGTTTGACTTCATACTCATAATTTCATAATCACAAGTCTAGGAGGTGGAGATATATGTACCATGTTTATTAAATTTACACCTTTTACAAGGAAAAATCGGTAAAGACTCAAGATGTCGTGGTAAATTCAACAAATGGCAAGACCTTCAAGGAAGTTGGTATTGCTCCATGATTACTCAAGACTCGAGATATAAAACCAAATCCTAGGTCCAACTAATAATCAGATAGCACACCAAAATAAAGCAAAAAGGCCAATACACACAAACAAGATATAGTGGTCGAAAAGGGGCCTCCCTCACTAGAGTAGGTATGTCTCGCCTAAGAGGGGCCTGAGACACCCTTCAAAATATTGGAAGTATCAGAATCAGTTATAAGGGCCCTCATGGGCTTAACAGCTCAGTGAATCAAATTCCCCCGGAGAGGTAATCCTCCATAAAGGTTGTGTATTGTTTGACCCTTATCTGTCTCAGGGCACCTACAGAATAACCCCTGCAAGTAACCTATGTAGCTACCTATGTCAAGCAACTAGATTCATCACAATATAATCAATGCGCAGGCGAGCAGTAGTAAGTCCGACCCACCATATGGGTAGGGTAACAAAGCCCGAAATCTTGAAAGAACCACCTGTCACGGAGGTAAAGGTACTAGAAAGACCCCAAAATATGAATAGAACCCCATAAATATCTCTAATGCTAAGAAGGTATTAGAGGGTTATCTTTGCAACTAGATTTGTGTGACCTCGTTCTTAACTTCAGTGTGAGCGGAGCCTCTTGACGTCACTAATTATACAATGGGTTTCACCACTCCATGGTCAGACACATATGTTTAGTTTAATAGCCTTGGAGAAGTTTACTCACAAAATCCTATTCCAAGGCCCTATGTCCTATACTTGTTTGTGTGCCCTGAAGAATAAAAATGATTCTAATCAATTTTAATTATTCAATGTTAATTTTAATGGCTTCTTCTTACTAAAGAAGTGCGGTCATGAAATTGATGGTATTACGACTCAGCATATAAAAGAAACAAATATAAAAACATTGTTAAGTACTAATATTGAATTTCAAAGAGATGGTATGCTTCTAAATGCAATTTTTCAAATGAAATCTCTACAATTTCAATAAAATGCAATCTCTCCACATGTGTCAAAATCAATGCAAAGTAATAAAAAGGGAAAATGCCATAATGCAAAATGAGTAAATGTTTTCGTATTTTTGATATAAAGAAAAGAAAATGCAAGGACTAAATAGCAGCTTCACATACTGACCCTACTACAAGAAAAATGATACAATGCAAGCAGGATACCGAGAAGCAAACACTCATATCGATGTGCAAGGACAACCAATGAAAAGGATTATAAGAAATAATATTTCTCGAAAATTCAACAATAAGAAGGCTTCATATCACTCTGTAAGCACTTAACAGTCAGGACAAAGACCCAAGAAGACTCAACAACCAACCAAACTCACCCAACAAACACCAAACTCAACTAGCAAGACTAAAGAGTTGATGTGCGCGACTGTTTGAGAAAAACTAGTGTATGTACGCACCCTAAAGGAGGACAGCTCACGTATGTACGCATCTGTCAAGGGAAAAACCGTGTATACCCAGTAAAACATTGCCAGGGAAAGGGTTAAGCTAATAAACTCAGATGCAAATTAAAAATAGGTTGTCAAGCAATCAGACGACAAGGAAACTCAAGTTAACAGAGAGCAACTAAAGGATAAAAAACACTCCAAACCCCAAAAAAGAAGATTAATCCCCAGTATGGTCGCTAATTGTGTTACGAGGAAAATATCTCTATAGCATGGGGTAAAACACAAAAGATAGGATGACATTCATAAATCAAGTCTTATCCCAAGTATGCTATATAAATTAAACGATAACAAGACAAGGCCAAGAGCCTACCTCGTCCGGACATTTGATGAAGACCATTGTTGAGCACACAACTCAAATATTTATACTTGCAACTTGTCCTCAACAACCAATATACACAAGCATATGGTGATAAAATATAATTTTAGAATATAGATTAGCATAATCCATTAACATACATGACAAATACACCCATGGAATAATAATTCAAATATTTGCAAGATATCAATTGGACGAGAAAAGAGTATTTCTATTAAAATAATCANTTTACAAAGAAACTTCACCTTCCATTTTTATTTCTTTCCCTCACTAGCATTATTATTCGATCTGTCATTTTTAGTGTCGTCCTTGGATTTATTATTATTTTTCACGCCCTTACAATTTACCTCATCCTTTCCTTCTATTCCCTCCTGGTTGTTGGTTACCATTTGGGTTAGACAACGGCTATACATAATGCACATCCTCTGATTAAGTGGGAGTGGAGAACAAAGCTGAAGCTTGTCCTGCTATAGGCTAGCTTAGAGACAAATATTTCAACTGGTTCGTCACCAAATCTGTAGACTTAGAATTTATAGAACCTATGATACCATCAGCATGAGGCCTAGGATTTTGTCTATGGTAATAGTTCAATTGTGGTGTGTCAGGAATAATTTCATACAACATCCCAGACCAATCATATATGAGGTCCAATTGTTGGGATTTGAAAATATCTTCTTCCTCGATGTTACTCTGAATGTAGAAACATCCTTCAAAATATAAGGCAATAAGGACTTAAGGAGCCACTCCAACAAAAACTATGGAGGAATGTAGGTTTTGGAGGAATGTAGGAATGCAACAAACCGACAACTGGAAGTGGTTGAGAAATACCAAAACCATCTGATTAAAGTTTTGGTATGTTCCCCTCGGTAGCTCAATGTACCACTTCACGATGACCCTCTTGAGGGTGCGTTGAAATAGCCTCATATGCATAGAATCACCATTAAGGGATTTAGATGAGCACCAAAGATGAAAATTAGTGACATGATCACTCGGATCCTTGCGAATATTTCCTTCAAATTTTGGAATGTCTGAAGGGAGATTGGTGGGTACGAGGGGGGCATAATGGATCATGACGCACAGGGTCATTCATTAATTTTGACAAGCCTAGTATATTAAGCGTGTCTAGAAAAGGGTTTTGGGGTTGCGGAATTTGAGTCCATGCTCCTAAGAAATATTGGTGTTGAGGGATTGCAGGACATCCAAGATTCTGGTATATGCCATGGCCCTGTCCAGTGGGATAATATCCTCCTCCAAACTGATTCGTAAAAGTTTGTATGGGCACCATACCCACGAAAGTAGTATAATGAGGATTATATACGTTGCCCCCAGTCAAAGGGGCTTTGGGATAGGGGTTTCCCATACTGTGAAACTAACTCCCTTTGAATGGAACTCTAGAGGATAGAGGGGGATTCATCATAATAAATGTGTTTGTTGGAATCATCATGGAGGAAGAGGGGATAAAGGATGGAATATAGGAAGTGAGTTGTCTTTCCGGTTGAGCACTCCATCCAGGAGCATTGAGACTAGGATTAGGCTCGGAAGAAGAAGGATGCCAACCTCCAACTGTAATATTCATTTGGGGAATATGGCCTCCACCAAACGAGAGAGGATCATATGAAGGATCCATGCCCCCATGTCCAAAACTAGGATTCACATTAGCTGTTGGAATGGAGGATGAGAGTTGTGACGTCATTTTGGGCATACCAAAAGAAAATGGATTAGAGATCGAAGGTATTGACTGAGAATTGTAACCTGGCATACCAAAAATAGATCTGAAAGGATTCATTTATATGGGTTGAGTAGAACCCACATGTTGGGTAGTAATCGAGGTGGGGATCTCCACCACCCCAACCATCGAGGTTGAAGGATTAGAAGGGATCCACTAATCACATAAGATATAGGAGTCTAGGGACTCCCTAAGATGTTTGGGTTTGACTTCATACTCATAATTTCATAATCACAAGTCTAGGAGGTGGAGATATATGTACCATGTTTATTAAATTTACACCTTTTACAAGGAAAAATCGGTAAAGACTCAAGATGTCGTGGTAAATTCAACAAATGGCAAGACCTTCAAGGAAGTTGGTATTGCTCCATGATTACTCAAGACTCGAGATATAAAACCAAATCCTAGGTCCAACTAATAATCAGATAGCACACCAAAATAAAGCAAAAAGGCCAATACACACAAACAAGATATAGTGGTCGAAAAGGGGCCTCCCTCACTAGAGTAGGTATGTCTCGCCTAAGAGGGGCCTGAGACACCCTTCAAAATATTGGAAGTATCAGAATCAGTTATAAGGGCCCTCATGGGCTTAACAGCTCAGTGAATCAAATTCCCCCGGAGAGGTAATCCTCCATAAAGGTTGTGTATTGTTTGACCCTTATCTGTCTCAGGGCACCTACAGAATAACCCCTGCAAGTAACCTATGTAGCTACCTATGTCAAGCAACTAGATTCATCACAATATAATCAATGCGCAGGCGAGCAGTAGTAAGTCCGACCCACCATATGGGTAGGGTAACAAAGCCCGAAATCTTGAAAGAACCACCTGTCACGGAGGTAAAGGTACTAGAAAGACCCCAAAATATGAATAGAACCCCATAAATATCTCTAATGCTAAGAAGGTATTAGAGGGTTATCTTTGCAACTAGATTTGTGTGACCTCGTTCTTAACTTCAGTGTGAGCGGAGCCTCTTGACGTCACTAATTATACAATGGGTTTCACCACTCCATGGTCAGACACATATGTTTAGTTTAATAGCCTTGGAGAAGTTTACTCACAAAATCCTATTCCAAGGCCCTATGTCCTATACTTGTTTGTGTGCCCTGAAGAATAAAAATGATTCTAATCAATTTTAATTATTCAATGTTAATTTTAATGGCTTCTTCTTACTAAAGAAGTGCGGTCATGAAATTGATGGTATTACGACTCAGCATATAAAAGAAACAAATATAAAAACATTGTTAAGTACTAATATTGAATTTCAAAGAGATGGTATGCTTCTAAATGCAATTTTTCAAATGAAATCTCTACAATTTCAATAAAATGCAATCTCTCCACATGTGTCAAAATCAATGCAAAGTAATAAAAAGGGAAAATGCCATAATGCAAAATGAGTAAATGTTTTCGTATTTTTGATATAAAGAAAAGAAAATGCAAGGACTAAATAGCAGCTTCACATACTGACCCTACTACAAGAAAAATGATACAATGCAAGCAGGATACCGAGAAGCAAACACTCATATCGATGTGCAAGGACAACCAATGAAAAGGATTATAAGAAATAATATTTCTCGAAAATTCAACAATAAGAAGGCTTCATATCACTCTGTAAGCACTTAACAGTCAGGACAAAGACCCAAGAAGACTCAACAACCAACCAAACTCACCCAACAAACACCAAACTCAACTAGCAAGACTAAAGAGTTGATGTGCGCGACTGTTTGAGAAAAACTAGTGTATGTACGCACCCTAAAGGAGGACAGCTCACGTATGTACGCATCTGTCAAGGGAAAAACCGTGTATACCCAGTAAAACATTGCCAGGGAAAGGGTTAAGCTAATAAACTCAGATGCAAATTAAAAATAGGTTGTCAAGCAATCAGACGACAAGGAAACTCAAGTTAACAGAGAGCAACTAAAGGATAAAAAACACTCCAAACCCCAAAAAAGAAGATTAATCCCCAGTATGGTCGCTAATTGTGTTACGAGGAAAATATCTCTATAGCATGGGGTAAAACACAAAAGATAGGATGACATTCATAAATCAAGTCTTATCCCAAGTATGCTATATAAATTAAACGATAACAAGACAAGGCCAAGAGCCTACCTCGTCCGGACATTTGATGAAGACCATTGTTGAGCACACAACTCAAATATTTATACTTGCAACTTGTCCTCAACAACCAATATACACAAGCATATGGTGATAAAATATAATTTTAGAATATAGATTAGCATAATCCATTAACATACATGACAAATACACCCATGGAATAATAATTCAAATATTTGCAAGATATCAATTGGACGAGAAAAGAGTATTTCTATTAAAATAATCARCAGAAGTATATAGGTGACAAACTTCTATAACGACACACATCGAAACCGAGAAACTAATTCCCTCTAGTTGGGCCTCCACCACTTCAATCCTACACCAAAGAAAATCTCATATAAAGGAGACAATGAGGTGATCCATCACAAAAAAGGAAGATCTTCGGGGTTGAACAAGGGGTTCGTACTTTCAAGGATAAAGGGATGCAGACTCAATATGAAGTGAAATTTATCTAGAGTGTTTTTTGTCTCAAAGTTGAATTGTTCAATCTCCTTCAAGACTTGGACAAGGCTCAATTTATAGCCTTCAAATGGAACTGAAGGGCCGAGTTGGAGCGTTTCCAGTATATAGAAGGTTAAGGATCATGGATCTCGTGACATGGCATGGAAACCCGACATATTTTTTAATTTTGAGCCCCAAAACCGATGTACGTAGGTTGTAGTGGAGAAACCTGCGTATACGCTTGTTGTCTAACCGATAGGGCATGTGTATGTGGGAAAATGTGCTTTTTGGCTCTAGAAGGTACAAAAGGGGACTTCAAGTCTACATAGGGAAATGGAAATTCCATCCAAGCAAGTTGCATCGGGTGAGGCAAAATTTGTTGCAACAGAAATGGAAAGAATACATTGTGCATGGTATCAATGAATTCCATGGAACCATGTTTGAAGGAGATGGATAGTTGGATGGTTACTTGCATTGATTTTAAGAATTTAGTTACAAGTTGTTGGGTTCTTTGGAAAAAGTAGAGGCTCTGTATTGAAAATTATGGTTCACTTGAAAATAGATCAAGACCATCTAAATGACTAGAGAGAAACCTATTTGTCCATGACATATCAAGACCATCTAAATGGCTAGAGAGAAACCTATTTGTCCACAACCTTCATGCTTGGAAGGGAATGTGGGGGTCAATTAATTTTGTATAAATAGACCACTTGGGCAGTCACTTGTAAACCATTTATGACTTGTTGGATGACCATGCTCATGTGTTGGTGTTCAATCACAAGGTTGAAACTAGGTTTGGATGAAATGGTTTTGGGCAATCGTTGTTGAGATGAACTGAGTCATTTTGGTGCAAAGGATTACCCTAGTGTGTTTGTATTAATTAGTTCTAGGTGAGATTACGAAATTACGAAATTGTTGTGACCGTGGTTTGGCTTTGACAAATTCATTTGTAAGTGATTTTTTGTCCTTGTTGTAAATGAACCATTGTTGGTTTGCCCATGGTGTATTCTCGACAACACTTGACACCTTAGTTAACTATTGTAATTTTTGGGGGATAACTATTATTAATTCAAGTAGGTTTTCTTCTCAAAAAATGTTTCCTACTATAAACAAATGTGTTCTTGGTCATTGTTAGTTTTTATTTCATGGTTACGTGGCTTGGTTAAGTTATTTATCGTTGTGGACTAAAGCAAACAATGAAATTGGTTAATGGTTGAATTGACTCAATGATTGTTGAGGTAGCTTGGACTAAAACA
>JZKD02S1071434.1:165337-184652 GCA_000966675.3 Picea glauca | reverse complement strand
CACTCATCCAAGTACCATTGGCATACCTTGGACATCATTTTCTTGGCCACATTCGATATTCTTGGGCATTCCTTCTTAAAAGGAATAAAATAAATCTATGCAATTTATTCATCGTAGATGAGGGAGTAAGACTTCTTATACCTGTTCTCCCTTAGCATGCTAAAATAGAAATGGACCGGGAACTCTGCGACATGCCAACTCAGATTCATGCCAACGAAGATGTTTCTGGTGCAGATGACATCAAGTAGATATGAAGCCATGTAGAAAGTTGGTGTCTCTCCTTCCTTCGACGTTTGAGCCTGTTGTATACAAATGCTCAGTTTCTTAGAAAGTATCTCTCCCCAGCTGAAACTTCTCATGGAGATAGCCACTATGTAATCCAAGGGAATCCATGCCTCTTAAAAAGAAAATCTGGAGCAGTCCTTCTCTTCATATAATCGATAGATGAGAGCCATCAAATATATGTATGGCTCCCTAAAATTGGTCGTCCCATACCATCCAGTGCTCTGGTTGGTGTACTTCTTGTCATCCCTCCACCATGAGGTCATTACCCGGCTGGTGTCATGGAATTTGTAAAAATTCACCAAGAAATCTGTGTTTAGCCGCTCCTCAGGATCGCTAAGCTTGTAGTATTTTTGAACCTCTACCAATATAAACACTTTGACACAGCCACCATTTTCATCATTGATTAAACATTTATGTGTGTCTATGTGGTCGATGATCCACTTCAGGACTTCAATACAGGGAAAAAAAAGGGTTCTTCTTGCCATCATATGTAGGTATGATCATCATATGTTTGGGAACACCTTGTCATTGAGTGCTCTTACATATGGATCATTGTGTGGGACATATTCTAGGTATTCCTCCTCATTGATCTTGTTAAAGAGTTCTCCCCAATGTGGGAGTTCCATATTGGACCCCGTGCTTTCCTCTGTATCTCCAAAGGTTGGAGGCTAGATGAAAACCTTCTTCGTTGTTGTTTTAATGAATTATTCCAGCCTCGGAGTGTATTCCAATTTTTTGTGGCCCCTGGAGAGGAGCCTTCAACTACCTTTGGTTCTTTCAGCTTCGGTGCCCTCAGCAACCATCTAGTGGTTGGATTCCTTGGAAGAATTGTTCCTGAAACTAGAATAAACTCTCAGAGACTATTCACAACAAAAAAATGGATAAAAACATATGAATTATAGCCAAAAAATTTACAGACTCGGATACATACCTCTAAAGCTTGTTAAAACCTAGTTATTTTGACAATCACAGGATCACTACAACCTTTGAGTCCCTCATCTTGCTCCTTCAGATGCTCCATACTTCTCTTATGTGCAGAATGAATTCATTTACAAAGGCTCAAGAGAATTTAAACATGGAATGACTTACAGTGTCACATCAACCATTCAATTCGAGTGATGAGTGAATTTTAAAAAAATCTGTCACCGAATCTCTACAACTTAAATTCATCATGGGTTGACAGCAGAGGCATGGGGGGTGATGTGGTCTATCAGTAAATTTAAATGGTTTTTTTGATTGGCGCACGAGGTAGAACCTAATGTGGGATTTTTTATTAATTAGCTCCTTAAATGCTCAGAATTTGATCGTATCTAATGTTAAAACTTCCCATCATTTGTCTCTATCAGTGGGTGGATCGATGATTGAGGATGTGTTATGAACATTTTCATTGATGTCCTTCTGTAAAAGCTTTGATGTCGATCAATTTCACCGTTCAATGTTGTCGTGGAAAAGCTGACTCAGAGGTGTGAATCAGCCTCAGGGAACCAAGAATGACTCAGGGTAAAACTAGACCATACGGTTCTCCAATCTGATAAATACATGTGGCGTTGAATATCGGTGTCCTAATTTTCATTTATTAATCGGAGTCAATACTTTCCTTAATTTATTTGTTCTAAGAAAAATCTTAGCGTGTCGATGCTGAAAAAATATCAAGGGTCAGCAATTGACGATAAACCTATCGAGTTCTTTCTTCAGGTCAGCTTCCTCGAAAAATTCTCGATGCCGAAAATGCATCGGGGATCGATGATCGGGAATATCCTTTAGTGTAGTCAGAGTGTTTGTTGTGATCCTGGGTTTACACCAATTCTGATAAGTGCGTCGGGTATCGGCTATTAGTGATATATTTTTTCTTTGTTAACATTTATTTCCTTTGTCTTTACTGATGTCGAAGGGGAATTAGCTATTGGAAATATCCTTATGCAATTATTGATGAAAAACAAAAACTTCCTTTTGTTTATGTCAATGGGGATATGTGCTCGATGACTGAGGTTTTTCGATTGATTCTTCTCCTTCTTTGAATTCCTTATGATGCCTAATCTGAGTGCGTCGGGTTAACTGTTTTGGATATCAACTATTTATTCATGTGTTAAGTCCTTTTAATTCATGGGGTTTCATAATTTCAAACAAACCTAAATATGTAATGAGAGTCATGAGAATAAGAAAAGACAAAACATTTCCCAAAATGAAATCGAATCAGACAGTTCAAAAGATCAAGTGGTACCCAAAAAGAAAAAAAATGATAGAGGATTTTTAGGGTGTGTTGAGTGCTCAACATACTAATCTTTGGACTTGTTCTCACCCCAACACTTTAAAAATTCATTGCACAACTCGATCCAATAACCAATGGAATCGGCTTCCAAACCTTTAAACCACACAGTAGCATCTCCAAACAAATATTTGGAGAACAACCTCATTGTAACATCATCATGAACTATCTCAAAATGATCAACAAATTTCTCAAAGGCCTCCAAATGCCTCTCAATTGTAACATGATCTTCTCCAAAGAACCGAGGAAGATACTCAAGGAAATCAAGAGGATAAGGATGAAGGTGAAAAGGCATCCTTAAAGGTTTAAATATCTTGTCTCTTATTCTAGTTTGAAAACTAGTCGGTTGGATATGAGGTTTAACAAGTTGATGGAAAGTTTCAACAATAGCAACATAAAGTGATTAGATTTGAGAAGAATTTGAATCGATTTCAACCTCCTCAAGGTTACAAGGGTGATCAAATTTAGGAGGTATTTCAATACAAATCTCATCCTTATGAATAGGCTGAGGTGAGGATACAAGATCAACATCTAGAACACAGTTAGAAGGTAGATCTTCTTCTTCCAAGGATGGATATATAAAGTAAGGTCGATGATCATATGAATAAACAAAGAAGAGGATAATCCTCTTGATATGTAAAGGGAAAGAGAAAAATGATTTGATAAAGAAAAACAAGAGTTCATGGAAATTGCTCATAAGTTGATACATGGTCATCCCCTTTCGTATGGTCATCTTTTTTTCAACAAGATCCTCCCCAATGGATTCTTTGATTGTGGAGTCTCTATGTATATGATTACAGTCAATTTTGTGTCCCTCTCTTGTCTACCATCAAGAGTTGTATCTATGTCCTTCTCCCATGGAAGTTAGCTTCACACTTTGTTCCACAGCAATAGCGCCATTTATGTTAGCACTCCAAGAGTCACCCCCAAACTACAAATAGGAGTAAGCTTGGTAACATTCAAATTGATTTTTTTATTTTTTTTTTAAATTGGGGATCAACAAGACTTTAAATAAAGGAAAAGAAAATAGATATCACTGCAGACCAACGATGGACCATTGGGCTATGGAGTCATAAACAGTCTGCTCATTGAAGGCATTTAAGCTCCCTATCAAACAAAATATTTGTATAATGATGAAGAGACGGATGAGAGAATTAACATAAAGATGAATGTCTTCTAAGAAGAGATCCTATCTACAAAGATAATTTAGATGTGTCTAAACAGTAAACAATGATAAATAGGCAATCTTATAACAGATCCTCTACTGCATCAAGAATCTATCAATCAAATGCAAATTTTAATCCTTATAATCAGCAATACATTCAAACAAGATGAAGAATGAAACATATGATGAAACAACTCATATGAATCATCAATAACATACAATTTTCAGCTACATGCCCCTCTGGCCTACAAACTAAAATACACAGTCATTCCATTTCTCCACACCTCCTCGGGTCTTGGGCCAAATCCTTTTTACATGAAAAAAATTAGAATATATATTTTGCAGGATGTCGAAATCCTTTAGATAGCTTCTGTTACAAAAATTATTTTTTTCCTCAAAGTAGAAACAACTGCTTGATGACTCGTCCCCTAAAATTTGGCAAGTTACAACAAAAACCCCCAAAAATAGGACATACTTGCATTATCTTAATAACTGTATCTAAACCAAGATGAAAGTGATTCCAGTAGCTTGATGATGTGTCACAACTGAAAGTTCATTCTGGGAGTCTTCTACATTCATGTTTTCTCTGTGAGGGACTGGTCGCGGTCTACTAGCATTCTGCTTCTCCTCGTGACTTTCCTTTGATGATCTAACTTAACGCTCAGTTTTCGTTGCCACGCGGTTCTCTCAGATTTGATGTTATATAAGAATGTGATTGCGGGTCTGTCAAGGGAATTTTGGACCCACACCGCTTCTGTTCCCACAATTCACCACCAACTGCCATGTACCTGTTGGCATAGGGGCAGACCCAAGGTTCACTCCAAGAGCGCACCAACAATCCCTAGCTACTAGCCGTTTCGGCAGCACCTACAAAGTAGATGCAGTCTCACCCAAAGCAACTAAGAGGGGGGTTGCAGGACAGGAATGTCTACAACTAGGGGAATATCAAGTGGATCTATCACAACAACAATACAACATTCATATATCACTTATCACTTAGGTATATCCTGCGCAACTATAGAACTGATCTAACATAAGACTACAAATAAAAATATAACAATGACAGAGATCCAAACATCAATCACACATACGACACAAAATATACATGGTTCACCCTCTCTCTAGGGCTACATCCACAAAACTCTGCTTATGATTTATTAAGGTAAATCATACAGTTCTTATCTATGCTCTCAACTAGCATATATTCTTTCTTCTCTCTCTTTCTCTCCCCTTCCTGTGCACCCAGCTGCAGGACTTGACCTTCACACACAGTTGAAGATCTCACAATACAATCCTCTCCCTCCACAATAGAGATATAACAACAATATCATACCAATACTCAATGACCAACCCGACCTAGGTCCTCTTGACCTTTATTTATACATTACAATCCCTCATTGATAGCCTTAGGTTGAAACCTAGGTGCCAAAACCCTAGATACCAAAACCCTAGGTCAACTTGACCCTCTTTTTCCAGGCTTTGGCAACATGACTTTCATTCTTCATATTGAGGTTCTCTAAAGCATCCAATGATGGCTTTCTCTGCTTGTTGATTTGTCCATGATCTTTCTTCCTTGTTGATCTATCATCCATAATCTCCTCGTCTAATGGCTTTCTTTTCCACACTTTTCTCCATATTTCTCGTTCTTTTGCTCACTTCGACTCAGTGACATTTATTGTGTCCCCTGTGAAGCTTACTTTTTACCTTTCCTTCCTTGTCCTTTGCTTCCTTCCATAACCAAGGTCCAACAGGCCCCCAACACTCACMTGTRACTCGTCTTGAGKCACTTTAGATCTGATCCTCTTATTTTACTTCGAYTTTGGACTACAYAGTGCAGCCCTTGCTTTCTGCTTTATGCCTCCTTTCCATCCTTRTGCAGACTGTCTTTTCTGTGTCTGGTACCCAATTTCAACTGCACTTGGTACCTGGACCCTTTTCCTCATGCTTTTACTGAGAGCTTTGAGGAAACTAGTTATCATAGTACAACTTYAGCTAACTCCCATTCACTAATCATTCCTTCCAGTCTCCCTTCAATATCTTCAGCTGCACGGCTCCTCCTTCTGTAAAATAGGTAATCTCATATGGTCTGAGCCAATGCATTATGAACTTCCCAGGGTGTTTGATAAACTTACTGTCATACACCAGTACTAAATCACCTTGCTTGAATGTCTTCTTCTTGATGTGCCTATCATGATAGGCCTTTTCTCGTTCCTTCTGAACTTGTTGATGGAATCCTGCAATGAATCTGTCTTCTTCCAGTTCAACCAACTGTGCAAGCATCTCGTGAACAACGTCGATATCATCCATGTTTGTAAATGCAACAATTCTTAGGCTTGGTACTAAGTATTCCATCGGGACAACAACTTCAAGACCATAAACCAACTTGAAGGGGATCTGCATTGTTAATTTCTTGCAAGTGGTTCTATAAGCCAAGAGTATTGTTGGTACTCTTAAATCCCAGTCATCCTTGTTCACACTACAAATCTTTGTCAATGTCGTCTCCAATATCTTGTTGAATGCTTCAACCGTTATGTTTCCTTGTGGATGGTAAGGTGTACTCTTCTGATGGTGGAATACAAATTCTTCAGTCAGGGATTCAATTGTCTTATTGATGAAGTGTGTACCTTGATCACTCATAAGGATCTTATGGCATCCAAACCTAGTTATTATGTCATAAAATATAAAATGCACAACTGTAGTTGCACGACAGTCCTTGACTTCTCTGTCTTTGGTCCATCTGGTTAAGTATTTTGTCGCAGTAATAATGTACCTTTCTCCTGTTCTCTTTCCCAGTGGGTTTATAGGTCCCACGAAGACAATGGCCCACCTTTCAAATTCTTGTAGGGTCATCGTGATGGTTTTCCAATTCTCTAGCATACATCACATGCTCTTGCATACTCTTTAGCATCTCTATGTAACGTAGGCCACCAAAGGCCAGCTCGCAGAATCTTCTGTGCAGTTTCTTTCCCTATGTAATTTCCTTCCACGATGCCTTCATGAGATTCTGTGAGGATCAGTGGTCTCTCTATCTCCATAACACACCTCCTTAATATTTCATCCGGTCCCATTTTGTATAGTTGTACAGCTATAAGTGAAAATTCTGCAGCACGCACCACTAGTTGTTTCTTCTGAGGAATTGTATACTCACTTGGAGCCATTCCTATTGACAGGAACTAGACTATGTCTTTGAAGTGGTCATAAATATTTATAATGGCAAGTAGTTGTGCATCCGGTAATGTATCCTCCAAACTAGTAGGTTCTTCTCCATGTTCCAACCTTGATAAGCGGTTCGGGCCCTTGTTCATTCTCCCTGGCTTAACTATGATCTCAAAATCATATTCTTGAAACAACAGAAGCCATCTACATATTCTCCCTGCCAACACTGGCTTTTTGACTAGGTACTTCAACATGGAGTGATCAGTAAACATTTTAAAGTGTCCTCCCAACAGGTAGTGGCGGAATTTTTGCAGTGCATACACCATGGCTAGTCCCTCTCTCTTTGTAGTGGTGTAATTAACTTCAGTTGTGGATAGATTCCTATTGGAAAATGATAATGGATGATAAATGTCCCCTTCTCCAAGTTGTGCCAATACTGCTCCTAATGAAATAGAAGATGCATCGACATGCACATGGAATTCTTTGCTCCAATCTGGAAAAAGCAGAATGGGCGTTGTATCCATCTTCTATTTTAGTGTGTCGAATCTCTGCTGACATTCATCTGTCCACTCACACTAGTAGTCCTTATTTAGTAGCTTCTACATTGGTGTTGTAATTTGGGCATATCCTTTGATAAATTTCCTGTAATATGCAGCATGGCCTAGTGCAGTGCGCAATTGTTTTACTGAAGTAGGAGGTGGCAAATCAACTATAATTGCAATTTTAGATGGGTCAGCCAGCAATCCTTGCTTGCATACAATATGACCTAATCACATTTGAAATGGTGAGAAGAAGATGCATTTCTTCAGATTCAAAGCAATTTGACACTGCCTACATTTGTCCAACATTAGCCTTAGACATTCAATATGATTTTTCAACAAACCAAAAACAGTCCAGTCATCAAAGTATGCTTCTAAAAATTTATGCAAAAATTCTTTGAACACCTCAACCACCACCCTGGAAAACATGGTTGGGGCATTCTTCAATCCAAATAGAATTATTGTATACTAGTATGATCCCCACTCTATGGAAAACATAGTCTTATGACGATCCTCCTTGGCAATGCGGACTTGATGGTATCCCAAAAATCCATCTGTAAAAGAATATACTTCCTGGCCTCCCACGTTATCCAACACTTCGTTTGTGAATGGTGTAGGGAAAGGGTCATGCAGACAAGCTTCATTCAAATTTCTGAGGTCCACACAGATCCTGATTTCTCCTGTCTTCTTGTCTTGTATCACCATAGGGCTGATCCACTTCAACTCTTCGACAAGTTCAATAATCCCTGCTTCCAGCATTCGGTCGAGCTCGATCTTCACTTTTTCCTTTTATTTCGAGTTCAGTCTATAAGGTATTTTCTTGACTGGATTTGTATCGAGTTTTAAAGGTATTCTCAATAGGCTCTTAATTCCCTTCATATCAATGAACTTGTTCAGGAACAAGTCCTGATATTCGTGAAATAGCTCTGTAATCTTGTCAATGGTAGCAACATCCCAATAATCTCCAACATTGGCAAGATTCAATGTCTCCTCTGTCCCAATATTAACTTTATTTATTTTGATCAGTTGTCTTATGAATGGCATCTCAACTCCTGGTCCTTCCACATTTCTGTGGCCTTCTATCTCAGATATTTTTACCTTCCTCGGATCATCATCTTCATCGGCATTAATGTTGTAACTTCCTTGTAATTTCTGGAATGGCACCGGTCCATTCATCCTCTTCTTTCTCCAAAGGGAGGCTAGATGCCTCCTTAAATACTTTATGTCTCAAAATCTATAATGCTTGGTCTACTAAAGGAAATTCACTTTCAAACAAAAAGGTGGTTACAATATTCGGGATCATATATTCCTAATCTGAAGTGACAATGCGCAACTCCACTTGAAGGTACCAATTGATAGGGATCGTGTCCAGTGTGTTAATCAATTTGTGCACCCATTATTCTTGAAGAATATCACTCCAAGCCTCTTCGCAACTTCGCACATGGTCCTTTGGGAAACTTCGACTTGTGTACCTCACTTCACAACTTCCTACTGGTGCTAAGAACTGCATTGTAATCAAAGTTTGACATTGTGTCCAGTCTGTGATGTTTCCTTTGTGCGTCCCCCACCATCTTGCTGGTGTGTCTTTCATGGCCTCATCCATTGCCAACAACCTCTATTGTGTTGGTACGCTTGTCTCAAACTCTGATAAGAATTTTTCTAAAGGGTTCAACCCATCAAATGTCATTAAGTTACTCATTGTTGTGTCGATCCATTGAACCTCTTTGGTTAATCTAGCACATCTTCTGGTAGATACTTCATACATTTGGTTCTCCCATTTCTCCAGTGCTTCTTCAAAGTCTGATGAACATGTGTTGTCACTTCGCCGGCTCAGATTCCCATCGGCTATAGGATTGATATAATATTGTTGTTTGGTTGTTAGTTTTTAGATGTTTTCCAATTCATATGCATGGTCTTCTTCTCTGATAGGCTCTGTGTATCGAGGACCCTCATCTAGATCTAAAGGTGCAATGACCCTAAGGCCATCTCTTTCAAATTTCATATGCCTCTTATTTAGATCAACAACAGTAGAATTGTTGAAGGCCCAATCAATTCCTAATAATGCAGGATAAGGGAAGTTGTCATCAACAATTTCAATTACTTCAAAATCTGCAAAGGTTCTAACTCCATTGATATCCATAGGGACATGCTCCAATCATCCAAATGGGTTGACAACTTGTTGATTAGCCATTCTAAGCCTAATAGAGGAATATATGAACTTCAGTTTTCCCATCAGTTCCCAGGTTTGCTTCATCATGACATTGACCTCCGACCCTAAGTCGAGGACCACATAGTCTATATCATATTCTCCTATTTGAGCATTCAGGTGTAATTATTTATTTGTCCTTCTCCTTTTCCCAATTTGGTGCACTTCCCTATTTAGTAAGGAATCTATCTTTCCTAGCTCATAATGCTTGATTAAATCTTGTAATTCTTGTACAACGCTTTTATCTTGAATCAACTAAACACAAGTGCACAAAAATTCCATGAGTTTTTTTACCTCTTCTCCTTCTGTTGGCGACGCAGACTGATCAAACACTTGAGGCATGCCATATTCTTTGATTTCTGGTTGTTTCTTTGATGAAGATCCTTGATCTCCTTTGAACTCTTTTCTTTCCTCAAATATCTGTCTTTCTTTATTAGCATGGAACCTTGTGTTCTTCTCTGTAGCTTTCCTGCCTTCATTGTCATCTGCAGTCTTTCCTTGGGCTGCTCTGTCTTCTATTGTAGCAGCACCTTCTCGAGTGATAACAATGAATCTATGGTCTACTCTGTGAGGTTAATCATATATAAGTTGCACTTGTGGGTTTTTCTGAGGTCCTCGTCTTTCATGAAGTGTAGCTAGTAGAAAAGGGCAGTCCTTGATGACATGCTTGAAGGAATTACAATAACTGTAGGTTGTGCAAGGGTTCTGGAAGTTGCTCGCTAAATGTCCTGGTTGTGGTAGTTGTAACAGATTATTTGTCCTAGACCTCGACCCATACCTCCTTCTCGTCCTTGTCCTCTGTATCCATCGTGAGGATTGAAACTTCCTCTTCCTTGTGAATTATACTGTGCATTGTTTCCTTCTTGGTGTACTTTGCCTTGGATCTTGTATATGTCTCTTGGTATTTCATGCATCAAGTCAAAATCCCTACAATCTCTATCATCATGCCCTACAGACTTACAGAATGTGTAGTACAAATTTTTGGGTGTCTGAACATGCTTCTGCATATAGTATCACTCACCAGGGCGATGTCGGTTTCTACATACTTCACACCAGGGCAAGTTAACTTGCTTCAAGGGGCTCAGCGCTCCTGAGGCCAAATATTCATGAAATAGGGGACAGTGTTCTTTATCATGACCTTTAGATCTGCATCTTACACACCAAATATCTTATCTTTTGTCCTTCCCCTTTTCCTTCTTCATATCCTCAACTTGCAGAGACAAACTAGTCAGCTGGCTCAAGATCTGGCTCATGCCTGAGCTAGATTCTCCCATAGGTGTTGATTCAAGATTCATGGCGATCTCTAAATATTCTACCTACAATGAAATCTTCTACTACATCAGGGGAACTCTTATGTGTGGTAAAAGAGCAGCAATGAAAGATTCTTTGTCCTGCTCATTTGGGATCTTAAAATTCAATCGGCCTGTTAGGGTCTTGAATCTCTAATCGAACTCCCAAACAGGTTCAGATGCCTTATATTTGATCTCCTTCAGCTCAGTAATACACTGTGACTTCGACTTAGGTTTTTTAAACTCTGAAACCAACACATTCTTGATCTCATTTAGTGGCTTAGGCTGCGCAAGTCATTGGACAAGCTTCATGTACTAGCTCAGCGCGTGATTCCTCAACGTAGTGCTAAACTGGTTTCTTTTAACAGCTTCATCGGTAATATTTTTAATGTTCGATATGGCCTCACACAAGAACCAGTGTTGATCAGGATCTTCAGATCCATCTCCTTTAAAGATAGGGAGCCTCATCTCATCTTCCAAAGAGATTCCTAGGTTTCCTGTCTAAGGATATGTTGAACTACTAGTAATAGTAGTCTGCGGACTCTGGTGATTCGGAATATTCTGATTACTTAGAATTTATGAAATAACAGAAGGATTGATATTACTTACTTTAGTGGTCTGCGTAGTTTCTGATGTTTCTGGATTGTTCTGACAAAGTTCTTCATCTTCCTCTTCCTCTGCTCTAGTGGGTTCTGAATGTTCTTCATCTGTCAGATCTTCCTCTTCTCCACTGTAGAAACCCTCGTCTTTGTAGTTTTTCTTGAACGGGTTCTCAAGGTGAACCCCTCGAAATACTTTCCCACTGTGTGTATGTCCAGGTTCTGTGTCGTTGTCATTTTCTGAATTCTTGAACATTAGCCTTTTTTGATCCAACCAATCTACTGTATCTTCAATATGTTCTTTTCATGCAACAACATCTTGAGTCTTAGCTTCAGAAATTGTAAAAATTTTCCTCTGGGTCCTTTGAATAAGTGTCTCTTAGCCTGGTGATATGATTTTGTTTTGTCAACAACAAATTTAGTGATATACCCTCCAATGGTACTATCAAACCCGTGATCTAAAGCCCTTGATACAGCATTGTCGACACTCTTAACCTTCTTAATCAACTCCGATGTCTAGACCATGAGAGGTATAGATCTGAACTCAAACTTGGTATTAGATAACCTAGCTAACCACTCATATAGATCTTGATGGATTCCTCCAAAGATGATCTCATGAATATCAGTGAAGATGTGTCTCTGTAGCCAACCTTCAATACTTAGCTTAGGGTTCTTGTTTTGGGATTCAGCGAAGTCCCTCTCTTGATCCTCTATCCACTTCTGAATCTCTATCATCGATGGGAACCACCTTGACATTCCCTTACACAAATTCATGTCCCAAAAACAGAACCATTTGTTGGCATAGGGGCAGACCCGAGGTTCACTCCAAGAGCGCACCAACAAGCCCTAGCTACTGGCCCTTTCGATAGCACCTACGAAGTAGATGCAGTCTCACCTAAAGAAGCTAAGAGGGGGGTTGCAGGACAGGAATGTCTACAACCAGGGGAATATCAAGTGGATCTATCACAACAACAATACAACATTCATATATCACTTATCATCTAGGTCTATCCTGCACAGCTATAGAACTGATCTAACATAAGACTGCAAATAACAATATAACAATGACAAAGATCTAGGAATCAATCACACATACGACACAAAATATACATGGTTCACCCTCTCTCTAGGGATACGTCCACAAAACTGTGCTTATGATTTATTAAGGTAAAGCATATAGTTCTTATCTGCGCTCTCAGCTAGTAGATCTTCTTTCTTCTCTCTCTTTTTCTCCACTTCCTGTGCACCTAGTTGTGGGACTTGACCTTCACACATAGTTGAATATCTCACAATACAATCCTCTCCCTCCACAACAGAGCTATAAAAACAATATCATACCAATACTCAATGACCAACCCGACCCGGGTCCTCTTGACCTTTATTTATACATTACAATCCCTCACCGACAACCTTAGGTCAAAACCTAGGTGTCAAAACCCTAGATACCAAAACCCTAGGTCAACTTGACCTCTTTTTCTAGGCTTCACCAAACTATCTTTCCTTCTTCTTCGTGCGGTGCTCCAAAGCATCCAATGATGGCTTTCTCTGCTTGTTGAGTTGTCCATGATCCTTCTTCCTTGTTGATCTATCATCCATGATCTCCTCGACTAACGCCTTGATTTTCCAGACTTCGCTCCATATTTCCTTCTCTTTTTCTCACTTTGACTTAGTGACAGTTACTAGGTCTCTCGCGAAGCTCGCTTTTTACCTTTCCTTACTTTTTCTTCGCTTCCTTCCATAACCAAGGGCCAAAAGTATCTCTTTTTTTATACCATGGTTCAAGAATTTTATCGTTCAAGCACGTTCTATCCCTGCAATGAAGCGTGGCCATCGATATGGTCATGATATGTGACATGGGAAACACTATTATTTTAGCACCCCCTCCAATTATAGAATCCTTCTAACCATGCTTAAATATGGTGCTAATTTATTAGAGCTCGGGTGTAATCTCCCTAGGCTGAACCCAATTGTAAATGTAAATGTAAATGTACTTATGTTGGTGAGTTGTTTGATATCATTTTGTATGGACCTTTCATGGCATACTGTGCACATATACTACGCAGTAAAATGATGAAGTGTGCACATTCTAGAATATCACGCGCAACATCTTAAGTGCGCGCGATATTGAGGCCAGGGAGTCTTTATGTATATGCTATTTTTATAGGCTGGTGAGCCAATTTTGTGATGATTAGGCTAGAGAGCCTACATGTTAAAGGCCAGTGAACCTATTTTTGTATATGTCTCAGCATTATTATAAAATACATCACTGAGTGTAGACTGACCATGATAAAAGAGTACGGGGGACTAAACTCCATTAGTTAGGGAAAGGGGGGGGATAAAAGTAAAGAAAATTGGCTAATTTAGAGAGCTTTAGCCAAAAAGGAATATTATATTAATATTCCTTAAATCATAAAGTATGTGAAATTATTTTATCCTAAGTTCTAAGGATGGGGACAAGTGGGCCAAAGTAGCTCCCAAAATGACAAGTGTCGCGTTAGGGACATGCATACATATTATTGGGACTTAGTTGATTTCCCATCATCCTTCCATCATTCAGTCAATCACTCCATCATCATTGAGACACTCATTGAGATATCCTTTGTACCTTCATGTCATTGTATCTGAAACTATATCCATACCCATACCTATTGGTGTAGTCGGTTAGCTTGGGAGTTGGACTGAAGAAGCGGGTTGTTAGGCCCATGGGATATAGAAGAGGTGGGTTTTCAGGCCCGTTAGAAATTATCTGGGTAAGAGAATTGCTGGAAATTGATTTCCTGAAGGTGATAAACTACAACTACAAGACTCTGAGACTTCTTGTCCATACTGTTGTTGAAGCCTGGAAAGGAAGTGGGGCAGCCGAAGGACTGTTGAGCAAAGAAGGGGCACACTTCCTGGGGTGGGACAAGCATGTGGGGAATGAGGGATTGTAGGCTGTTAGTTTGAGTTGGAACCTATGATGAAGTATTTCTTATTGTATATGAGCCATTAGCCTAGTTAGGAATCCCTTTACCCAGGTTGAGTTTAGTCCCAGCTCGATGGTGACCCACTATCGAGAGTGATGAGCAATGTGGTCTAAGGCTAGAAGGTTCGTGGAAGGTATGCACACAGTCTGGTGATATTATTACCAAGATAAGTGTCAATTATGTGATAAATTTACATGCTGCATTATTATTTATGTGTTTATCATTATGGGTTTATCCTATGTGTGGTTATAACTGTCTCTATATTTATGGGCATTCCCTGTATATGTTGGATGTATATGTTTACTATTATTTCACTATGAATCTGTGCACTTACAGAATGTATTTATAAGTTTACATTTTATATATAAATTTCCACAAGAGTTCTATGTGTATATGTTTTAATTTCATGTAGTTTGAAAAATTTATGTGCCATAGTTCAGTTGGATGTTGGGTACGTTATAGTATGTTGAGCAGCGAACGAAATTTTTTTCTAGAGTAGCATGGCCTAGCCTGGGTGGTCGGGGATGTTACAATATGGTATTAGAGCTTCAGTTTTCAACACTGAGCCTGGATGGGCCGAGCAAGTTGAGTTGAAGCGAAATTTCACAGAGGACTTATTTCGAAGTGGCCAAATTTTGAGTTGCAGAGCGTCCATGGGAAAAAAGTAACAACAATTGTGCAGAATTGAGAAAAAACCCCAATTTATGTTGTTAAATTCATGGGAAAATTGATCATTTTGGCCATGTGGTGAGATATTCTTGATTTAATATATTTTCTAGCAAATTTAGACCTGGAATTGGTCGAAATTGAAGTTATAGTGAATCCATGACAGTTGGAATGAGACAAGAAATTAAAATTCTCAATTTGTGACTTGAGTTTGGGAAAAATCCATTCTAGAAATGTCAAACCACGGTGTTTTGTTATTGTAGAGGTTGAATTGGTGTTATCAGGGTGAAATTGAATAATTTTCATATTTGCAGAATGTCTATGGAAGAAATGGCGAAAAATTTAAGCAAAATCCCCAATTTCTGGAGAGAAATTCACAAGGAATTGATGCGCATAAAAATGAATGTGCATAGGTGGGCGCACTAAAAATGCATGATGCGTAGTAAAAATCTTGTGATATGTAAAAATTGGGCACTACACTAAAAAATATTGGCGTGCTGGTGCGCACGCTAGATTTTGGCTCCACACGATAAAATTTTGGCATGTGGATGCACGTGCTAAATTTTGGCGCCTGTGGAAAAATGTTGGTGTGTGGGTGCACACACTAAATTTTGGGCGTTGCGCAGAAAAATGTTGGTGTGCAGGTGCACACGCTAAATTTAGCATTGTGTGGTGTGAATATGCATAATCAAGTGCGCACGGTGTGCACACGCATAATAATGGGGCGCGTGGTGTGCACAATGTTGGCAGAGCACGGAGGAGTTTGGTTGGTGTGGGCACAATGTGGGTATATGTTGTTGCACGATAATTTAGTTAATGGTGCACGTAGAGTATTGGTGCGTGGTGGGGGCGTACTAAAATTTTTCATGGTGCAGCGCGTCGAGTAAAATGCAAGCCAAATATCAGTGCGTGATACAAAAATGACGTGCAACGATTAACAATGGAAGAACCAAAATTTTGCGTTGTCGATATTGGCACGCGACACAAAAGTAATGCACGCTAGTTATTGACATGATAGAGAAGTGATGCACAATGTTTATAGGTGCGCAAAGAATGATTTACCTCATTGTGTTGTTGTGCATGCTAAATATGGGTGTACATATTGAAATTTGTGCATGCAAAGTCATTTAGAGGATGAACAACAACAAAAAACCAACAATTTTCTGCAACATTTTATACAGTTTGAACGTCATCTTTTTGCAACGCGTTTTTGAGACCCTTAACAACTTTTTTAGCTACTCAAAAACAAAAAGAACAAAGTGTACATAGGCATACTATGCCTCTGCATCTAAAATAAAATAGCTCAGAGAGATCTTTCTAATGGTGTAAATCGTTCATCAAACAGATCTTTTATGAGAAAGTTACAACACAAACAGAGGAGGGTAAATTTTAAGACCCAACTAACTTCAAGGAGCCATAATTTTGTTCTCTAGAATTAGATTGAGGCACAAGAGAAGTCAATGGAAAGATATTGAACCATAGAAGATAGTCCCATAGATTATTTAAATTTATGGAAATGTTAAAAATATTTAAAATGGAAAATAAGGTACATGTAGCATTCCAGACCAAAAACACGAATTGGCCTAGAACTTCAGCAGGTTGTAACTAGTAGCCCAAAACCTAGAAAAAGGTGTAACTTGGACAGAGTGTCCATCATATGTATATGAAGAAACCCAATTGATATCCTATGAAAAATACAATGGATTAGGTGCAAAAATGCATAATCACAATGCGGAGCTGCGGTAAATTGCAGTGTCAACAGAAAAATTAATGGGCAATTTTCAAATAACCATAACTTTCTACGCAAGACTCAAAATTGAGCATGGGAGAAGGCATTGGAAAGGTCTCAGATAGTAGAATATAAATATTCACCCAGAAAATTGATCTGGGCACTCAAGTTTTTAGGAAATCATAAGAAATAATTCTAATATATTATTGAACCAGAATGGTTCATATTTTCATGAAATTGTTGAAACAGTTAGCCTGACAAAGTTTTGTTGGTTGCACATTTTGTAGAGTTAAAATCAAATAGATCATATCAGGATCAACACAGAGCTCGTATTAATATAATATTCATAGGGGACTTACAATCAGGAAGATCAGATTAGAGGGATGGATGTCTATTTGGGCATTGAAGGAACAAACTCCAATCGACATGGAAAAGGAAGGGATGAAAACATGAATATGGTAAAGACCATTAAAAGTTTGCAGAGGGATGTCCAAATTCATAAATATGATAATGAAAGGCTTATGAGAGCCAAGGAGCAGCAAGAGGAATTCAACATGAAGTTAATGCAGAGCTTGAACAAAATAGAAAATAAATTGGATAAGGAGAGTGGCTCCAACAAATCAGGAAGTCACAGGTCTCCTGATGAGAAAATACGAACAATAAGTGTTAACATACATCACCATCACTCCCTGAGGAATTCCCATAAGAGGGCACACAACAACTCAAGTCCATCCAATGTCAGGAAGCATAAGATGTCTGGGGTGGATGAGCTATGAGGAGAAATGAACAAAATCAAACCTCCTACATTTGATGGTGAGAACAAGAAGGATGAAGAGGCAGAGACATGGTTGTTGGGAATGAGAAAGTATTTTCAATTGCATAATTATTCATCTCATGAAGAAAGAAGAATTTTCATCTGTCAACTCAAGGGAAAGGCATCCATGTGGTGGGATCATCTTGTGCAAGTGTAACACATTGAAGAGAAAAGTGTTACTTGGAGGGAATTCAAGAAGTATTTTGAGAAGAAATACTTTACTAATATATTCTATGAAAAGAAAATGAAAGATTTCTTTGAACTCAATCTTGGGAGTATGGCCATAGATGAATATGAGGGAAGGTTTTTAGAACTATTGAAGTATGTATATTTCATCAAGGATGAGACAATTAAGATTCAGAGGTATTTGAGCGGATTTCCATCATTCATCAGTGAAAAAATACAGAATGATGATCCCAATACATTGGAGGATACTATAAGGTGAGCTAAATTCCTATATGATCAGCAAAAAGCAAGGCCAACATTCCAAAAATCTTGGGAAGACAAAAAGAAATTCAAGATGGATCAGAGGAAGAAGGCAACTAAGCCACCATTCTTCAAAAATAATATTCAGGGACATCTAACTTCTAGAGAACCCATAACGATTGAGATAGGGAGTCAATGGCCAAGGAAGCCACCTATTCAATGTAGGGGTTGTAAAGGATATCATATGTTCAAAGATTGTACTCATAGAGGTGAAAAAGTGAGGACTGTTCACAATGTTCAGCAACATGAAATAGTGGACGACATGGGTAGAAATGTTCCAAGGATATGTGCATCCATAGAAAACAAGCAAGCAGAGTATCAGTCGCATATGATTGAAGTGGAAGGTATGATCAACAACCAAACCATTTCTATTTTAATTGATTCAGGAGCTAGTCATACTTATATAAATCCTAAGATGGAGGAAATTTTTTATTTTCCAAGAAGAAAGCATGGAAAATATTGGTTGGTGCAGCTGGATACCAGAGCCAAAAGAAAAGTTAATGAGATGGTTAAGTCATGTCTTATGGACATGAATGGACTAAAAACTAGGGAAGACTTGAACATATTTCCTTTAGGTTCCTATGTCTGTTTAATTGGAATGGATTGGTTGGACCAACATCATGTTATCCTAGACTACCATAACAAGGCATTTACTTGCCTGGATGAGGAAGGGAACCTAAGGAAAGTGCAGGGAATTCCCAAGGAAGTAACCATCAGAGAAATTTCAGCATTACAGCTGAAGAAATGTTATAGAAAAGGGTGTCAAATATTTGCAGTTCGTATGTGTTATCGAAAAAATCGGTAGGTGCAGACACTAACTGATCTCCGTAGATCCACCTAGATCTAGAACAAAACACACCAGAACATGACACTTTCCTTAAGTTTTAAATATTGAATTTACTAACTAAAGAGGGATAGGTGACATACCGTTTAAACATCGCTTCATCTTGCTACCACCATCCTAGCTCTGTTCCAACACTCATACAATGATGATCCTACAAAAGAATGTAACCGACCAAAGTGATAGTAATAGTATAAACTCAATATAAACCTATGTATGTGATCAAGGAATCATATAATAAAACACAACAAGCTTTATAGGAAAGAATTATATTACTGTATCATATTAAATGTGAAAGAGAGATTACA
>JZKD02S1071434.1:137433-156194 GCA_000966675.3 Picea glauca | reverse complement strand
TGTGAAATTAATTCAGTGCCATGAATGACTTCATTGCTGTTTTGATGATGTGGAGTTCTTGTCGCCATGTGCGGATGAAATTTCAGTGATAACAATGGTAGTGGTGGATAAACTTACTAAAGCTACCCATTTTATTCCAGTTAAGCTAACTCACAAGGTAGCCAACATTGATGATATTTATATGAGAGATATATCTCGATTACATGGCATCCCAAAGACAATTGTGTCTAACTGAGATCCAAAATTTACCTCAAAATTTTGGAAATGATTATTTAATGGATTTGGAACAAATTCAAATTTTAGCACAGCTTATCATCCAGTATCAAATGGACAAACAAAGAGGGTGAATCAAGTGATTGAAGATATGTTGAGGATGTATGTGATGGATAAACCATCAAAATGGGAAGACTACCTACACTTAGTAGAGTTTTCATATAACAATTGGTACCAAACATCTCTAAAGATGATCCCATTTGAGGCACTTTATGGCAGAAAGTGCAACACACCGGTAAGCTAGGACAACCCAACAGATAGAGAAATTGTTGGGCCAGATTTACTCAGGGAAATGGAGGAACAAATGTTGAAAATAAAACAAAATTTAAAGGCTTCCCAAGACAGGAAGAAAATCTATGTTGATAAGGGCATAACTCATGGAAAATTTAAATTTGGGGACCATGTATTCTTGAAAGTGAAAGCTAATAGAAGTTCCCTGAAGTTGGGAAATTGTTCAAATTTGGAAGCTCGTTGTTGTGGGCCATTTGAAATCCTAGAGAGGATTGGTCCAGCAGCTTATATGATTTCATTGCCTGCATATATGTCTGTTCATAATGTATTCGATGTATCATTTCTCAAGAAATATATACATGATGCTAATCATGTTATTGATTGGAATGTGATTCAAGTGGAGTAAGAAGGCACTTTCCAAGTGCATCTAGTACACATTCCGGACCAGAAAATCAAACAGCTCTGGAATCGATCCATAGGGCTTGTAAAGGTTCAATGGACCTGGTACGGTCATGAGGATGCAACGCGGGTAGAATACTCGCATATTTTTGAGGATTTTTGAAATTTTTGTTGTATATGTGTACATAATGCACTGAGGACAGTGCATAAATAAGGGGAGGGGATTGTAATATCTCTAAGCCGAACCCAATTGTAAATGTAAATGAAAATGTACTTAAGCTAGTGAGTTGTTTGATATCATTTTGTATGGACCTTTCATGACATAGTGTGTGCATATACTACACTGTAAAATAATGAAGTCTGCACATTCTAGAATATCGTGCGCAACATATTAAGTGTGTGTGATATTGAGGCCAGGGAGCCTTTATGTATATGATATGTTTTATAGGTTGGTGAGCCAGTTTTCTGATGATTAGGTCAGAGAGCCTAGATGTTAAAGGCCAGTGAGCCTATTTTTGTATATGTCTCATCATTAATATAAAATACATCGTTGTTTGTAGATCGACCATGATAAAAGAGTATGGGGGACTAAACTCCACTAATTAGGGGGGGGGGGTAAAAGTTAAGAAAAAGGGATAATCTAGGGAGCTTAAGCCAAAAAGGAATATTATATTAATATTCCTCAAGTCATAAAGTATGGAAAAATATTTTATCCTAAGTTCTAAGGATGGGGACAAGTGGGCCAAAGTATCTCCCAACACAACAAGTGTCAAGTTGGGGACATGCATACATATTGTTGGGACTTAGTTCATTTCCGATCATCCTTTCATCATCCAGTCAATCAATCTAGCATCATTGAGACACTCATTGAGATATCCTCCATAACTTCATGTCACTGTATCTGAAACTATATCCATACCCATACCTGTTGGTGTAGTTGGTTAGCTTGGGAGTTGGACTGAAGAAGCGGGTTTTCAGGTGTTGTCCCTCGACCAAGTTTTGAGGAAACATTGGTCAGGCTTGACTACTTTTTGGACTTCGACACAGCGATCGAAGATGGAGCACCCAGGTGGAGCTAAGATCGTGGATCTTACTTGTTCTATGGGCTTTGTGCACCCAACATAGGGTTCTTAGGGTTTTGTAACGAGTTATGGAAAGTCGGCCCATGGGTTTACCCATGATTAGGCCTTTTTGTAAAAGTATAAATATGTAAGGATGTAATGTAGAAGTAGGAGTATCTATATAAGTGCAAGAATCAAGTAGTTATGAGTTTCTTTGTGCAATAGATTGTGTGTATAAGGCTTTGTGCCTCATAAAGGAGTTGGCTCAGTGCCTTGACCTGATTTTGGGAAGGTGGGTCTGGTGCGTAGTGTGTAGATCACTTGTTTGGTGCAAATATTGGCTTTATGGATTAGTGCATAGGAGCAGAGGAATGTAAGAGATTGAATACTAATAAAGAAGAAGAAGTAGTTGGTGGACGTATCCCCACACTGGAGTGAACCACGTATATCATGTGTTGATGGTTTGATTTGTGATATGATATTTATGTTGTAGATATGATTAGTGCATTGATTATTATGAATGATAGATAGATCTATGAATGCTTACTGATTTGTCTATGTTGAATTTGTTAGATCTAACTTCTGATGCTAAGTGCGATGTATATTTTTTCATTGTTACTACAACAATCTGTACTTAGGGTTCGATCTGCGATGTGATTAAAGCTAATGAATTAATGTGTGTTGTTCCTAAGTACTCTATGAAGTGTTTTAATCACAAATATGTGTCCCATCTTGGTTACAGACACTTGAGTCCTGTAACCCCCCTGCCTCTAACTTGGGTGAGACTTCACCTGCTTCGCAGGTGTTTCCGAAAGGGCCGGTAGTTATGGTTTTGTTGGTGCATTGTTGAAGCGTTGAACCCTCGGTCTGCCCCTGTGCCAACAAATGGTTCTGTCTCCAGGACCTTAAACTATGATTGTTGGGAATTAAAAGAAAAGAGCAAATTTGTGCATAGATCTACTGTTGTAGTACGTAGTATTCTACTTGACTTGCAAAGCTCTATGCTAAGAAAGAAACCCAATCTAAAGAAAAGAGGTAAGATCTTGAAAGAGGTAAAGATTTATGATTTGATAAGAAAAAGATAAGTGTAAATTTTTGTTTCGAAAGAATGAATATAGGTATGTTTGATGGATTATGTCCTAGCCTGAAATATAGGGTACAGTTAGAAGAAAGATTTAAAAATAGAGAAAGATATGTTATTCCTATGCATAGAAAGAATTTTTGGACTAATAACTGGATGCAGGAACCTAGAAAGAATTTTTGTAGATTGCAGGTCCAGCACTATGATCCTAGTGCACAGTACAAAAGAAGTTAGGGAACATACAAGAGGAAGAGAGGATTAACCCTATGTTATAACCGCAGAAGACCAAGACATCTTGCTAAGGAATGCCCTGATGCAGGTCCTATTTGTCTTTGTTGTAAAATAGTTGGTCATAAAGTTGAATATTGTCCAAGGATGATTGCTAAAGTTAAACAAATGAACATGAGTCAAGAAAATAAGAGCATGTTAGGGAAACATAAAGAGAAAGAATTAGAGATAGCTCAAACTATGCTAGTACAGTTAAAAGAAGTAATGGATGATCAAAAAGATGTCAGTTTATTAGAGATATTGAAGTAAAAACAGAGCATAAATACAAGAATAGGAGACTTTGACATAGACTCTGTCTTGGATGAAGAGATACCAGTGAATATAATGACATAAAGCACTTGAGAAATGTTGGGAAAGCCTACTATGGTACCTTCCTTGGGAAGGATAGGCTTGTTTAAAGGAAAGATGGTAACCTTGTGTGGAAAAGTTACTATTGTACCTTCTATCATCCATGGAACATCGACAGAAGAGGAATTTGAAGTTAATAGGTTTGTTGAGAACATCGCCCCTTTTCCAATTTTGTTAGGAATGACTTGGATCGAGAAAGATCAGATCAAAAGGAAAGCAGAGGAAGAAGCTACAGAAAAGAAAAATCAAGAACTAAGGGATTTCATAGCTAGGAAAATAGGTCGATTGATAGAATAATGAGAAGTTAATTCGAAGAAGAAAAAGGAAAGAGAATTCACTATCGAGGCTAAAATAGCACAAGAAGGTTCGCAAGACCTATCCATGCAAGAAGAAAGTATATCCACCCAAGAAGTGGTAAGGGGAGGGATATTAACTCTGAACCCTTTGAGAGCACATGAGCAACGCAAAACTACCATGCTAGGAGAAGAAAAGAATAAGAATGGAAAGAGGAATCCAGAAATAGTTAGATAAACTTGGATCACGAGAAAGAAGGCAAGGAAGCTCACTAAGAAGAAATCCAAGTTGTAAAAGCTACAAGAAGCAATAGAGAAGACTTCGCAGGGAGCAGGCTTGCAAGCCCTGAACCTTGCCAGAAAAGCATAACCATGCAAAATGGGACATCGCCCTGGCGAAGCTATATGACCATTGGAGGCACCCCGACTATTAGAGAGATGCTATGGAATGGCTAGGAAACACATTTATGGGTGGATAGACCACCGTTGGACATTGAGACCACAACGAACTGATTCACATTGATTGAGGAATTCATATCCATTGGAGGAATTTGTTACAACACTTGCATTTTTAACTCGTCAAACGTTGCGTTGGGACCACTTTTCTACCCATGATTATCTGAGACAAGAAACGAAGTGACTGTGTGTGTCAAGTTGTGCTATCAAACCTCACCATCTATTGTTTACCCTGCTATCTTTTCACCTACCCCGACCTATTTGTTAACAGTGAGAATGTCAGTTGAGCACACCGAGCTAGAGAAATATGTCGAAGATTTTTTATGGCTGATAAATCTATTTATAAGGGAGTACGGGTGTCATTGACAAGGGGAATGCAAGATTCCCCCTCGACTGGACGACATTTGGGTCATAGTAACCCAACTATTGAGAAGCGAAGTAAGCATTGCGACAATCTGGCTAACACGAAGCATATCCTGTCGATCTTACCTGATTACATCCCTCCTTTTTTTGGTGTGGTTAACCGCGACAATATTCCACATGACTTCGAGTATATATTGATCACTGTGTAGATCCCTGAGGGGATACACATAGTTGGAAGCTAGTTGGGACAAGTCCCATCTTTGAAGAACAGTGATTTCAACCTTGGATACAAAAAGAACTATGTGATTCTTGCGCTCCATAGATATTTGATGAATATGACTGGGAAGAAGCCTCACATCATCTCCCAACCTTGGATAAAGGAGCTCTTGCAGTCCATGATACTCAATGTGATGAATATCCCTCATTTTGGCTGACATCAGGAGGTTAACGCTTGTGTTAAAATCCTCTTTTCATGCTATCATGGAGGATACTTGTGGCTCGACATGCACATTACTGTGGATCCGATGTTGATCCACCTGATCATAGGACTGAGCATTCAGGGACCCGACCCTCAATAGTTCTACCTAGGGAAGACCTCAGACATCTCCCCGGCCCAGCATATTAAGGAAGCATATGGCGAAGTAGAAAAGGGAAAGTGAGGCTACAAGGTAGCCTCTATCTAGAATGGCACAACGTGCCTCACTTTCCAACTTATAGCTGGCAATATTGTAAGAAAGAACCACCCCATGCAGGTCACCAGGTTCATGGTGGACCTCACAAGGAAATGTGTGGAGAGGATGCAAATGAATTGGGAGATATACCTCATCAATGAGCTCGATAAAGACTGTCATGAAGCGTAGGATGAAGGATACGAGTTCCATTTCAGCTGGTTTCTTGTGTTGATCACATTTGTCTCTTGGAAAATGTCGGAAGGAGATGCCTTCCCAGAGACTAAACCTTTGGAACCATGGGCTACGAATTCTGCACCCGATGGTACATGAATGACATTTCAAGGAAGTGGCAGTCGAACACATTATTCCATGCTTACTATCAGCAGCTGAAGGTTTACATAGATTCTTTTCCATGCACCTTGCACCAGTACATACCATAAGCTAAGTTTTGCGCAAACCCGTACTTTATTTATATCACTGCACACAACGATGAGAGAAAGGAAGAATTACATTCCTACTATAAGCTGGAAGACAAAGTTATGGATCATATCATGAAGGAGTGGTCGGCAGAGTTCCTTGTACCGGTCAATGTTGCATAAATCTCTGACCTTGACATCATAGGAAGCCCCTTGGTCACTCGGTTCAAGCATGCAAGACAGACAAGTGCGAAGAAGAAGAAGAAAAAGGAGGAAGTACAGAACATAGAAACTGATGAGGGGGACAATGCCTCAGAATAAAGTATACCTAGCTCACCTGCAGGAGGAGGAGGAGACAAAATAAATCAAGGAGGAGGGGAAGAAGGAGAAAAGAAAGGAGAAGGCAAATCTACACCGTCGAAGGATCCCCCTACCGAGACAGAAACATCAAAGAATATGAAGGTTTCTCCGCAGAAAACTTCAGCAAGAAAGAAGACCCGCTCTAGTAAGCCCCAACTAGAGGCTACACTCACAGAGGATGATATCGGCATGGTCTGTGGAGTGATGGAGGATGTGTCCGAAGATATTTTGCAGAGATACGACACAAAGAAAGAAGAGTTGTATGCAAGAGTTGAGAGGGAACTGAAGAAAATACAATGAGCTATTCAAGTTAGCCGCGTAGTACCAACTGCGCCCTCCTTGTCAAAAATTACAGAGTTGGGGGATGAGCCAGCCCAAGTTCAAATACTTGCATATGCAACAGAGGATTGACTTCAGTGAGTCCAAGAAGATAAGGAATAGGCTACAGAATCCCTGAAGAAAGAGAAAGAGGATATCTTGGAGAAACTATGAGTTGTGCGGTATTGTGTAACCGCATATGAAAATGAGAGACATAAGTTATAAGAAATGCTCGAGGGAGACAAAGTGAAGATACAAAAGGAAAATGAACATCTTCTCACAGAGAAGGGTGCAGTCAAAGAAGTGGTGAGAAAATCACTTCTATCTGTGCCAGGCTTGGCATAGGAGGAACATGAGGCAGTTGAGGTTCAAGTGACAAAGCTCGTTGAGGCCATCCAGCAGCTTCAAGCAAGGGTAATGGAGTTGGAGCTTCAAGAATTACAAAGAAATCCGTAGGAAGTCCCTGATCAGAGGGAGGAAGCCACTAAGAGTGTAGTGGAAAGGATCAGAGTCCTTGCCCCAGAATGCAAGCAACTAAGTGACAAAAGTGCATAGACCTATGAATGCCTCATGGAAGATCCAGAGATTAAGAAGTTGGAAGTGCAGATACAGGAGGCGCAACAGTAGGCACTGACAGTTCAAGCGTAGATAAGTCACTCACTGCGGTTGAAAGAATGAAGAGATCACAAGAACAACGTGCAACCCAACAACAGATTACTGCCATCCAGGGAAGAATCATGGATGTCACACGGAGGCTACAATTGGTGCAGGAGGAATCCTATGCTTTGTTTGAAGAGATCGAAGGACAAGGTTCACAACTAGACCAAGTGGTTGTGACAATGGAACATTGCCTGGAAGGGCCTGTTATAGAGAAATTGATCCAGGAGTTTGTTGAGCAGTAAGCTTAGGTGAAGCGACAAGTTGAGGCAGCTTGAGATAATCTTGAATCCTTCAAAGTAGTGCTTCCTAGATCTTAGTGACTCGAGATGAGTCACCGATAAGTGTTGGGGGCCTTTTTTCCCTTGACCAAGTTTTGAGAAAACATTGGTTAGGTTTGACCACTTTTTGTACCTCGACGTAGTGATCGAAGATGGAGCACCCAGGAAGAGTTGTGATCGTGGATACCACTTGTTTTGTGGGATTTGTGGGCCCAGCATAGGGTTCGTAGGGTTTTGTAATGGGTTATGGAATGTCATCCCATGGGTTTACCCATGAATAGGCATTTTTTGTAAAATTATAAATATGTAATGATGTAATGTAGAAGTAGGAGTATCTATCTAAGTGAAAGAAGCAAGTAGTTCAGAGATTCTTTGTACAACAAACCATGTATGTAAGGCTCTATGCCTCATAGAGGAGTTGGTTCAGTGCCTTGACCTAATTTTGGGAAGGTGGGTCTGGTGCACAGTGCATAGATCACATGTATGGTGTGAATCTTGGCTATGTGGCTTAGTTCACAATAGAAAATAAATATAAGAGATTGAAGCCTAATAAAGAAGAAGAAGAAGTTGGTGGATGTAACCCCACACTGGGGTGAACCACATATATCATGTGTTGATGGTTTTCTTTGTGCTATAATATTTATGTTGTAGATATTCTTAATGCATTGATTATTATGAATGATAGATAGATCTATGAATTCTTAGTGCTTTGTCTATGTTGAATGTCTTATATCTAACTCCTGATGTTAAGTGTGATGTATATTTTTTCACTGTTACTACATCGATCTACACTTAAGGTTTGATATGCGATGTGAATAAAGATAATGAATTAATGTGTGTTGTTCCTAAGTACTCTCCAAAGTGTTATAATCATAGATTTGTGTCCCATATTGGTTATAGACACTTGAGTCCTGTAACCCCCCTTGCCTCTACCTCGGGTGAGACTTCACCTGCTTTGCAGGTGTTGCCGAAAGGGTTGGTAGTTAGGGTTTTTTTGGTGCATTGTTGAAGCATTGAACCCTAGGTCTGCCCCTATGCCAACATCAGGCCTATGGGATATAGAAGATTCGGGTTGTCAGGCTCATGAGCAATTGTCTAGGTGAGAGAATTGTTGGAAATTGATTTCTTGAAGGTGCTAAACTGTAGCTACTTGGCTCTGAGACTTCCTGTTCGGCCTATTGTTGAATCTCCAAAAGGAAGTGGGGCAGTCAAAGGACTGTTGAGCATAGAAGGGGGACACCTCCTGGGGTGGGACAAGCAAGTGGGGAATGAGGGATTGTAGGCTATTAGTTTGAGTTGGCACCTGCGACGAAGTCTTTCCTGTTGTGTATGAGACATTAGCCTGGTTAGGAATCCCTTTACCCAGGTGGATTTTAGTCCCATCTCAGGGGTGACTCACTATTGAGAGTGATCAAAAGTGTGGTCTAAGGCTGGGAGGTTATTGTAAGGTCTGCACACATTTGATGATATTATTACCAAGATCAATGTCAATTGTGTGATAGATTTACATGTTGCATTATTATTTACGTGTTTATCTTTATGGGTTTATCCTATGTGTGGTTATAATTTTATTTATATTTATGGGTATTCCCTATATATGCTGCATGTATATGTCTATTGTTATTTCAGTATGAATCTATGCACTTATAGAATGTATTTATCCATTTACGTTTTATATATAAATTTTTGCAAGAGTTTTGTGTGTATATGTTTTAATTGCATGCAGTTCAAAAAAATTATGTGGCATAGCTCAGTTGGATGTTGGGTATGTTACAGTCTATTGAGAAGAAAACAAAAACATTTTCTCGAGTAGCATGGCACGGCCTGGGTGGTCGAGGATATTACATCGGGATATTTTGAATGCAGAGCATGAATATCTCCTGAAGTGACTTTCTCCCAAATTAACATGGAAGTCTCTCGTCACTATGGCACTTCGAAGTTCGAGAGATTTTAAATGCAAAGTGTATATATATCCTGGAGTGTTGAACTCATCAAGTGATTAGTGTGTTCTTCTCACTAATTAAACTTGGATTAAGTCGTTTGTATCCTCTAAGTATTTTGGGACTTCGGGGCTCTGGGTTTTGGACAATTGTGCTTGCTCTGAATGGAAAACTCCTAGAGTGACAATGTTGTGAAGTCATGTGGTGGCCTGATTTCATATAATATCATGGCTACTGATGTGTCATGTAAGGTGAGTGACATCTGTCACTACAACATGAGTGGATGATGGGACCCAAATGACCAGAAATGAGTGACACATGTCAGGGCCATATGGATGTCACGTGTCTCCATGAATGAGTTCCATAAGTCCTAACGGATGAGTGTTGCATGCTTTGGCACTTCGACACTTTGGAGATACAGAGAACTGGGTTTTATTTACATATAAATATCCCAGAGTTGTATGGGCTCGAAGTGATGTGTCTTGCAAGGGGAGTGATATGTTTCAGATGAAATCAAGCAGATGACGTTCCCCAAGGTGATTGAAAAGAAGGCCACATGTCACAACAGATGAATGCCACATGTCAGCACCATATGGATTCCATGTGTCTCTAATAGATGAGCGCCACACATTTTAATTGATGGGTGCCAAGTGTCTTCGACACTTTGGAGCTTAGGGGCTTCTGCATGTAGAGATCGTATAACTCCCGAAGAAGAACTTGATCATTGGATCCAGAAGGACACACGACAGAGATCCATGCACTCTGGGAGAAAGTACTACAAAGGAAATTGGGAGTGGTGAATCCAAAGCTCCTTATGTAAATAATGACCATTATATTTGGAGAGACACACAGAAGAGATTTGAGCACTCCTGGAGAAAGTACTCCGGAGGAAATTGGGAGTGCAAATCCTGAAACTCCCAAAGCTCTAACTGCCGAAGTAAATCAGAATGATCTGATCTAGAAAAATGCATGGTGCTTGATATGAAAATCTAGGGATTTTGTCTGGTCATTAATCCTCATGCATCTTTGACATTATGAATGCATAAGATCCACCAATATGAACTATACAGGGGATCTTCACTGTTGAAAATGTAACCCGTATGTTTGCTTGTGTTTCAAGCCCAAAATGGACTTCTATGAACGTTGTGTTTGGATGCTTTTTGTGCAATTAAAAGACTTGGTCGGCCTATTGAGAGATCAATTTCAGTAGCACCATGTTTCAAATATAGATTTCATCGCACCTCTGAGCTACGTTGGTCGCGATATCCATACGCTCGGCTCCTGTAAACTTCTTCCCTCACTGGAATTTGCTAACTTAGAATCACTTCCTTAGATATACCAATTAGTATTCATAGAAGTGATATTAAATTGACTCTACAGAGTGTTTTAATGAGTGTTGGACCTTGACCAAGTTTTTGAGATCCTTGGTCAAGTTTGACCTATTTTGGGACTTCGACAGCCTGTCGAGGACGGAGCACAAGACGAAGCAGAGAGCATGGGATCTTGGCCCCTTTTTGGGTCTTTTTTTATTTATTTGGCAATATGTAATGGGTATGGGATGTTGGCCCATGGGTTTACCCATTTTTAGGCCTATTTGGTATGTATAAATAGAAGGCTAGGCAACGTAAAAAAGAGTGTGTGTGCAAGTCGTCTAATTTCTAAGAGTTGGATCTGTGTGATCAAGAATTGTAAGGCTTCATGCATATTGTGTGAGAATTGCAGAGATAAGTGAAATTCATTGTAAGAGACTCAAAAAGGCTTTTTGCTAGACCTATCTCAGGGAAGGAGGATCTAGCGAGGTGCACACAGATCTCTTGTCCTATGCGGAGTAGGGTTTTTGTCTCTATGTGCATGTAGATGATTGATTGAAGCTAATAAAGAAGAAGAGTTGGTGGACGTAGCCCCAGGGTGGGGGTGAACCACATAAATACTGGCTTATTCTTCTCTATGTGATGTTCTGATGAATTTATGTGTTATTTGCTAAGTGATTGATATATATAGATAGATAGATTTGTTTATGCTTTGTGCTTATGATGAATCTGGATATTAGATCTGATATAGGTAAATGTGCTTAGTGCTTGAATCTATCAGATCTAATCCATTTCTTTATGCTAAGTGATTAAATACACTAGATCAAGGTGAATGTTGCGATGCTCTGTTTTATCTCTAAAGTAGACATTGGTTAAATAATAACGAACTGGCGGTGCTAAGTGCTCTATTAAGTATTATAATCACATATATGTTTCCCAGCTAAGGTTGCAGACACCTGAGTCCTACAACCACCCCTGCCTCTACCTTAGGTGAGACTTCATCTGCTTCGTAGGTGTTGCCTAAAGGGTTGGTAGTTAGGGTTTTGTTGGTGATATGTTGTAGCATTGAACCCTGGGTCTTCCCCTATGCCAACAAATGGTTTCGTTATCGGGACCTAAAACTGTGATTGTTGGGAACTGAGGAAGAAGAAGCTTTGTGCAAAGATTCGACCTGAAATAGTGAAAGATATGTGTGTAGATCAGTTTCTCTAGTGCGCAGCACTCTACTTAGTTTGACAATCTTTGTTCTAAGAAAAAGAAGTCTGATCTGAAGAAAAGAGGTAAGATTTGAAAGATTTGTTCTCTGAGAAAGGTAAAAGTGAGAATTTTTTATTAAAAGATGTAAGATCTGAAAGATCTGTGCTTTGATAAAGGTAAGAATATTGAAAAGTTCTATATCTGAAAGCTTTGTACTCTGTAGAAGCAAGATAAGTGGAAATTTTTGTTCCGACAGTATGGATCTAGGTATGTTTGACAGATTCTATCCTAGCTTGAAAACTAGGGTATTAATAGATGAAAGAATATTTGATATGAGTAGATCTGATAAGAATAGTGAAAAATATGTTATACCTATGCATAGAAAAAATGTTTGGACTAATAAGTGTATGCAGGACCCTATAAAGAAACGTTTGCAGGTTAGCTACCATGATCCTAGTGCGCAGTGCAGGAAAGGTTGGGTATCATTTAAAATAAAGAGTGGATTAACCCTTTGTTATAGTTGCAGAAGACCGAGACATCTTGCTAAGGAATGCCCTGGGAGAAGACCTGGTTGTATTTTCTAGGAAGCTATGGACCATGAAGTATTGGATTGTCCTAGAATGATTGCTAAACTTGAAGAAATGAACATGAGACAAGAAAACCTTAAGGCAGATCCAGAAACTGAGATTATGAAAGAATCCCAGAAAGAATTAGAGAAAGATGCTACAGATGAAATAAACCCTAAATGACCACTGACATGTTAGATTATCAGAGATCTTCGAAGAAAAGGAATGCCTTGAAGACAGAATAGGAGACTTCGACATTGATTTTGTTCTAGATAAGGAAACAAAGGTGAATATCATGATTGAAAAAACTTGGAAAGCTATAGGGAGGCTTGCTATGATTCCTTCCTTAGGAGGAATAGGACTATTCAAAGGAAAGCTAATAAACCTATGTGGAAATCTCTCTCGGATACCTAGTAATGCCAATGGAACTTCGACAGAGGAAGAGTTAGAGATTATTATATTTATTGAGAATATTTCCCCATTTACCATGCTACTAGGAAAACCTTGGATTGAAAGAGATCATGCAAAAAGGAAAGAAGAAGAATAAGTTTTAGAGCAGAGGAAGAAAGAGTTAAAAGAATTTATGACTAGAAGGATCGCACACTTGATTGAAGAACAAAAGAACAGATCGAAGCTATTTACCACCAGAGACCCGAATGTCAAAGTTGCAAGAACATTAGAAGACCCATAGAAGATTGAAGTACCTATTCCAGATAAATAAGAAGGCTCACCCTCAAATCTTAGGAAAGAATCTCAACAACGCGAAGTACCTATGCCAAAAGAAGATAAGAATTAGAATGGAAAAAGGCCTACCGAGACGAAGCTCAGTGGGAAGAAGGATAGAAATCTAAGTAAGAAGAGAGCTAAGATCGATAAGTTGTAGATAGTTCCAGAGGAAACTTTGTAGAAGGGAAATTTGAAAAATTGGATCTTCTTCATGATATCAGAACACCGACACAATGCACTTCTCCATGATGAAGCAATATAGTCATTGGGGACATTATAATTGTTATACCAATGCTCCAAACAAGTAGAAAGACATTTATGGACAGACAACTCGCCATCCGACCGTTGGGACTATGCCATAATGGACAGAACAAAGTTAATGAAGGCTTCATACCCGTTGTAATAAACTCGTTGTCGAGTTACTTATTTATCCCATCGCGCCATGAACCAAGAAAATTTTTACCAATCATGAATTTGAGCTCATAGACTTTTTTATTTTACATAGTGGTCATTGCGCTATTGTCCTCTATATTATTACAGTGTCTAAGTTACACTCCAAACCTGAGATTGTTAACCCCGAGTGTGTATGTCCAATGAGTTGAGCGCTACCGAAATGTTTTTTAAAGAATTTATGATCGAACTCATGACTGAGTCATGTCAATGTCTATAGGTGTACAATCATCATCGACAAGAGGACTTCTAGCCTCTCTATCCACTACTCGTGGAGCCAGACCATCCTGACCATCTGATGAAACGAGAACCAAGCACATGGATGATCTAGTGAATGCCAAATTGATCCCGAGTATATTACCTACCTATAATCCACCTATAAGCGACGTAGTAAATCAAGACAGTGTGCCCTGGGATTTTGAATACACCTTGGTTATGGCGTACCTCCCGAAGGGGATATGCACAGTTCGAGCAAACCAAGATAAAATTGCAGCATTGAAGTTTAGCGACTTAAACCTTGGAGATCGCAAAGTATATAACATGCTCTCCCCACATAAGTACCTGACCAAAAATAAGGTGAAGAATTCGAAGATAATCCCCCAGTCATGGACTATGAACCTCGCGTAGTCCACCCCGTTGAACATCATGAAGATTCCTTACTTCAGACGACACCAAGAAGTGAATGCATGTGTCAAGTTGTTGTTGTCTTGTTACCATGGAGGCTATTTGTGGCTAAACCACCATATAACAATTGATCCAATGTTGATCAATCGTATCATAGGCTTGAGTATGCAAGGACCTGACCCACAAGAGTTATACCCAGGCAATGCCATGGATCGCACTTTAGCATAGAAGATCAAGGACACTTATGGTGATGTCGAGAAGGAAATCCGAGGCTACAAGGTAGATTCTATCTAGAGTGGCATAGTGCGCCTTGCGTGTCAGTTGATTACAGGGAAGTTAGTGTGAAAGATTCGACCCACCCAAGTCACCAATTTTGTAGTCGACCTCGCAGGGAAGTGCGCGGAAGGCCTTCAGATGAACTGGGTGAACTACCTGGTGAACTGGTTGGAACTCGACTGTAGAGAAGCATGGGATCAAGGATATGAATTTCATTTCAGCTAGCTCTTGATCCGTATATATTTTGTTTTCTGGGAGATGCCATAAGGTATGACCTTCTATGAAATCGAGCCTTTTGAACCGATGGACGTGAAGTTCAGTACATTGTGGTACTCAAGTGACATGATTAAACAATGGCATTCAAATGTTGTCTTTCATACCTACTACAATTAGTTGAAGATAGCCATACAGTCTGGGCGTCGCATGACTTTGAACACTCTACACCAATTCTGGACTTTGATGAAGTTCAACACATATCGACATTTTATTTACATCATGGCACACACTAACGAACACAAGCAACAACTTCAATCCTACTACAAGCTAACAGAGGAGGACTTGGAGGATATCACAAAGGACTGTTCAGTGTACCTCCTTATTCTAGCAGACCATGTGGAGATATATGACATCGATAGCCTAGAAACAATGCAGGATACACCCAGACCAAGCAGAACAAATAAAACTGGAGGTCCTAGAATTAGATAGCGCATCCATGAAGACTGCTTCCATATCACCAGAGAAGGGAGGTGATGATGAAGATTTAGATGACAAAGATTTTGAACAGAAGAAGAGAGATGAGGTTGATCCTTTGAAGAAGAGGAAAGGTTTTCCTTTGAAACCTTCCTCCTAAAAGAAAGTGAAGGCCACCATGACCAAGATCTAGATTGTTCTCACCTCTGATGACTTTGATTTCCTCATAGAAGCCATATAATAGGCTTCACTAGAAATAGCAGAGAAACAAGATGCAAATCAAGAGGAGATATATTACTCAATTGAGACTGAATTTTGAGGGGTACAGAAGGCCCTATGGTCTAGTCGTGCAGTCTCCACTACGCCTAGAAAACCAGAATTGGGAGATGAACCAACTCAACTCCACCACCTAGCCAATACAGTCAAAGATCACCTTCGATGAGCACAAGAAGAAATACATCAAGCCACCCAGGCTTTGACACAAGTACAAGGAGCTCTCATAGAACAACGCAGTGCTACAAAATATGAAAATCTTGCTCTCCAAGCAAAGTTTGATTAAGAAAAATCATAGCTACAACAAGAAAAGGAAAAGTTTCTCACGGAGCAACTCAAAGTAAAGCAAGTGGTCAATGGAGCACTTCGCTATGTGATAGTCTTAGAAATAAAGTAAAAAGACTGAGTTTCATAGCAGGTGAACTAGCTCGCAGAATCCATCCAATAGCTATAGCAACACATAATGTAATTGGAGCTACGCATTGTACCTAAGACCCCACAATATGTAAGAGACAAAAGAGAAGCAATCGCCTGGAGCGCAGTTGAAAGGATAAAGTCTCTTACCCTAGAATGCAAGTAAATTACCAATCGGAGTGCCCAGACCTATGAAAAAATCACAGAGAACCCAGAATTGAAGGCACTGGAGTCGCATCTCCAAGAGGCAAAGTATCAAGACAAAAATATACAGATGCAGTTGAAGTCCCTATCAGCTATGGAAAGAATGAAGTGCTCCCAAGAGAAACGCACTACACAATAGCAAATCCATAATATCCCAAGCAGAGTTATGGAGGTAACTGAGAAAATCTAACCCATACAAGACAAGGCCTATCAGTTGTTTACAGAAGTATAAGGCCAATGAACAGAGCTAGAGTAGGTTGTCACTACAGTTGAACAACATCTAGAGGGACCTATCAATGATGTAGTCATCCAAGATTTCTCTAAAGAGGAGGTCGTAGCACAACAGTAAGTCGAAGCAACTCGAGCCAAGATCAAGGCGTTCAAAGTAGAGCAAGTCAAACCAAAGTGACTCAGGATGAGTCACAGGTGAGTGTTGGGGGCCTGTTGGCCCTTGACCAAGTTTTGGATATCCTTGGTCAAGTTTGACCTATTTTGGGACTTTGACAGCCTGTCAAAGACAGAGCGCAAGATGAAGCAAATATCGCAAGATCTCGGCCCCTTTTTGGGTCATTTTTGGGATTTGGGAATATGTAATGGGTATGGGATGTTAGCCCATGGGTTTACCCATGTTTAGGTCTATTTTGTATGTATAAATAGAAGGCTAGGAAATGTAAGAAAGAGTGTGTGTGAAAGTCGGATAAGTGCTAAGAGTTGGATCTGTGTGATCAAGAATTGTAAGAATTTGTGCATACTATGTGAGACTTGCAGAGCTAAGTGCAAGTCATTGTAAGAGACTGAGAAAGGCTTTGTGCTAGACCTAGCTCAGGGAAGGAGGATCTGGCGAGGTGCACACAGATCTCCTGTCCTATGCGGAGTAGGGTTTTTGTGGCTCTGTGCATGTAGATGACTGATTGAAGCTAATAAAGAAGAAGATTTGGTGGACGTAACCTTAGGGTGGGGGTGAACCACGTAAATATTGTTTTATTCTGCTATGTACGATGTTCTGATGTATTTATGTGTTATTTTCTAAGTGCTTGATATAGATAGATAGATAGATCTATTTATTCTTGTTGCTTATGATAAATCTAGATGTTAGATTGAATACAGGTAAATGTGATTAGTGCTTGAATTTGCCATATTTGATCCTTTTCTTTATGCTAAGTGTCTAAATATACTAGATCAGGGTGAATGTTGCAATGCTCTATTTTATCTGCAAAGTAGACATGGGTTAAATAATAACGATCTGATGGTGCTAAGTGCTCTATTAAGTATTATAATCATAGATCTGGGTCCCAGCTAAGGTTGTAGACACTTGATTCCTGCAACCACCCCTGCCTCTACCTTAAGTGATACTTCATTTGCATCACAGGTGTTGCCAAAAGGGCCGGTAGTTAGGGTTTTATTGGTGTGTTGTTGTAGCGTTGAACCCTGGGTCTTCCCCTGTGCCAACAATGAGGATCTCATGATAATATGCAACTAGCATGCACATGCAACTGAAATGCAACTTGTTAACTTATGATGCAACTTGTTAATTTCCGTTTACATTTAATTTAACATGAAACTGACATGCAGCTTGTTAACCTATGTTTACAGCTTCTTTACCTTAACATGCAACCGACATGCATTTGTTTAACTTCTACTTACAAATCCTTTACCTTGACATGCAACTTGTTAACTTCTTTTTCAAGGGTTGACATCAATAAAAACCAATCTTTCAACAATTCAATGACAACCAATCATTTAACAACTAATATTTCAACTGTTAATATTTCAATAATTAATATTTCAACAGGTACAAGTTCTGTACATGGTATGGTACAAGTTTTGGTGCATGGTTGATGCATGATCTGGTACAGGTTGATGTGACAGAGTGAGAGTGGTAGGTTGATGTGACAGTGAGAGTGATAGGTCGATGTGACAGAGTGACAGTGATAGGTTGATGTGACAGTGACAGTGATAGGTTGATGTGACATTTACAGTGACAGTATCAATGGTAGTGAAAGGTTGAGTCTACACTTATATTTCAGGGTGGAAGGACAGTTCAAGGAAAGGGGGTTGTATCCTCCTTTCAATTGGATCCGGAGAATACAGGGAGTTGGAGCTTCCTTCAGGTTGGAGCCTATAAATCAGGGGGTCATAGCCTCCTTTTGGTCGGAGCTAGAGAATACAGGGAGTTGGAGCATCCTTCAAGTTGGAGCCTGTAAACTAGGGGCTTGGAGAATCCTTCTAATTGAAGCTAAATAATTCATGGATTTGTAACTTCCTTCATGTTCGAGCCTGTAAATAAGGGGTTGGATCCTCCTTCCAGTTGATTCTATATAATTTGGAAGTCGGTGCTTCCTATGAATGTAATATATATATATATATATATATAAGAAATAATTTTGTGGTTTTCTCCCATTTGGGTTTCCACGTAAATTATGGTGTATTGTGTATCTGATGTGATATTGTTGAATGGTATTTCTTATGTTTATATGCTCATGATATATTGAATGCAATCATAAATGATATACTATTGATAAAGGTGAATTTTATATATTTTGGTTGAAAGTAGTAAAAAGTGTTCATACTAATTCACCCCCCCTCTTAGTGTCC
>JZKD02S1071434.1:91914-108551 GCA_000966675.3 Picea glauca | reverse complement strand
AGGGCATTGCCCCCTAACCCCCCAATGTGCTCGGAGTAGACGCTCAGACACTACTACTTGTGTAAATAATATAACACATACCCAACAATTTTCCATCAAAGGAGGGTCATACAATAGTACATATTTGGCACGGGTTTTAAGGCATATTATAGTGGGACTATTGGGTGCTTTAAGAGGTAATCTCTTACTGGAAATTGTTACTTGTTGCTGATATACTTTCCTGAATCTAATAAAATCTCTCTTTGGGTTTCCCTACATTGGAGTTTTTTCTGATTGGTTGCCTAAATTTTTTAGTATTACATGGATGTGTGATTTTTGTTCATTGTCTGTATTCCGCTGCAAAAGTGCTTGGCAATGTGTATTTATACTCATAATATTTTTCGAATGTGGATTTATACATTTCAAAGTTCATATGTGACAATTATCTCTAGGTTGCTAAGTGTGTGACAAAATTTAGTGCATGTTGATTTTGTCATTAAATTTCTACAAGGCCATGTAATGTACATACATATGCATTACATAATAATAATAATAATAAATGAAAAGTTCAAAACCCTTCAAGTTCATGACTAGTCAATGAGTATGTATATCATCATGATAGATCTTGTAAATCATCCCATTAAATATGTTCATATTAATAAATAAATATTTATTTTGTATGGATATTATGGGTTATCTCTTTCATGAAAATTTAGATGAAATAACTATTAAAGTTTTTCAACTTCAAGCAGTCATTCTCCATAAGAAATCATTATAGAAGACCTTGGAATGCACAAGAAAGAAATAGAAACCATTGAAGCGTTGAAACAACACTTGTAAAGGAAACAAAATAAATAAAATAATGTTAAAAGACAAAAATGACAAGTCGACCTTGCTAGTAAATTAAGGTGACTTGAATAGTATAAATAAAAGAAGATTCATTTCATTATTACACATATCATTAGCTCTCATCTTCTAGTGCGCATTATCCAGTTGCAGTTGTAGTTGTCGTTTCCAGTTGCCAGTTTTCCAGTTATGTGGTGCACTATCTTGTTCTAGTGATGTTCCATACTTGAGGTATCTTCCTCACACTAGGGCGCAAATTTCTATGTGCTTGGAACCCTTCATTTGTCTAGTAATGTATTCATGAAATTTGATTGAATTTATTCTAGAGAAAAAAAATTGGTTTTTTTTCCGAAGTTCGGGTTTTCCCAGGATAATTCTTGTGTTTATTGAGCATGGTTATTTCTCTGTGATTCTGTTATTTCTGCTACAGTTTTTATTTAACTTATAATTTTCAGTGTGTAATTAATCTGTTATAATAGTGGCATTAAAATCTATTTGAAATCATAAAGTAATAATTACCAAATCTGAAAATTAGAAAAATCAACATGGTATCAGAGAAGGTTACCTTCAGAATAGTCTAACCACTGGAAGGAAGTTCGTACATTGTTGTGATTTGCCACTGCACATGAAATTTGGCATTGCACAGTTTTTTTTTTTCAAGCTTGTTGAGAACTTATTGTAAATTCCTTGGGAATAACTCCACCACAGATCAACTCACCTTGCTCCATCACAGTTGTTACACCTCTCAAATCATAATTTGGTGAAAGTCGAAATTTGACCACTATCTCTCTACATCAGTTGCAGTAACAATTTTGTGAAGCTTGTTGAGAATTTATTGGGATGAGTTGGGGAGAATTTTTGGCATAGAGAAACTATGTTTTCCCTAATGCACCTATTTCACCTCTCAGATTAACAATCTGTCAAAGTTAAAATTTTAGGGTTTTCAGGCTTATGGACTTTTTCCCTGACAATGAACCTTATGATTCATATTTCTGACTTCTTCTTTTTGAGATAATGTACTCTCTCATATTAGAATACAAGTTGTATAGTGCTACAAATTTCAGAGGTATGAACTTGTATATAAGTTATATAATGAGGGTGTTTGTGGGAGATGTAAAACTAGCAAAAGGAAATTTGTTCAAGCAGTGACAACAGATTCAAAGGGATCATAGATCTAGTTCACTCAGAGGAAGCTGAAGAGTTGGAGGCAGTAATGATGATGTCTCCTATAGTATATGACAACTCAAAATCAAATGGAACAACAACAACAAGACTCTGTGTTTACATATCATGTTTGATATTTTATATTGTTGCATCTTAAGTAAATGTTGTAACTCAGACAACAATCTTTAGAGTTCTATTACTGTTGAGTACTTTTGCTATCAAATGTTTAGTAACACTTGAGTATTGTTGGTAAGATGATCATTATGTAATTTCTCATTGTCTAGTATTAATGATGCACTTATTTACAAGATGAAATTGATCTCTTCTAGAAGATGTTCTTGTTTGTTGTAAATTCCATGGAGGATACCATGGATATGTTCTAGTTTTGTTCTGGGTAGGTTCATGGGGGAATAATCAGTCACAACACTAGAAAAGTGTTGTTCTTTCTTCTTATTATTTTTCTTGTTCTAGGAAGGTCACAGGCGATAGCTCCTAGAAAGAGCTATAGTGACTATTGTACTTTTTCATGTTCATGTTCTTGTTCTTGTTCTTGTTCTTGTTATTATTATTTTTCTTGTTCTGGGGAGGTCACAGGTGATATCCCTGAGAGGGAGCTATAGTGACAGTTGCAGGGGACAAAAAATTAGATGATCTCTAGTTTGAGACATGGATTATTCTATCCAAACAATAAGTTGTATACATGACAATATAAATCCATGTACCAAAGTAGGAGAGGATGAAGTTATAACATTATGGAAACAAGGGTACTTTTATGGGATACAAAGTGTCTCATATGGAGATTGATTGTGAGGAGAAGAAGGCTCTGTTGGCAGCCAATTCACTTTTTTTATCATCCTATTAGCTGCCTACACCTATGTATTGCAAACATCAAGTTTTTCATCACATTTCTCAAATAGACGACATTTACATTTCTTGCGACATTTACACATTTGTCTTCGTTAAGTTTTCACAACTGTAAGCGTGAAAACTTCTCCTTTCGAAGTTGTTTTTCGATCATTATATGAACTGTCAATATATTTTATGTCCTTACGCCTATTGCGCTTACCTTTTATTGATCATTATACAACTAGAAAGGGTCTCTAATCAGTTCTCATACTTCGATTGATTGTATGACTTGGTCTTATTGAGTTTGTAAGGTATTTAGCCTTTGGATTTGCACTTTATATGACTTGCCTGATCATTGATTCTATGAAAATGCATAAGGGTTATGATTAAGTTTATATATATATATGATATAATCCTTATGTTTATCTTTTCATAAATTTTGGCTTGTCGACTATATGAATACCGTTTGACACCTTGGTTAAACTTTTGATTATATACATTGGCGCATATTTGATTTTGGGTTTTGATTTATATGTCGGATTTTTAAACATTATAGTATAACACTTGTGCGCATTGGTATGCACATTGCATTTTATTGGTTGTACACATGACTTAATGGTTGAACTATTATTATGGAGTGAATAGCTATGAAAATTGGCGGTTGTACTCGAGTAATGAATATTTTGCATGGCAGACTCCATCACCTTCGCATGCTCGCATTAATGCTTATCCCTTTTGCTCGTTCATTGTTGTTGGCTTGGGTAACTCTGCTCCTATGTGTGTTGGTGATTCAAACCCTTCCCTTACCATGTGTTCGGCTCCATGGCACCAGTCATGCAAGTTGAACCCAATGGCAGTCAAGCCCTGTTGATGTTTGACAATGCCTGCCAAGATTTGGAAGACAGTGGATGGCTTACCTTCGTGAAACGTTTTGAGGGTTTTAACCTTTGTGTAGCATGACAGTTTTCCATGACCTTTGATGGTTGTCGAGCCAAGGTCAGTGATATACAGTTAGAGATTGATGAACAGTTTATCAGCTCAGCCATAGGGTTACCTACTTCGGGACAGTGTTGGTTTAAGAATTGCAAGGTCGAGGAAGTGTCGTGGACATTGTTGTTTCAATCGCGAAAAATCACCTCCTGTGATAGAGGTATGCCTATATCTATGCTCAAACCAAGATGGCATGTTTTATTAATGCTAGTCAAATAGTTTGTGACCTGTGAAGGTCAATACGGGCTTGTGTTCCTCTACCACCTGCGTCTATTGATGATTTTTATAGGGTATCCTCTAAACATGCCGTTCTATTTTCATCGGAGCCTGTATAAAATGTCCAAAAAGTTTAAGAGGCATAAGGCTGACAACAGCCTGTTTCACCATGGGCTTATTAAGCTCATCGTTGTTTATCATTTGAATTTTCTTGGTGATAGTTGGAAGGCTTTCATCGCCCGTAATGGCTTTGAAGACACCGACCCTGTACAGGTTGATAAACCCGTGGTAATTGAAACCAAGCCCGAATCGCCTATACCCTTGCATCTTCTACTGCCTAAACCCTCGGCCAACCCTCCTATCGACTTACCCGACACTGTAATTAAGAGTGCAGAATCCATTACAAAGCCTATGAGAAAAAAGCCCAAGGCAAACATTGCTGCAAATGCCAAAGGGAAAAGGAATGCCTGGCTCATTTTGAGAATGGCCAGAAACAAGCCGAAACCCTCTGCCGAGTCTAACCCTATAGTTCTGAGCGAGGATTCTGATTCTGATATTGAGCATTTTTTGGCCAGCGAGTACCCCTACTTGCAAGTTTTATGTCCCGAACCCTCATATGATTTTGTATCAAACCTACCCCCCTGCCTAAAGGACGACCCTAACTACCCAGGTATTAAACTGCCTTGTGAAACCCTCGGTCATTTTTCCAAACCCTTGAAACCCACACAGTCACCCTGTGACCAATGCAATTCATGGTTAGAACGATATTTTATTGATGTTCCTATACTCTAGTCAAAGATTCAATCATTGGAAGACCAGATTGTAGTGCTAACCAGTCAAAAATCCAAGCTACAAACAACAGATAAAAAGCAAAAAACAACCGGCTCCATCATGTTCAAAAACGTGGAATCAACCACGGCTGTTGTAAATTCCAAGCTGGCCTAATCAAGCAGCCTCGTCACTACACAGGTATGGTTTTGACATCGTTTTGTTTTGTAAATAATCTAGTTTGATATAATGATTTGAATTYAGMTTTTAAATAGTTTKATCACTCATCTAAATGCCTCTATCATTCGGTGATCATCCTGTACATGGCTTCGTTTTGATAAAAATAGAARGAATTTYGATATATGATTTGCTCATAGATTTTTATTTGGATTGGAATGGTTATTCGTTTGGATTTCATTTGCTAAGTTTGTCTGAGTGAAACAATGAAAGTAATGGTGTGTTTTCAATTCAATTTGTTTTGTGCCCACTCCCAACAAGAAGTTTTTATGCTTAAATTAGAAAACGATTTTGNGTTTGACACCTTGGTTAAACTTTTGATTATATACATTGGCGCATATTTGATTTTGGGTTTTGATTTATATGTCGGATTTTTAAACATTATAGTATAACACTTGTGCGCATTGGTATGCACATTGCATTTTATTGGTTGTACACATGACTTAATGGTTGAACTATTATTATGGAGTGAATAGCTATGAAAATTGGCGGTTGTACTCGAGTAATGAATATTTTGCATGCCAGACTCCATCACCTTCGCATGCTCGCATTAATGCTTATCCCTTTTGCCCGTTCATTGTTGTTGGCTTGGGTAACTCTACTCCTGTGTGTGTTGGTGATTCAAACCCTTCCCTTACCATGTGTTTGGCTCCATGGCACTAGTCGTGCGAGTTGAACCCAATGGAAGTCAAGCCCTGTTGATGTTTGACAATGCCTGCCAAGATTTGGCAGACAGTGGATGGCTTACCTTCGTGAAACATTTTGAGGGTTTTAACCTTTGTGTAGCATGACATTTTTCCATGACCTTTGATGGTTGTCGAGCCAAGGTCAGTGATATACAGTTATAGATTGATGAACAGTTTATCATCTCAGCCATAGGGTTACCTACTTCGGGACAGTGTTGGTTTAATAATTGCAAGGTCGAGGAAGTGTCGTGGACATTGTTGTTTCAATCGTGAAAAATCACCTCCTGTGATAGAGGTATGCCTATATCTATGCTCAAACCAAGATGGCATGTTTTATTAATGCTAGTCAAGCAGTTTGTGACCTGTGAAGGTCAATACGGGCTTGTGTTCCTCTACCACCTGCGTCTATTGATGATTTTTATAGGGTATCCTCTAAACATGCCGTTCGATTTTCATCGAAGCCTGTATAAAATGTCCAAAAATTTTAAGAGGCATAAGGCTGACAACAGCCTGTTTCACCATGGGCTTATTAAGCTCATCGTTGTTTATCATTTGAATTTTCTTGGTGATAGTTGGAAGGCTTTCATCGCCCGTAATGGCTTTGAAGACACCGACCCTGTACAGGTTGATAAACCCGTGGTAATTGAAACCAAGCCCGAATCGCCTGTACCCTTGCATCTTCTACTGCCTAAACCCTCGGCCAACCCTCCTATCAACTTACCCGACACTGTAATTAAGAGTGCAGAATCCATTACAAAGCCTATGAGCAAAACGCCCAAGGAAAACATTGCTACAAATGCCAAAGGGAAAAGGAATGCCTGGCTCATTTTGAGAATGGCCAGAAACAAGCCGAAACCCTCTGCCGATTCTAACCCTATAGTTCTGAGCGAGGATTCTGATTCTGATATTGCGCGTTTTTTTGCCAGCGAGTACCCCTACTTGCAAGTTTGATGTCCCGAACCCTCATATGATTTTGTATCAAACCTACCCCCCTGCCTAAAGGACGACCCTAACTACCCAGATATTAAACTGCCTTGTGAAACCCTCAGTCATTTTTCCAAACCCTTGAAACCCACACAGTCACCCTGTGACCAATGCAATTCATGGTTAGAACGATATTTTATTGATGTTCCTATAATCTAGTCAAAGATTCAATCATTGGAAGACCAGATTGTAGTGCTAACCAATCAAAAATCCAAGCTACAAACAACATATAAAAAGCAAAAAACAACCGGCTCCATCCTGTTCAAAAACGTGGAATCAACCACGGCTGTTGTAAATTCCAAGCTGGCCTAATCAAGCAGCCTCGTCACTACACAGGTATGGTTTTGACATCGTTTTGTTTTGTAAATAATCTAGTTTGATATAATGATTTGAATTTAGATTTTAAATAGTTTGATCACTCATCTAAATGCCTCTATCATTCGGTGATCATCCTGTACATGGCTTCGTTTTGATAAAAATAGAAAGAATTTTGATATATGATTTGCTCATAGATTTTTATTTGGATTGGAATGGTTATTCGTTTGGATTTGATTTGCTAAGTTTGTCTGAGTGAAACAATGAAAGTAATGGTGTGTTTTCAATTCAATTTGTTTTGTGCCCACTCCCAACAAGAAGTTTTTATGCTTAAATTAGAAAACGATTTTGCTCGGATTCGATTTCGTTATCATTGGTATGCTATGATTGGTAAATGTCTTCGGGAGGATACTTATTACGATGATGTGTCATGTGACATTCTATATTTGACTGTTTCCAAGTTAAGGATAATGACTCTGTTTCTTTGATGAAAACAATACGCTCAAATAATATCTGCGCCCGAATCGGGAAATGAATTCGAATCATAACAACTATGTGAAAACCTTAGCCAATCGATTCTCTCTTATTCTAATTTGGCAAGTTTGTCCTGTGAGTCGAGTTCATTTTATAATTGATTATCTGTATTTTAGATTTGTGAAATGAATTGGTCAAACCCTGTTATGATTCGTTTGATTGAAACAATTATGATCAAAATTAATCGATCTTGTTTGCTCATTGTGCAAGGATCAACGATCAAAATCTATAACAAATTTTGTTTGATTGATCCTGTTACGATTTTGGTTATGTGTTAGTTATGGTTTGAATTCGTTCACAGCCTAAATCGCTTGCTATACAGTTATCGTGATAATGTTGTTCGATTCGATGATTTCTCTTGTTGATGAGACAAGTATAACGAAATGTTTGCGATTTGTTTTGTTTTCAATTGAATATCAAAACGATCTCATAACAGAGGGATTCGATTTGTTGAGAAACGATTATGATGTTGTTNGTACCCCGTGGGGCACTTATGCTTATCGCAAAATGCCCTTCGGATTGATTAACACTGGTGCAAACTTTTAGAGAGCAATGGACATTGCTTTTCGAGGCTTAATCAATCACTCTGTCATAGTTTACTTAGATGATGTCACCATTTATTCTAAAAACAAAGACGATCATCTAGCTCACTTACGAGCCATTCTGCTACGATGTCGTAAATACGGCATCTCCTTGAACCCCAAAAAGTCCATCTTTGCAGTAGAACAGGGTAAACTCCTAGGATTCATTGTGTCTAGTGATGGGATGATTATTGACACCGAGAGGACTCAAGTCATCGCTAAACTTCCCCCTCCTACATCCAAAAAATCCATGCAGTCTTTCTTAGGCCAGATTAACTTTGTGAGGAGATTCGTCCCCAGTTTCTCCGAAATGGTCCAACCTCTACAGAACCTAATTAAGAAAGACACCCAATATCACTGGGGACCCAAATAAAATCAAGCTTTTAATGCCATAAAGAAGGCCATAATAGATGCTCTGTCTCTTATGATCCCTGACTTCTCTCAAGATTTTACACTCTATACTTTTTCCTCTGATCGTTCCTTCGCCACTGTCTTAACTCAGAAGAATGTCGAGAATAACGAAGTACCCATCACCTTTATGAGCTCTGCCTTCAAAGGTGTTGAGCTTAACTACCCAGTAGTTGATCGGCAAGCCTACGTTGTTTTCAAAGAAGTTAAGCATATCCGATCCTATCTTTTGAAGTCAAGGATGAAAGTCATTGTCCCCTACCCTGCTGTAAGAAACCTATTAGTGCAGAAGGAGTTAGGAGAGAAGAGAGCAAACTGGGTCACCTCCTTGTAGGAGTATGACTTAGAAATCACCCCATCTCAGATCGTGATAGGCCAAGGGTTGTGTAAGTTGGTTGTTGATTCGAAAATAGGACCACAAGAAGATAGTGATAAGTCAAACCTAGGACAAAGCGATCAAAGCCTAATTTGTTGCGCACAAAATCTTGTTATTGCATGGTACGGCGATATTAGATTATGTCTTGAACATGGGTCAACACCCCATCACCTTGACCCCACCAAGAGAAGAGCATTCAGGCTAAAGTATGCCTCCTTTCATCTAGTTAACGGTGTACTATTTCGTCAGAATTTTGACGGCGTACTGATGCATTGTCTCGAGAAAGATGAAGCAGAAANGGCTTAATCAATCACTCTGTCATAGTTTACTTAGATGATGTCACCATTTATTCTAAAAACAAAGACGATCATCTAGCTCACTTACGAGCCATTCTGCTACGATGTCGTAAATACGACATCTCCTTGAACCCCAAAAAGTCCATCTTTGCAGTAGAACAGGGTAAACTCCTAGGATTCATTGTGTCTAGTGATGGGATGATTATTGACACCAAGAGGACTCAAGTCATCGCTAAACTTCCCCCTCCTACATCCAAAAAATCCATGCAGTCTTTCTTAGGCCAGATTAACTTTGTGAGGAGATTCGTCCCCAGTTTCTCCGAAATGGTCCAACCTCTACAGAACCTAATTAAGAAAGACACCCAATATCACTGGGGACCCACAGAAAATCAAGCTTTTAATTCCATAAAGAAGGCCATAATAGATTCTCTGTCTCTTATGATCCCTGACTTCTCTCAAGATTTTACACTCTATACTTTTTCCTCTGATCGTTCCTTCGCCACCGTCTTAACTCAGAAGAATGTCGAGAATAACGAAGTACCCATCACCTTTATGAGATCTGCCTTCAAAGGTGTTGAACTTAACTACCCAGTAGTTGATCGGCAAGCCTACGTTTTTTTCAAAGAAGTTAAGCATATCTGATCCTATCTTTTGAAGTCAAGGACAAAAGTCATTGTCCCCTACCCTGTTGTAAGAAACCTATTAGTGCAGAAGGAGTTAGGAGAGAAGAGAGCAAACTGGGTCACCTCCTTGTAGGAGTATGACTTAGAAATCACCCCAGCTCAGATCGTGATAGGCCAAGGGTTGTGTAAGTTGGTTGTTGATTCGGAAACAGGACCACAAGAATATAGTGATAAGTCAAACCTAGGACAAAGCGATCAAAGCCTAATTTGTTGTGCACAAAATCTCGTTATTGCATGGTACGGCAATATTAGATTATGTCTTGAACATGGGTCAACACCCCATCACCTTGACCCTGCCAAGAGAAGAGCATTGAGGCTAAAGTATGCCTCCTTTCATCTAGTTAACGGTGTACTATTTCGTCAGAATTTTGACGGCGTACTGATGCATTGTCTCGAGAAAGATGAAGCAGAAAAATTCTTGCTCGATTTGCATGCAAGAGAAGCTAGTGGTCACTTTGGTGGTGACACCACTGCTCATAAGGTTTTAAGAGCCGGTTATTACTGGCCCACACTTTTTAGGGATGCCCGTGCCTTGTGTCGTAAATGTATTATCTGTCATAAAGCATCAGGGCAGCTGCAAAAACCATCCTTTCCCTTGCAACCCATTTCAGTAGACTCTCCTTTCCAGCAATGGGGCCTTGATATCATAGGTCCAATTAACCCTCCATCCTTGCAACAGCACAAGTATATTGTGACAGCCACAGATTACTTTACTCAATGGTCTGAAGCTGTTGCGCTAAGAAGTGTCAACACCARTCAGRTAATCGCTTTTCTAAACTCGAATATTATCACTCGTTTCGGTATMCCTGATTGTCTGGTATTTGATAACGCTTCATACTTTTCTTCTCTTTAGATGAGCGAGTTTTCTTTGGAGAAAGGAATAAAKCTTAAGTATTCTKCTAGTTACTACCCCTAGGGAAACRGATTAGCAGAATCAACAAACAAGAACTTGATCAAAATTATCAAGAGAACTATGGTTGAAAATCACAAGAATTGGCACAATGCACTGTTGAAYGCACTGTGGGCTGATAGGGTAACGCCAAAAGCCGCTATAGGTAACTCCCCATTTTTTCTCATTTATGGCAGAGAAGCAATTCTTCCACCCCACATTCTTCTTCCTTCACTTTAGTTGTCACAAAAATTCCAAGAAGAAGATTGTCCCCCTTTAGAAAACTGAATTAACGCTTTGATGAAGCTAGAAGAAGTAAGAGCCCAAGATAAGCATAAGTTAGATCAACATCAACAATTGGTTAAAAGTTGATTCGATTCTAATTTTACTTCTGATAAGAATTTTGAAGTAGGCGATCTCGTCATAAAATGGGACAAACCACACGAAGGAAAGGGTGAGCACACCAAATTTCAAAACTTATGGCTTGGACCATTTTTAATTGCTGACAAGTTGGGTCCTAGTTCCTTTCAATTGCAGAATCTTGAAGGTCAGCTTGAAACCTATCCGGTGAACGGCCAAGCCCCGAAAAGATACTTTGCTTGACAACTACCCTTGTATATTATGTAAATATTTCATTTTTGTTTGCATTTTCATTTTCTTTCCGTTTTGATTTTGATTTGAATATATCATTTTTTTTTTAAATATACATACCTGTACATTCAGACAAACACAATAGAAAAATTTCTTCGCTGAAATAACTTCTGAAAATTTTTGCAAACATCAATGATATATTGCTGAAATTGATATATGTGTTGGAAAATCTGTTGTTTAAAAGAAGTTAACTGATTTCAATCTTTGAGAAAAGCTTGTCAAGATCATCTATTATCTTTTTACGCTGTCCCTTTTCCGTAAAGGAATGACTCAAAAGATGTCTCCCTGTCATAGGAAGTGTTTTATAAATAAAACATCACTGGAGCTAAATAAAGGACAGTTCTAAAAATTCTGATGAGGTCTAAAAAAATATGTTAAAATATCAAGATTTTCAGCGTCACCCCGCTCAAATATATATCTAGAAAAAACAAAATAAAATAAATTATGAATAAGAGATGTGGGAAGTGCTTGTAAACCCATCGGGATACTGAACAGGTCTACTGGAAGCAGGTAAATGCATGCATGGCACCAAGACAACTTCGTCAGGGTACTGAACAGGGCTGCTGGCAGTGAAGCAATGTCGGGTACATGAAAATTGGCAAAAAAAGAGAAACTTCTTTAATGTCCTTTATTCTGATCCAGAACTTATTGGCAAGATACAGACGTCAGAGTGGGTTAAATGGAAACCTTGTCGAGGCTATGGACACTTGCTAGAAGCAGTGGCTATGCCAACAATATTGAATATTTTATATTTAATATCGTGACTTGTTGATCTTAAGACTGTTATTGGTTTTCATCTTTTAAAACACTGCTGGGAAAAATGATTAATGACGATGTTAGTACGATTTTCTGGTTGTTATTTTTGAGTTGAAATTTTCTTTGTTGTCCTAATTTGAATTTGTTTCTTTCGACAGAGATAACTACTTCTACCATTGTGTCGCCATTGTTGGCAGCCAATTCACTTTTTTTATCATCCTATAAGCTGCCTACACCTATGTCTTGCAAACATCAAGTTTTTCGTCACATTTCTCAAATAGACGACATTTACATTTCTTGCGACAATTACACATTTGTCTTCGTTAAGTTTTCACGACTGTAAGCGTGAAAACTTCTCCTTTCGAAGTTGTTTTTCGATCATTATCTGAACTGTCAATATCTTTTATGTCCTTACACATATTGCGCTTACCTTTTATTGATTATTATACAACTGGCAAGGGTCTCTAATCGGTTCTCATACTTCGATTGATCGTATGACTTGGTCTTATTGAGTTTGTAAGGTATTTAGCCTTTGGATTTNGTTGTTTAAAAGAAGTTAACTGATTTCAATCTCTGAGCAAAGCTTGTCAAGATCATCTATTATCTTTTTACGCTGTCCCTTTTCCGTAAAGGAATGACTCAAAAGATGTCTCCCTATCATAGGAAGTGTTTTATAAATAAAACATCTCTGGAGCTAAATAAAGGACAGTTCTAAAAATTCTGATGAGGTCTAAAAAAATATGTTAAAATATCAAGATTTTCAGCGTCACCCCGCTCAAATATATATCTAGAAAAAACAAAATAAAATAAATTATGAATAAGAGCTGTGGGAAGTGCTTGTAAACCCATCGGGATACTGAACAGGTCTACTGGCAGCGGCTAAATGCATGCATGCCACCAAGACAACTTCGTCAGGGTACTGAACAGGCCTGCTGGCAGTGAAGCAATGTCGGGTACATGAAAATTGGCAAAAAAAGAGAAACTTCTTTAATGTCCTTTATTCTGATCCAGAACTTCTTGGCAAGATACAGACGTCAGAGTGGGTTAAATGGAAACCCTGTCAAGGCTATGGACACTTGCTGGAAGCAGTGGCTATGCCAACAGTATTGAATATTTTATATTTAATATCGTGACTTGTTGATCTTAAGACTGTTATTGGTTTTCATATTTTAAAACACTGCTGGGAAAAATGATTAATGACGATGTTAGTATGATTTTCTGGTTGTTATTTTTGAGTTGAAATTTTCTTTGTTGTCCTAATTTGAATTTGTTTCTTTCGACAGAGATAACTACTTCTACCATTGTGTCACCATTGTTGGCAGCCAATTCACTTTTTTTATCATCCTATAAGCTGCCTACACCTATGTCTTGCAAACATCAAGTTTTTCGTCACATTTCTCAAATAGACGACATTTACATTTCTTGCGACAATTACACATTTGTCTTCGTTAAGTTTTCACGACTGTAAGCGTGAAAACTTCTCCTTTCGAAGTTGTTTTTCGATCATTATCTGAACTGTCAATATCTTTTATGTCCTTACACATATTGCGCTTACCTTTTATTGATTATTATACAACTGGCAAGGGTCTCTAATCGGTTCTCATACTTCGATTGATCGTATGACTTGGTCTTATTGAGTTTGTAAGGTATTTAGCCTTTGGATTTTCACTTTATATGACTTGCCTGATCATTGATTCTATGAAAATGCATAAGGGTTATGATTAAGTTTTTATATATATATGATATAATCCTTATGTTTATCTTTTCATAAATTTTGGCTTGTCGACTATATGAATACCGTTTGACACCTTGGTTAAACTTTTGATTATATACATTGGCGCATATTTGATTTTGGGTTTTGATTTATATCTCGGATTTTTAAACATTATGGTCTAACACTTGTGCGCATTGGTATGCACATTGAATTTTATTGGTTGTACACATGACTTAATGGTTGAACTATTATTATGGAGTGAATAGCTATGAAAATTGGCGGTTGTACTCGAGTAATGAATATTTTGCATGGCAGACTCCATCACCTTCGCATGCTCGCATTAATGCTTATCCCTTTTGCTCATTCATTGTTGTTGGCTTGGGTAACTCTACTCCTGTGTGTGTTGGTGATTCAAACCCTTCCCTTACCATGTGTTTGGCTCCATGGCACTAGTCGTGCGAGTTGAACCCAATGGAAGTCAAGCCCTGTTGATGTTTGACAATGCCTGCCAAGATTTGGCAGACAGTGGATGGCTTACCTTCGTGAAACATTTTGAGGGTTTTAACCTTTGTGTAGCACAACAGTTTGCCATGATCTTTGATGGCTGTCGAGCCAAGGTCGGCGATACAGTTAGAGATTGATGAACAGTTTATCAGCTCAGCCATGGGGTTACCTACTTCGGGACAGCGTTGGTTTAAGAATTGCAAGGTCGAGGAAGTGTCGTGGAAATTGTTGTTTCAATAGCGCAAAATCACCTCCTGTGATAGAGGTATGCCTATATCTATGCTCAAATCACGATGGAACGACTTATTAATGCTAGTCAAGCAGTTTGTGACCTATGAAGGTCGATACGGGCTTGTGTTCCTCTACCACCTGCGTCTATTGATGATTTTTATAGGGTATCCTCTAAATATGTCGTTCTATTTTCATCAGAGCTTGTATAAAATGTCCAAAAATTTTAAGAGGCACAAGGCTGACAACAGCCTGTTTCACCATGGGCTTATTAAGCTCATCGTTGCTTATCATTTGAATTTGCTTGGTGATAGTTGGACGGCTTTCATCGCCTGTAATGTCTTTGAAGACACCGACCCTGTATAGGTTGATAAACCCGTGGTAATTGAAACCAAGCCCGAAGGCTTGCATCTTCTACTGCCTAAACCCTCGGCCAACCCTCCTATCGACTTACCCGACACTATAATTAAGAGTGCAGAAGCCATTACAAAGCCTATGAGAAAAAATCCCAAGGAAAACATTGCTACAAATGCCAAAGGGAAAAGGAATGTCTGGCTCATTTCGAGAATGGCCAGAAACAAGCCGAAACCCTCTGCCGAGTCTAACCCTATAGTTCTGAGCGAGGATTCTGATTCTGATATTGAGCGTTTTCTGGCCAACGAGTACCCCTACTCGCAAGGTTTATGTCCCGAACCCTCATATGATTTTGTATCAAACCTACCCCCTGCATAAAGGACGACCCTAACTACCTAGGTATTAAATTTCCTTGTGAAACCCTCAGTCATTTGTCCAAACCCTTGAAACCCACACAGTCACCCTGTGACCAATGCAATTCATGGTTAGAACAATATTTTATTGATATTCCTATACTCCAGTCAAAGATTCAATCACTGGAAGACCAGATTGCAGTGCTAACTAGTCAAAAATCCAAGCTACAAACAACAGATAAAAAGCAAAAAAAACCGGCTCCATCCTGTTCAAAAACGTGGAATCAGCCACGGATGTTGTAAATTCCAAGCTGGCCTAATCAAGCAGCCTCGTCGCTACACAGGTATGGTTTTGACATCGTTTTGTTTTGTAAATAATATAGTTTGATATAATGATTTGAATTCATCTTTTAAATAGTTTGATCACTCATCTAAATGCCTCTATCATTCGGTGATCATCATGTACATGGCTTCGTTTTGATAAAAATAGAAAGAATTTCGATAAATGATTTGCTCATAGATTTTTATTTGGATTGGAATGGTTATTCGTTTGGATTTCATTTGCTAAGTTTGTTTGAGTGAAACAACGAATGTAATGGTGTGTTTTCAATTCAATTCATTTTGTGCCCACTCCCAACAGGAAGTTTTTATGCTTAATTTAAAAAACGATTTTGCTCGGATTCGATTTCGTTATCATTGGTATGCTATGATTGGTAAATGTCTTCGGGAGGATACTTGTTACGATTTTGTGTCATGTGACGTTATATATTTGATTGTTTCCAAGTTAAGGATAATGACACTATTTCTTTGATGAAAACAATATGCTCAAATAATATTCGCGCCCAAATCAGGAAATGAATTCGAATCATCACAACTATGTGAAAACCTTAGCCAATCGATTCGCTCTTATTCTAATTTGGCAAGTTTGTCCTATGAGTCGAGTTCAGATTATAATTGATGCTCTGTATTTTAGATTTGTGAAATGAATTGGTCAAACCCTGTTATGATTCGTTTGATTGAAACRATTGTGATCAAAATTAATCGATCTTGTTTGCTCGTTGTGCAAGGATCAACGATCGAAATCTATAAAAAAATCTATTTGATTGATCCTGTTACGATTTTGGTTATGTGTTAGTTATGGTTTGAATTCGTTCACAGCCTAAATCGCTTGCTATACAGTTATCATGATAATCCTGTTCGATTCGATGATTTCTCCTGTTGATGAGACAAGTATAACGAAATGTTTGCGATTTGTTTTGTTTTCAATTGAATATCAAAA
>JZKD02S1071434.1:65663-84658 GCA_000966675.3 Picea glauca | reverse complement strand
TATAGGCCGTCACCCAACCAAATAACCATCCTTTTTGTCATATTAAAGGAGGTGTTGGGGTCTCATTCCAAAGAGAAACATAAGAACAATGAAACTCTACCCATTTCACTTTCCCCCCTTTGCTCGAAGAATTTGCAGCCACATTGTGAGTTTTGAGCTAGAATTCCCTATTCTTGCCTTTTTCCTCATTCATAATCCTATGCCATTTCCCTAGAGGGAATTGTGAGAGGAGAAAGATATGTGGAAGCATTTGGAGCTTGGTGAAGAGGAGCCAAGGACAGGGTTTGAGGAGCATTCGTTGATCTCATTCTATAAGTGACTTTGTGAGATTAATATAAAGAAGTACTTTTTCCGTCCCGCCATATGATGTGTTCAATATTTATGTTTGATTTACATTTTGTTATGACATATAACCCACTAATTCATATATAAGATGCACATTCGTAGTTTATTTTTTGTTTTTTGGTGAATGCAGGTCATCCTTGGGAGGAGACTTACAGTCGAGAAGCGACTGAACGCAAAAGGATCAACACCGGATGCGAAGTTTAACGTAAGACTATCAGATCCTTATAATTTGTATTTTATGCATTAATGTGGGGTACTTTCAGGATAGTTGTTAAACATAAGAGACTTTAGATGGTTATCTCTCCCTGCATGATTAAACCCTAGTGTAGTCCATAGGGGGGTTTTCCCACTATAGCAGAATTGGTGACCATATTGGGGAGCCTCTAGGGTTTTTAGGGGATGTTTTTGGGTGTTTTAATTGGTTTAATTACCTCTTTGAGTCCTCTGTACGTTGTTGAGTCTTCAAGGGATTCTGGTCTACCATACCAGTACTCCCTGCCTAGTCATCTTAATTGTTATTTTTATTTTTTTTGAGAAGTTACAGAGGTGTACGCGGCCTACAGTGGGTCTTCACTCATACATATGCGTCCTACCTTTGGACAACCCATGTACATACACAGGTTTCTTTAGTGTCAGTAGTGTGCTTGTGTCAGGAAACATTTTCCTTAAGAAGGGGCAGTCAACCTCTTCACTGATTGAATTTTGAATTCTCAGGGGTTTCTTGATTTAGTATTGGTCTCTATAGTTACATTCTTTAGCATAGGTTTGACGTTAGTTTTCTTTTATTTAAAAAAAAAAAAAAGATTTCTTTTGTTTCCTCTCTTTTTTAACTTATTTTTAGGTTGAAATTTTAAGAAAAATGAGTTGCATTTAAAAAAACAATCCCCCTCGTGGTCGGGGCAGGGGCATGAATTGTGTATTCATCAATTTATTTTAGCATCTTTTGTTACTTCTGCTTTGATTGGAAGAAAATGTAAAAAAACTTAGTTTGTTAGGTCTCTTTCTTTCTTGGCATTTGCTTTGCATTGTTATTTGAAAAAGAAAAATAAATTATATAGTGTTGTGTTTTCTTCTCATCTTAAAAGAATTTCAAAAGAAAAATAAGAAAGATAATCCTTCTTTGCTAGTTCTCTTATAAGTTTATTTTTTCACAAGAGTCCTAACAACATCAGTTGCACTACCGCACCCTTTTTGAGTAAATCAATCCAGTAAAAGGAACGCTATTTAAAACTAACTAGACTTTTATGTTTGTAGGGTCAATCAACTAGTTTAGGGTTAGGGCCTTGAATTAGGTTGGAGAGGAAACTCTTCAACGCCATTAAATAAAAAATTGGAGTCTGAGTTAGGGAGTGTTAAAGTCCAATAAACATGAAATTTATCCGGGACCCCCCTCTAACACAAGGGATAAACATGGGGTCGTGTGCGGAAAGGTAGTGGAGATAACCCCTCCAAAGCTAGACCAAGTGTAGAGGGGAATGCATATAGAGGACTTGTCGTGGGATTTTGTCAATCACATTTTCCACAGAGCTTCATGGATCTCAAATCTGTTCGAGGTCCTCAGTTGTATTCTGGACCACTTTCTTTCGATACCCTCGATAGGTTTCGGGATTGATACCCTTCTCATTGCGGTCGACCCAACTGTCGACTGTACCTATATAGTGACTGTTCACGAGATGGAAACCTAGTTGCCTTTATTTTAGGGACCTACATAGGTGACTACCGGGGTATACCATGGTACCTAGGGAAGATGTCAGGCCATGCTTTGCAGAGTATACTTGGAGGGTTCTTCCGTGTTTGAGTTTCACTTGGGCCGATAAGTTTCTCTAATGTTGGTTGGTGTAACTGTTATTCCTACTAGATAGTTGTCTGCTTGATTTTCCTTTAGGAATTTTTAGTGTGTGTTATGTGCTCCCTAGTTTTTCATAGTGAGTTAGAGTTGGCATAGAGGCATACCAAAGGTTCAATGCTCAAGAGAACACCAACAAAACCCTAACTACCGGCCCTTTCGGCAACACCTACGAAGCAAATGAAGTCTCACCCAAGGTAGAGGCAGGGGTGGTTGTAGGACTCAGATGTCTGCAACCTTATCTGGGACACTGATCTTGTATTATATCTTTAACAGGGAACTTAGCATAGATCCTTCATCAATATTTAACCTGTCTAGTACTTCGCAGATAGAATAGAGCATCACAGTGAATACTTATACTAAATATGATTCAATACTTGGCCACAAGAATATAGGTTAGATTCAACAGATCAAGCACTAAGCATCTTATATATCATATCTAACATTCATTCATATATCATCAGCACAGAKCATAACTAGATCTACTTAATCACATCAAGAACTTAGCCAAGAAAGAGATAAAACACATTAGAGCAAAGCACAAAGCACTATACACACAGTTATCGTGGTTCACCCCCACCTTGGGGCTATGTCCACAAAGTCTTATCTATATTATCTTGGTCAAGCAATTACAGCATGGAACTTCAACGACCCTTACTTCACACAGAACAGAAGATTTGCGCAGCTCGCTAGATCCTTCTTCCTTTCTCTTCAGCACAAGACTACAACAACTGGCACTTAGCTTTCTGATCTCATGCAAAGAGCACTCTAAGATACATCCGATCACACAGATCCAGTTACTAGCACTAAGCTTTCAGTTATACATCACATGGATGTACTGTCTTACTTCTTTTCTACTCTATTTACAATTCCTATTTATAGATTACAAAATGGGCCTAAGCGTGGGTAAACCCATGGGTCGACATCCCTTTCTCATTACATCAACCCAAAACCATAAAATGGACACAAAAATAGGTCTTTCTTCCTTACTTTCCACTTCGTGTTGCACTCCTTCCTTGGAAAGTTGTCGCAGTCCAAAAAGTGGTCAAATATGACCAAGTATTCTTCAAAACTTGTTCAAGGGCCAACAGGCCCCCAACACTCACCTGTGACTCATCCTGAGTCACTCAGGTTTGACTGATTCTGCTTCAAACGCCTCGAGCTTGGCTTGAGCTGCTTCGACATGTTGCAGTGCGACAGTCTCTTGTTCAGTAAATTCCTGGATTACTGTGCCACTGAGCGGTCCTTCCAGGCGTTGTTCTGCAGTGATGACACCCTATTCAAGTTCATCTCCCTAGCTTTCAAATTTAGCGAACAATTGGCATGCCCTCTCTTGGAGTGGTTGCAGTCATTGAGAGACTTCCATCACTTTACTTTGCAGTGTGTCTACTTGTTTTTGGGTTGTGCATTGTTCTACGAACCTCTTCATTATTTTGATTGGGGTCACGGACTTCAGTTGTGTTTGTACGACATCTACATGTTGATTTGCTTCGTGGAGTTGTGCCTCCAATGTCTGCAATTCTAGATTCTTTGTGAGGGTTTCATAAGTCTGGGAACTTCTAGTGCTTAGTTGCCTACATTCTGAACCAAAGTTTTTAATCGGACTAATGTGCTTAGAGAAGTGGCCTCTCTTAGATCTCTTATCTCTTGGGGTGTCTCAGGCATGGTGTGGAGCTCCGGATCCTTGATGCACTATTGAAGTTGTTGTATTACTTCTTCCATTTGGGTCACCTACTGTGGGAGACGATCTTCCATCTTCACTTCTATGATCGTCACAGAGCGTAGTGCTTTGTGAACTCTTTCTTGTACTTCAAGTTGCTCTGCTAGAAACTGGTCCTTCTCTACTGTAACTGTGCTTTTTCCTCCTCCCACTTCGCTTGTAAGGAAAGTTGCTCTTATTCTGCCTTCCTCCATTGTTCTCCATGTGCACTTTGTTCTTGCGCCAAAGCTTGGGTGGCTTGTGCTATGTCTTATTGAGCTCGTCGAAGGCAAGCTTCAAATTTCTTGATGATCTGGTGTAACTGAGTGGGATCATTGCCTATTCCTGGAATTTCCATTGTTAAGGGAACCATAGAAACTGCTTGGCTAGACCAGAGTGTCTGTTGCACTTCATTGAATTCACCCGTGATCCGGCGGAATAGCTCCTTCTGCTTTGCTTCTTTCTTTTCTATGAGCTCTAGTGAAACATCATTTAGTGTAGTAATTAAGTAGTCGAAATCATCCGGGTTAAGGGTAGTTTTAAGTGTGGTCCGGGTGGCCTTAGATTTCTTTCAAGATGAGGACTTTGGTGGGGTAATATTCCTTTTCTTGGAGGGATATTCCTCGTCTCTAGGTGGAGTAACCTCTTCTTTGTTCTGCTCAACTTTTGTGCCCCCTAGTTCTTCCTCATCACCTCCCTTCGTAGGTGAGAGTGAAGCTGTCTTCATGGATGTGTTGTAGATATCTTGAACTTCCACATCTTTCTTAGTCTTGCGCAGTCCTAATGTATCCGGCATAGCTTCAGGGCTATCTACGTCAGACATATTTGCGGGGTATGCAGCAACAAGGAGGTTTACCGACCATTCCTTGGTAATCTCCTCCAAGTCATCTTCTGTCAACTTGTAATATGATTGGAGTTGTTTTTTGTGCTCATCTGTGCGCATTGTGATGTAGGTGAAGTGATGATCTGCGTTGAATTTCATCAAAGGTCTAAACCTATGAAGGGTGTTGGGTGTGATGTGTGGTGTAGACTGAATGGAATTCTTCAACTGAGTGTAGTAAGCATGGAAGATGGCATTGGAATTCCACTATTTGTTCATGTCACTGGAGTACCACAGTGTACATAACTTCATAGCCAGTGGTTTGAAGGGTTCAATATCCAAAAAAGTAGCTCCCTCGGGCAGTTCCCAAGCGATGAAAATGATGAGTATGAGAAACCAGCTAATGTGGAACTCATACCCTTAGTCCTTCTCTTGTCTACAGTCAAGCTCTAGCTAATTTATAAGGTATTTTGCCTAGTTCATTTGTAGTCCCTCCGCGCACTTCCCTGCAAGGTCAACTACAAATTTGGTCACCTGTGTAGGTCTATTTTTTTGGACTAACTTTCCTACAAACAGTTGGAAACCAAAACGCACTGATACATTCTCATTGGAGGCTACCTTGTAACCTCATGTTCCTTTCTCCAGATTTCCATATGTGTCTTTTATTCATTGGGTGAGAGTGCGATCTGCGGTCTTTCCAAGGTAAAATTCCTACGGGTCAGGGCCCCGCATGCTTAGCCTAGTGATTTGATTTCTTAGGATTAGATCCACAGTGATGCGGTAGTCCAACTATAGGTATCCTCCATGGTAGCAGGACAACAACAATCTAACGCATGCATTTACTTCCTGATGCCTCCTGAAATGTGGAATCTTCATCACATTGAGGAGGGTTGACTGTGAAAGGTTATGGGTCCATTGCTATAGTACAATCTTGGGGCTCTTTCCTTTTGTAATAGTCAAGTACTTGTGCGGGGCTAGCATATTGTATACCTTGCGATCTCCAAGGTTGAAATCACTAAATTTCAGCATGGTGAGCTTCTCCTAGTCAGCATGAACTGCGCGTACCCATTTCGGGAGGTACGTAGTCACTACAGCATAGTCAAAGTCTTTGGGTACAGTGTCTTGATTCACTGTTCTACTTAGTGGTGGGATATATTTAGGCAAGATGCTTGGGATCATCTTCACAGTGGAGAAGTCGTTTTCGAGCTTAGATCATCTTTCTGAAGGTGGTTGGGATGGTCCTGCTTGAGAAGTGGAGAGGGAAGATGGTAGTGTGCCCGAGGACGATGCCTATACACCTGTATACATTTTGCATTCTAACATGACTCTCTCAGTCATTAAATCAATTAGAACTTCTTCAATCATTTTCTTAGCAGTGCTAAGCTCGTCCGACATACAAAATTGGGTCAGTTGACTTGGGTGTAAAGGAATTCAGAGACTACAGTGAACAATAAGGCAATGATCTCAGGGTAAGTAAATCTCAGGGTTTGCACTCAAATTCTCAATTAGAAAAAAGTATTCTCGGTTCGTGGCGTGATGGGTTGAGTAGGCAATATGAGAAACAGTCTGCTTGCAACGGACATGGGGCCTTCATTAACTCTGCTCTATCCATTATGATGCTATCCAACGGTCTAGTGGTAACCCATAAATACTTTCTGATATGTTTGGAGCAGCGGTCGAATGGGTATATTGGTTCCAACGGCTATATTGCTTCATCATGGCAAAGTACTCTATGTGGTTGTTCTGATATATCGGTGAAGCTCCAATTCTACAATTCTTTTTGCTGCGAAGTGTCCTCTAGAACCTCTTGTAAACTTACGGTATTAGCCCTTTTCTTTCTTAAATTCCTATCCTTCTTCCTAGTGAGCTTCATCTCAGTAATGATTTTACCATTCTGACGTTTATCTTCTGTGGTCTTAGTTACTTTGCGTCATTGAAAGTCTTTTCTAGGGTTCCTTTATAATACTTCTTCTGTATCAAAAACAGGTAACTCGATCTTCTGTGGATCCTCAAGTGTTCTCTTAGCTTCGACATTGTAGTTGATAATATTAAATATATGTGATCTACTCTTTTGTTCTTCAATCAAGTGCATGATCCTTCTGGTCATAAAGTCTTTTAACTCTTGCTTCTTCTGTTCCAAAACTTTTTCTTCCTCTTTTCATCTAGCTTGTTCTCTATCAATCTAAGGTTTTCCTATGAGCATGGTAAATGAGGCGTTGTCTTTAAAAAATTTAATGATCTCAAAGTCTTCCTATGTCAAAGTTCCATTGACAGTCATAGGTATCTAGATGAGCCTTCCACATAGGTTTACTATCTTTCCTCTGAAGAAACTTGTTCCTCCTAGGGAAGGGATCACGGCAGGATTTCCTATAGCTTCCCAAGTTCTTTCTAGCATAATGTTCACTTGTGTTTCTTCATCAAGAGTATATTCAATGTCAAAGTCCCCTATTCTTGCTTCGATTTGCTCCTTTTCTTTGAAGATATCTAATAGCCTAACATGTCAGTGGTTATTCAAGGTATCTTTCATCTGTAGCAATATCTTTTTTGATTATTTCTAGGTTTCTGCTATAATCTTGGTCTCTTCATCTCCTTCAGGGTTTGCTTGCTCCATATTCATCTTCTCAAGCCTAGCAATCATTCTAGGGCAATCCAATACTTCATGGTATATAGCCTTACAACAGAGGCAACTAGGTATTCTCCCAGGGCATTCCTTAGCAAGATGTCTCAGTCTTCTGCAACTATAACAGAGGGTTAATCCTCTCTTTCATTTAGATGTTCCCCAACTCCTTCTGTATTGCGCACCAGGATCATGGTGGATAGCCTGCAAAAAACTCTTTCTAGGATCCTACATCCACTTGTTAGTCCAGACATTCTTTGGATGCATAGGTATAACATATCTATCACTATACTTATCAGATCTATTCATATCAAACTTTTTTTCATCTATTAATGCCCTAGTTTTGAAGCTAGGACAGAATCTATCAAACATACCTAGATCCATGCATAAGAAACAAAAAAAGCAAAAAAAAATCATTTATCTTACTTCTATAGGGAACAAATCTTTCAAATCTAAAAACTTTTCACTATTCTTATTGTTATCAGAGCACAAAGCTTACATATCTTACCTCTTTTCTATAGATCTGACCTTTCTCTTTCAGAAGTTTCCACTTTCACTTTTCTTAGGGTATAGAGAATTCAAATATCACTTCTTTTCTTCTATATCAACCTCTTTCTTCCAGATCTAACCTTTTCCCTTCAGATCTAACCTCTTTTTCTCGGCACAAATCTTTGTAGGTCAAGTAGAATATTGTGCACTAGGGAAACAGATCTACGCACAGAGCTTAGTTTGCACAAATCTTTTTCTTCTTTTGTTCCCAACAATCACAGTCTCAGTCCCAGCAATGGAACCATTTGTTGGCACAGGGGTAGACCTAGGGTTCAACGCTCAAGAGTGCACCAACAAAACCCTAACTACCGACCCTTTCAGCAACACCTGCGAAGCGGATGAAGTCTCACCTGAGGTAGAGGCAGGGGTGGTTGCAGGACTCAGATGTCTGCAACCTTAGCTGGGACACTGATCTGTGATTATATCTTTAACAAGACACTTAGCATAGATCCTTCATCAATATTTAACCCATCTGGTACTTCGCAGATATCACAGAGCATCACAGTGAATACTTATACTAAAGATGATTCAGTACTTAGCCACAAGAATATAGGTTAGATTCAATAGATCAAGCACTAAGCATATTATATATCAAATCTAACATTCATTCATATATCATCAGCACAGTGCATAACTAGATCTACTTAATCACATCATACACCTGGCCAAGAAAGAGATAAAACACATTAGAGTGAAGCACAAAGTACTATACACACAGTTACCATGGTTCACCTCCACCCTAGGGCTACGTCCACAAAGTCTTCTTTATATTATCTTGGTTAAGCAGTTACAACACAGAGCTTCAATAACCCTTACTTCGCACAAGACAAAAGATCTACGCAGCTCGCTAGATCCTTCTTCCTTGATCTTCAGCAAAAGACTACAACAAATTGTACTTAGCTTTCCGATCTCATGCACAGATCACTCTAAGATACATTCGGTCACACAGATCCAGTTACTACCACTAAGATTTCAGTTATGCATCACATAGATGTACTGCCTTACTTATTTTCTACTCTATTTACATTGTCTATTTATAGATTAAAAAATGGGCCTAAGCGTGCGTAAACCCACGGGCCGACATCCCTTTCCTATTACATCAATCGAAAACCCTAAAATGGACCCAAAAATAGGTATTTCTTCCTTACTTTCTGCTTCGCGTTGCGCTCCTTCTTGGCAAGTTGTCGCAGTCCAAAAAGTGGTCAAATATGACCAAGTATTATTCAAAACTTGGTCAAGGGACAACAATTAGTTAGTCATTTCTTTGGGTCTCTTACCTAGGGTGGTAGACCGTCAGCTCTGCTAGTCGTGAGGACATTTTGGTCTTCCTCTTAGAAATGGGGAGCCGCCTCTTTATAGGCATTGTTTTGACAACATTGGTTTTCCAAAGCCAGTGTGTGAGACTTTTACAAACTTGAACGATCCCACAAGGGGAGAACTTGTGCATAATATCTTCATGGCTAAAGTTCCTGACAATACCAACCAAGGAACCCCTTCACAAGGGGATTCTTATGCTTTTCATTTCTTTGGAAACATTGGTGTCCCTTTAATGGCCACTTTGTACATTCCTGGGTTGAATGTGGGACTACAGGTCTGGTTGGGTACCATTCCAAACATCCCAAATGCTCCTGATGCTTCACATTTAAGAACTTTATGTCATGGGAACCATGTTGATGTTCCTTCGTCAGCAAAGTCTTCTCATCCTCCTTCTTCCCTCCCTGGTGAAAGTATAGTTACTAGTAACCAGAAGTCTAAATGAAATAGAAAGAGGAAGAATAGGAAGAATAAATCACCAACCTCTGTGAGTCATGTTGGAGATAGGTCATCAAACTCTGCAAGTCATGTTGAATACCAGAACCCAGCCTCTACAAGTCATGTTGGGGTCAAGCACCCAGCCTCTGCAAGTCATGTTGGGGGAATAAGTCCAGTCCCTGCTAGTCATACTGGAAAAAGGTTTGTAACCTCTATGAGTCATGTTATTGACCCATCACCAACCTCTGCAAGTCATGTTGGAGATGTGAAACTAGCCACTGCCACTCATGTTGGGGGCATTGATTCTGTTGAGAAACCTAGACAGTTAGGACGTAAGCCTAAGTTCCCTTGTAATATTTGCAAGGGATATCACCTTACTCATTTATGCCTTGGCATTCCAGAGGTATGAATATTGTGGTCCCTGTCTGCAATCTCTTGTGATTCTAAGTATTCTAAGGTTTTATCATAGTCTATTCAACCATTAGTTGAGAAATTTCTCATCCTGATGCAGTCATTGATTGATCCCACTCCTCTTTTGGGGGGTGAGGTGCCTTTAGACCATGTATCCTCACAGCTTATTCAGGGATTGGTTGAAAAAGTGGTCACGTCGACGCAGTCTTCTACTGATCCTACTTTTCTCTTGGATAGTGTTGAGTCTACCAAAGTGGTCACGCCGTTGCAATCTTTGGTGAATCCCACTCTTCTCTTGGGGAGTGATGTGTCTACCGACTATATTTTTAGCATTTCCAGTTTAGTACTTTCATAACAATGGGGCATTCCGCTCGCTTCAAGCAAACCCCCTCCAAGCCTTAGGATGGTTTCCTTTGATTGGAATGACCTTGTTGAGCCTTGACTTCCTTCTTCCACACCTTTTCAAATAAGGGTTGAAGTTAATTCAACAAACATTTATCGATGTATTGTGGATGAAGGAGCCTCTGCAAGTATTTTATCCTCCTCGGTTTGGAAAGTCTTGGGATCTCCCAAGCTTGTGTCTGCTTCGCATGAGTTGTTGGATTTTGACAGACGTCCTAGTGAATATTTGGGGACTCTTCCTCAGTTGCCTATCTCGTTAGGTGGGAATATTGTCCTTGTCGATGTTATAGTGGTGCAAGGCCTGTTAGATTTTAATATACTTCTCGAGTGTGGTTATGTATATGCTATGAATGTTGTGGTGTCTACACTTTTTCGGGTGATGCAATTCCCTCATAATGGAAGCATTGTGATTATTGACCAAATGGCATCTGATAATAACCATCCTAATTCGGTGTTAATTTAGGTTGCCCCTTTATATGTTCTTAGTGTTCATGTAGACTCTACCCCACCATGGGTTAATTATGTGGTGTCTTATCCTCGGTGTTCAATTGCTTCTGAGAAGGAAACTATGAAATCAAGTTTGCCTTCTCAAGACTTGGTCTCGACAATTGATCCATTTGTTTATCCAATGGGGGCATGGGAGCCCTTGCTTCCCCCTCTTGGTCCAAGTGATATTGAGTCTCCTTCTGAGTATGATCTCATTGTTTGTAGATCCTCAAGCCCTCATGCTTCTGATTCTTCGTTGATAGACTCTGCCAGTCCTGGCCAAAGCCTCCATCATCATATAAAATATGGTCAGTTTACTTCACCCTTTGGGACTGTCGACCCTCGTTTGCGTGATTTCTCAAATTTTGAATTGCTTCAGATGAAGCTATCCTTGAAGCCATTACTATGGTTTCTATACCTTGGGAGGACTTACACTGTGGTTTGTGTTTTCTTCCCTTTTGGGAGACTTTCCAAGTTGACTATCGAAGAGACTCTTGATCTGAGCCTAGCAGTGGGCTCTACCATAACTAGTTTCATACATGAGTCGTAGCCCCCTGGAGTCTTCTTTAATCCCTTTTCAGACTCTCTAAACATGAAAATATTTTCGAGCGATCTTGTTGTCCTTCATGCTCACCAAACTAAAACTTGAAGGCACGTCTATCTGATGGTAATTTACCCCTTTTCAGTCCAGATGGTCAGTTGTATGAACAAAGGTATACTATAGGAACTTTGGTTCGCTCGAAGAGTATTCTCAAGTATAATTTTACCCCTTTTTGGGGCTTGAGGGACTAAATCTATGAAAAAGGAACCCCCATGGAGTCCATAGTTAAGCTCATTTCAGACTCCCTAAAATTGAAAACATAGTCGAGTGACCTTGTTCCTTCACACTCATTAATATGGTCCAGAATAACGTCCTCTATAGAGTCCATATTTAAGCTCTTTTCAAACTCCTTAAAATTGAAAAGATCGTCAAGTGACCTTGTTCTTTCACACTCATTAATTGGTTCAGAAAAACATCTACTGGCATGATTTTACCCCTGTTTTCGACCTGTAGATTAAGGAGGAAAAAGGTACACCTCGGGAGATTTGTCTCATCGGGAGAGTTCTCCTCAGTAAATTTCACCGTTTTCGGGCTAAGGAGACTAAATCTAGAAAAAGGCAGCGAGTCCATAGTTAAGCTCTTTTCAGACTCCTTAAAATTGAAAATATTGTCGAGTGATCATGTCTTTGTCACACTCGTTAAAATGGTTTTGAATGGACATCTTTTCGGTGCTATTTTACCCATTTTTCAAACCGACTAGACTATTTTAGAAAAAAGGTACCCCCGAGTCCTCTTTTATGTTTTTTCAGACTCTCTAAAAATGAAAAACTACTGAGCTTACCTTCTCTGGGATCGTAAAAAATACATTGAAGGGGGTTTGATTGTGTCTTGCTAATCGCATTTTCATTCCTATGTTTTTGGCCTAATGTCGGCTCCATGTTTCTCTCAACTGAACCTTTGAAGCATGCCTTATACGCAAGCCTTGTAGCACTTTGCCTCTGCGATCTTACACCTTGACCCATGGAGGAATTTTCCCAAGTGTCCTTTTTCATGCACATGTCTCCTTGCTATGAGTGTTAGCTTGTTCCTTGCGCTTGGAACTAGTATGCTTACGGCACTCATTTCTCCTTTGTAATGTAGCATTCTTTTATTCTTTTTCAAGCTCTCCAAAATATTGAAAAAGACAAAAAAATAAAATATAACCCACAAAGAGGATGGGAAAAGTATTTTCCTTTTATGGAAGCACAATGAGTCGCCCTTGGAAAAATCACATCCTTTTGTTTGTTCATCAAGATTTGGGATTTAATATGACCTTATGAATTTGCTCTCGTAACATAGAGTTGTGTCCTCCTCCATTTGGTTATCCTTCCAAACATATGGAGAGTTTGTGTTGTCTCCTGCATCGTGAACTTATGTCAATGTCATGTTGCTTGAGTCTAATCATATGTCGTGCTATTGTCCAAGGGAATTTTTACCCAACTTGAGTCGGCCTCTCTGCAGTTTGTCTCTTGCCTTCATGCCCTACCATCCCAAAATTCCAATCAAGTCTTTGTTCGAAATCACTAAATTTCTCTACCTAGTCACCGAGATCCTCTTGTCTGTTCCCCGACGATCCATCGAAGACCTCTGGGTAGTGAAGTCATACACTCACATTACACTCCTACCCAAGTTTTGAAGATCTTGAAGTTGTTTCTCGAGCTCTGAAGGCCTCATCTCCAGCCATCAGGCATCATTGGCTTCTTGAAGATGGATACTAGACATGTATATATTTGATTTTGAGATGTAGATTCATTGTGTATTGCTCACGGCTACACTTTATACAATTATATGACATTGATTTGCAGTGTATTTGATTGTCATCCATGATTTATTTTATCCCAAGCATGGGTATGCCCGCCTTGGTGAGACAATTATTATTTTTGCAGATGGCACCTCCCGAACTCTGGTCCCGGGCTCACTCGCTTCGTATGTTGTTGAATATTTGTAATGTATTTCGGTCATCAGATGCTCTTCTGACCTCACACATTAGGGGGCATATGTTATAATCCTAAATTGCACCATACATGCATACCTAGCATTAGGCCATCTTACTTGATATTTTTTCCAAGACATCACTGAGAAACTATTCGTAAAAACCACATTTTTGAAGATATACGCACTCTGCACCATTATTTCCCACATACATGCGCTTTCTACACCATTACATCTCATGTAGGTATTCTAGTTGTGCCATTATAGCCTATGTATACTCACAAAAGATGTGAAAATTAAAAAGTTGCAAGGAATTCATTGAGATTACGAGCTATTGGGTAGTTTTTCAACTATCCCACCGCCTATAGCTCGTCACCCAACCGAATAACCATCCTTTTTGTCATATAAAGGAGGTGTTGGGGTCTCATTCCAAAGAGAAACATAAGAACAGTGAAAATCTACCCATTTCACTTTCCCCCTTTGCTCCTAGAATTTGCAGCCACATTGTGAGTTTTGAGCCAGAATTCCCTATTCTTTCCTTTTTCCTCATTCATAAGCCTATGCCATTTCCCTAGAGAGAATTGTGAGAGGAGAAAGATACATGGAAGCAGTTGGATCTTGGTGAAGAGGAGGYCARGACCAGGTTCGAGGAGTAGTCGTCAATCTCATTTTGTAAGTGACTTTGTGAGATTAATATAAAGAAGTATTTTTTTCTGTCCCGCCATATGATGTGTTCAATATTTATGTTTGATTTACATTTTTTTATGACATCTAAACGACTAATTCATATATAATATGCATGTTTGTAGTTTCTTGTTTGAGAGTTTGAATTTTGAAGCTATGAAAACAAGATGAACAGGGAAATCCTCTGCTTATAGTGGAATGGACTTCAATACTTTCACCTATGAATGTAGAGGGACAATATAAGGATTTCGCCAAACAATTCTTATTGGATGTCTATACTTTATTATTGGGTCAGACGCCATCTAAAATTCCAGTGCAATTCTATAAAATCATTCAATTGATTCTTGAAACTCAAGCTGGTGACTCATACATTTACCATGACTGCACTATTATCCAAGTGTATGGTAGTGAGATTGAACCCTATTTATTACCCATGTATATTACCCCATGGGTTTTTTCTCTCGAATATTTTAGACAAAGGTTAGTAGTTGATCATTTGCATTTCATCTCAAAAACTCAAAAAGAATCTTTTGTCTAACCCTCTAAAATATTTTCTTTTATTTTCAAAAGTAGATCTACAACATATACTATAAATAAGTTAATTTCTTCTTTAGGTTTAAAAAAGGGTGATATTTGGAAATATGATCCAAATCATGTAATTTCGAAGAAAAGTATAGCTTTGAATTATGCATATTATCAACATCATACTAACCTTGAAATTGAAATAATGGTAAACAAAAATACTTGGGAAGAGGTGTAGCATTTAATGATTATGCATGTGAGAACTTCCAGTTTAAATAAAGAATTGTAAGCCAAAGCCAATCTCAAAATGGTTTCCAATGCAACTTCAGATGTTGCAAATTTAGAATGTAGCATAATCAATACAAGTCAATTGTCAAGTTCTATAGAACAAGTGGTTGAGACAATGATCAATCTAGTATCCAGAGTTATTTCAGAGTAGGAGGTTTTAGAGAAATGAAAAATTCCTAAGTTTCCTAATAGAGTTGAAGAAATTAATAAAAGAGAGCTTGGTCCAAAAAAAGGCAAAATTCAAGAAAACATTCAAATCGTTGATTTTACACTTGAAGGCTCATCTGGGGGACTTCAATAAAATTTGTTTGGTAAAATTGACTCTCTAGGGGAATTGCAAAAGAAGAGAACAAATGAGCCAGTTCTAGTTACTACATCTTCTCCAGTGGCAGTTGTCCCAAGTACTATCTTGGGAGATAGATATTCTTATTTTTCTATTGAAAATCACTCTCAAAACAAATATAAGTATTCCATACATGAGTTAGCTAAAATGATCTCTTGATACAACTAATGGATCTCTTGATCCCAATGATCCAAGTCCATGGCCACGACTTTGATCTTGTTCTTGAATGACTCTTCCTCTGTGATTTTAATGTCGCAACCTAGAAATGGGTTAACCCTCTAGGCACATATAAAAACCCTACCCATGTCTCAAATACTTAGTTCACCTTGCTACCTCAAGCNTTGATTGTTTGCAAGTTGTTTTGTTTTTCTTATGCTTACAAGGTTGAATCTCACAAGAGGATAAGGCCAACTTGTAGAGCCAAGTTCTCAACTCTCAAGAAGGAGAACTATCAAATCACCTCAATTTTCAAGGAGATATATACCAAGTATGGCTCATGAGAACAGCCATGGAACTCTTCCTTTAGAAGAGGAAACCTTCAAGAAATATTTATTTGATATGGTTGAGATAGTCAAAGTTTTGTTTGATGAAAGGAATGAAATATTTCAAGGTGAAATCTCCAACCCTCCAAAGGGAAATGGAGACAGTGGTGATAAAATTAGAAAAGGAAATGGAGGGAGTGGTGATTCTCCACTTCCTTCACCCCCATCTTCCACCTCTTCCACCATTTCAAAACCACCTCTAAATTCCCCAAAAGGACATGGTAAAACTCTTTTACAAACTCCTTTTCTTAAGCTTTCTATTAAGTTTGAATTCCCTATGTACAATGGAGAGGTAAATGTTGAGAAATTAGATAATTGGATTTGTCAGATTGAAGTGTATTGTAGGATACAAAGAATCGTAGATGATGAAACTAAGATTCATCTTGTTTCTTTAAGATTGGACAGTGCAATACTCATTTGGTGGGAAGCCAAAACTCAAGAGAACATGAAGAAACATGGTAAAGTTTTATCCTCTTGGAATGATTTTATTGTTGCAATTAAAAGGAAATCTTATCCATTAGCATACATGTAGAAAGCTATTATAGATTGGAAAAACTTTAGGCAACATAAAGGGAAATATGTGCAAAGTTTCACTCAAGAATTTAGGAGAAGATCATTGGTTTTGGGTGTAGATTTGTCTTCACAAGATACTTTGCTCAAATGCATTGGATGGTTTCATAGCTACTTGAGGCATACCATACTTGTGTTTAACCCTTCAAATCTATATGAAGTATGTGTGCAGACTACTCATTTAGAGGTAAGAGGAAGAAATGAACCTCAAGAGGGCAACACAAATTCTTTTAATGAAGACAAGGGAAAGAGAAGTTTGAAGGAAATGGAAAGAAAAATGCTTCTGTAAATAAGAAATAAATAAACTCATATGTAAACATTGTTCAAAGGATGGCCATGATGAAGACCATTATTGGAAGCTTCATCCTGAAAGGAGACCCAAAAAGTTAAACAACAAAGAGAAACCAAACATTGTTGCAACTGTACAACAAGATTTAGGGTCTGATTCGGAAGATGAAACAAAAATCACATCCATGGGTTTACAAGGTAAGACTTCTATTGCAATCACTAGTTCTTCAAATTCCGCCATCAATGAAACTCAACATGAAAAATAAAGGATAGAGATTTTCCACATAAGGGTAATTTCAAAACATACCAAGATAGATACTCTTTTTGATACAGGATCACAAGAAAACCTTATTTCTGAAGACATTGTCAAGAAACTAGATTTGGAAACTACTCCTCATCCTAAACCATACCCTTTAGGTTGGATATGTGACAATGCCAAATTGCATGTGACAAGAAGGTGTAAACTCAGATTTTACATCACTGCAAACTATATAGATGAGGTAGAGCTTGATGTTATTCCATTGGATATTTGTGGTATTTTGTTTGGAAGCCCATACTTATATGATAGGAGAGCAATTTTTCATCTTCGTGAGAAAAAGTATCATTTGTTTAGAAATGGAGTTGAGTACATTGTTGGAGCACATACAAAGAAGATGAATTTGTCACTTACAAATGGTGGACAAATGAAAATACTAGTCAATGCTAGTAAAAACCTTGTACTTTTGATGACTAAACCCAAAGACAATGATGAAGAACAAGTTCTCAAAGGATGTGATGCAAAGTTACAATTTGATTTGTATGAGGTTGTTAACGAAAATGTTGAGATGTTTCAAGAACTAAGGGGATTTCTTGCTAAAAGGGGTATCCAACATGAGATTCTATTGCAGGAAGGAGGTCCTCTTCCAAACATTGACATGTGCAGGATGTGAGACATGGAGAATGTTGAAAACAGAAAACAAGCCTAAGAGTTGCTTGACAAAGGGGTCATCAAACCAAACACTTCGCCATTCAGGTCACCAATTGGTTTGGTACCAAAGAAAGATTGTATATGGTGAATGTGGGTAGATTTCAAAGCCTTGAACAAGACTACAGATATGTTTGTTGAAGGAGATATATGGAAGAAATATTTGAGATCAAAGAAAGCTCCATTGCATGCCTTGAAAAGTCATGTTTTCCACTTGGTGATAAGGTATAAGAAACATTTTTATGATAAATTTGTTGATATGCTTACTAGGCCTATTGTTAGTGCTTTAATTATTTTCAAGGATAATCTTATCATGCATACGAGCTATTTGGAACACTATGCTTTAGATGCTGACGAGAAGAATGTTTATGCAACTTTATGTCATACTAACCAAGTTGAGGAGTTGGATTCCTATGTGCATGGTAAACTTTTGTATCTTGCCAAGCTATGTTTTTTACAGAGTGAAAGAGTCAACGTGATAAGGGAAGCACATTCTTCTCTTATTACTGCCCATTTTGGTATGGGCAAGACGGTGGCTAGATTGCAAAGCAAGCATCCTAAGTTTTGGGATGAGCATGTACATTACTTTCAACATGCTTATAACCAGGCCAAGAATTTCATTGAACCAATTCAGTTTGTGCAGCAAACCGTTCAAGAATAGTTGAGAAAGAGCCAAGCCAAGTACAAAGAAAAACATGACAAGTTTTGTATTGGTCTCAAAGGAACCAATCCAAGCAAGGATGGATGGATTGAGATTGTAAAGGTGGGGGAAGGGAAAAACTTCCAGGAGGTGTAACTTCTTCATTGTTTGGCCAAATCAGGTGCCGAAAAATCCCAACTAGGGGTTTTGGGACGTTATGAAGCCATTGAATCCATCCATTTTCTATTTTGAGCAATGTAAGAGTAATTTTTAAGAATAATGAAAATGATGCAAGGGAAGCTAGATAAGGAGATGTATCCCAAGAGAGGGGTGAAATCCTTTATCATTTGTTGTGTTATGTGTTCATTATTAATGGTTTTTATCTGTATAATATGATGTTCATGTTTAAGTAAAACTCAATGACTGTATGTGTTAGTAACTTGATCCAATTACCCAAACACATGTCATTGTACACTTGCAATTTAAAGGGATTAGTCTTCTTCATTTTAAAGATCTATTGGAAACATATTCATTCCATTTTCATATCACTTTCCATCATGCAAAGGCACCCAAAATTGACTCTTCTACCCATCAACCTTCTATCATGTCTATGTGTATGTTACAAGGAAAATATCTCTATGGATAGGTGTTGTGGGGTATTCTACCCTACGGACTAACAAGCTAGGGTTCTAAACTTGTACGCAGATCATGACCC
>JZKD02S1071434.1:45917-57307 GCA_000966675.3 Picea glauca | reverse complement strand
ATTTCTCTTCTTCATCAATTGAATTATTAAGTATAAGTTCATGCATAACAGGTTTACCTAATTGCAGAGATTTATAAATCATATAATTGTTATGATTTATTTATTTTTTATGTCTTGTTTGTCCTGTAAACAAACTCAAAGAGCATTGCAGCTATCGTTTACTAGAAGCTTTTGGATTATTCGGCGCGAGTTTCCTTCCTCCGATCTACTTGAACAGTCATCATACACAGGACAAATCTGGAGCGTTTACAGGTTTTTTTGTTTGTTTGTTTATTTGTTTAKCATATTTGTTAGTATTTTAGTTAGATATATGTGTAGTTAGTATATTAGATTGTTTAATTTCAGTAAGTTTTATTTCTTGTTCATAAAATCAAAAAAATCAACAAAAATATCTTTCTCTGTCTTAGGGCAGAAAGTAAATGAGTTTTCCAGGTTTTATTTAAATCTGTATTTTGTAGATATTGTATATTTTGTTAATAAGTTATATTTCAGTTAGTAGTTTGTATATATAGAAATAGTAGATTAGTTAGTTTAGTTTGTTTTATTTATTATGTAGTTTTAGTTAGTTTGTTTTATTTATTTTTTTAGTTAGATTAGTTTTCTCTTTGGTTTTCTTAGGACCTTAGATCGGCTAACGGAGACACTAAACCCGTCAGGGTGGTTCATTCCAAATGGCTTGGGTTATTAGACAACCCTGGACTGGTTCCACTCTCTCAGTTGACGGACGGTCGATTTCTCCCGTCAACAGGCTCTTAGGGATGACCATGCATTTCCCTCTAGTCCATGTGTTCATCCTTCAGACTATTAGAATGAGTCGGTAGAGCTAGTAAGGCCAGTGGATCTACTTAGAGAGGTTGTAGTGACCAGGAGGAGGCCAGCATGGCTTTCTGACACTTTGTAGGATGCAATGAGGTATGGAGCTCCCCATGATACTTTCAGGGACAGAAAATGACCTCAACGATTCTCAATTTATATTGCATTGATGAGCCACATCATGAGGAGGAGAAAATGGCTCCACCAGTGGTGAGGCACATGACCCCATCAAGTACCAACTTAGAAGGAGCCAGAGTTTAGAGGGACTCAGTCCTTGGGATCTATTAGGGAGGAGAAACCCCCAATATAGTTCATAAGAGATCAGACTTCATAGTTAGTCAGCAGATGCAGAGGGAGCAGATAGCTCTGGAGATTGTATAGAATCAGAGGGATTCAAGCTTCAGAGGGAGGATGTTGACTCAAAGTGAGCCTGATATCAGAGAGATTCAGTTGACTTAGAGGAATATCTGATCATTCAGAAGGAGTTCCCCACTCAGATTCAAGCGGGAGAGAGACATATTATAGAACTGACAGATATTTTTCATGTGTTGAGGAGGCCTCTAACAGATGTGATATCTTCTGGGATGATACACTTGTTTCAGTAGAATTTTCTACAGTGACAAAGGAGGTAGTCGGTCAAGAGGACTAAGATATGGATTTTGTTTCAGTCACAGAGGGAGTATCCAGTGAGGCAGATTCAATAGAAGAACTTACTCTAGTGACAGAGGGAGTTGTCCTTAGATTTTTAGGTGGAGGATCAGTAAAGCTCCAGTACATATCCACAGATGAGAAGATTGCAGATAATGTAATACATGGTACAGAAGGGCGAAGTGAAGCTCCATTATCTAGACACGAACTTGGCATGATGCAAAATGTCTGCCTCACTGAGAGGGAGTGTTGATGATTTATAGCATTGGGCACATATTCACAAGGGTGTACCTATGGGCCAAGTGTAGTCTTCAAAGGATAGAAGACTCGAGGTGATGTTGTTTCTCTAGGAGGAAGCATCAGGCATAATTGTCCAAATATTGGTGGTTTAATTGGTGGAGAATGACATATTCACATATAAGGGTTTACCTATAAGTGACACTCACTCACAAGGGTGTACTTGTGGAGGTGAGTGGCCCAGGCATAGTCTTCAGGATAGAAGACTCCAGGTGCTAGTATTCCTCCAATCTATGGTTGCATTAGGCATCATTCTCCCAGGATTGGTGGTTTAACTAGTGGAGAATGACATATTCACTTAAAGGGATTTACATGTAAGTGGCACTCACTTACAAGGTTGTACTTGTAGTGGTGAGTGGTCCTAGTAAGCATCGGGCAGACCTTCTCCTAGACTTGGTTGCATACCAATGGAGATAGGATACCTTTATCACAAGAGCGTACTTGTGGAAAATGGGCCCAAGTGTAGTCATTACTTACAAGGGTTTACCTATGGAATCAAGGTGATTGAGGTGTTTCCACGTGTTATATAGCATCAGATGTCATTCTCCCAGGATTGGTGGTTTAACCAGCAGAGAATGACATATTCACTCATAGGGGTTTTCCTATGGTGACATTCACTCACAAGGGTGTACTTGTGGAGGTGAATGGTCCAAATATGGTATTCTTTGAGACTCAAGGTGCTACACAGTTGTGGGGAGATGGATCATCACCATAGCTCATGAGGAAACTTTTGTATGACATAATAAATTCAAGTATGGAGAATGTTTCCCTCATTGAGAGTGAGCGTTGAATTTTTTCAACTATGGGCAGTCATTCCCCATAAAAAAAACCATTATAGAAGACCCTGGAATGCACTAGAAATAAATAGAAGACAAGAAGATCAAGTCGGCTCCATTGAAGCATTGAACAAACACTTGACTAGTATAAATAAACGCAGATTCATTTTATTATTATGCATCTCATTAGCTCTCCTCTTCTAGTGTGCATTAGCTAGTTGCAGTTGTCAGTTGTGCCAATTATGTGGTGCATTATCTTGTTCTAGTGATGCACCATACTTGAGGGATATTTATCACACTAGGGAGTAAATTTCTATGTGCTTGGAACCCTTCATTTGTCTAGTAATGTTATCATGAACTTGGATTGAATTTCTTCTAGAGAAACTTTTGCTAGGTTTTTCTATTGAGTTTGGGTTTTCCCAGGATAAATCTTGTGTCTGTTATGCATAATTATTTCCCTGTGACTCTATTATTTCTGTTGTAGTTTTTATTTCACTTGTAATTTTCAATCTGTAACTAATCTATGATAACAATGGCATTAAAATATATTTGAAATATTAAAGTAATATTTATAAAATTTGGAAATTAGAAAAATCAAAAATAACCATCACGTTCAATTCATTCATCCATACCTTTTTCATAAGCTAGTTAAATATCTTGGGCTCCAAAAAATTAGACAACTAATAGTTGTTGAATCGAAGGATGGAGGTTCATTTTGGAATGAGAGAAGCATGAAGTTTAAAAATGTTTCTTGCCTCCAAAATATCTAACGGTCCATATTTGTTGCAATCAACGATCCTGATTCATTTCGGGATCATAAGTACGTGGTAATTAGTTTTGTGACATTGTTCCAAAATATGCAACGACTCATTTCACACTTAATTGAATGATGGGAAATGATTTTGAAATTAGAGATACATGATTTTTAACATGGAAAATCACTTCTGAAATGCATAGTAGCTCAATGTTTGTTCTGTTTGTGGGTGGTTTCAAGAGTTGTATTTGCAGTGATTAAGTTGGGATGATAAACCACTAGTTTCGGAGATCAATTTAGTTTTAAATTTATTGCATGTCATGTCACACTTATTCCGATGAATTATAATCTATTACCCGATTAATGCTCACAATTATTCACATTTGTNTATACTAAATATGATTCAATACTTGGCCACAAGAATATAGGTTAGATTCAACAGATCAAGCACTAAGCATCTTATATATCATATCTAACATTCATTCATATATCATCAGCACAGATCATAACTAGATCTACTTAATCACATCAAGAACTTAGCCAAGAAAGAGATAAAACACATTAGAGCAAAGCACAAAGCACTATACACACAGTTATCGTGGTTCACCCCCACCTTGGGGCTATGTCCACAAAGTCTTATCTATATTATCTTGGTCAAGCAATTACAGCATGGAACTTCAACGACCCTTACTTCACACAGAACAGAAGATTTGCGCAGCTCGCTAGATCCTTCTTCCTTTCTCTTCAGCACAAGACTACAACAACTGGCACTTAGCTTTCTGATCTCATGCAAAGAGCACTCTAAGATACATCCGATCACACAGATCCAGTTACTAGCACTAAGCTTTCAGTTATACATCACATGGATGTACTGTCTTACTTATTTTCTACTCTATTTACAATTCCTATTTATAGATTACAAAATGGGCCTAAGCGTGGGTAAACCCATGGGTCGACATCCCTTTCTCATTACATCAACCCAAAACCCTAAAATGGACACAAAAATAGGTCTTGCTTCCTTACTTTCCACTTCGTGTTGCACTCCTTCCTTGGAAAGTTGTCGCAGTCCAAAAAGTGGTCAAATATGACCAAGTATTCTTCAAAACTTGGTCAAGGGCCAACAGGCCCCCAACACTCACCTGTGACTCATCCTGAGTCACTCAGGTTTGACCAATTCCGCTTCGAAAGCCTCGAGCTTGGCTCGAGCTGCTTCGACATGTTGCAGTGCGACAGTCTCCTGTTCAGTAAATTCCTGGATTACTGTGCCACTGAGCGGTCCTTCCAGGCGTTGTTCTGCAGTGATGACACCCTATTCAAGTTCATCTCCCTAGCTTTCAAATTCAGCGAACAATTGGCATGCCCTCTCTTGGAGTGGTTGCATTCATTGAGAGACTTCCATCACTTTACTTTGCAGTGTGTGTACTTGTTGTTGGGTTGTGCATTGTTCTACGAACCTCTTCATTATTTCGATTGGGGTCACGGACTTCAGTTGTGTTTGTAGGACATCTACATGTTGATTTGCTTCGTGGAGTTGTGCCTCCAATGTCTGCAATTCTAGATTCTTTGTGAGGGTTTCATAAGTCTGGGAACTTCTAGTGCTTAGTTGCCTACATTCTGAACCAAAGTTTTTAATCGGACTAATGTGCTTAGAGAAGTGGCCTCTCTTAGATCTCTTATCTCTTGGGGTGTCTCAGGCATGGTGTGGAGCTCCGGATCCTTGATGCACTATTGAAGTTGTTGTATTACTTCTTCCATTTGGGTCACCTACTGTGGGAGACGATCTTCCATCTTCACTTCTATGATCGTCACAGAGCGTAGTGCTTTGTGAACTCTTTCTTGTACTTCAAGTTGCTCTGCTAGAAACTGGTCCTTCTCTACTGTAACTGTGCTTTTTCCTCCTCCCACTTCGCTTGTAAGGAAAGTTGCTCTTATTCTGCCTTCCTCCATTGTTCTCCATGTGCACTTTGTTCTTGCGCCAAAGCTTGGGTGGCTTGTGCTATGTCTTATTGAGCTCGTCGAAGGCAAGCTTCAAATTTCTTGATGATCTGGTGTAACTGAGTGGGATCATTGCCTATTCCTGGAATTTCCATTGTTAAGGGAACCATAGAAACTGCTTGGCTAGACCAGAGTGTCTGTTGCACTTCATTGAATTCACCCGTGATCCGGCGGAATAGCTCCTTCTGCTTTGCTTCTTTCTTTTCTATGAGCTCTAGTGAAACATCATTTAGTGTAGTAATTAAGTAGTCGAAATCATCCGGGTTAAGGGTAGTTTTAAGTGTGGTCCGGGTGGCCTTAGATTTCTTTCAAGATGAGGACTTTGGTGGGGTAATATTCCTTTTCTTGGAGGGATATTCCTCGTCTCTAGGTGGAGTAACCTCTTCTTTGTTCTGCTCAACTTTTGTGCCCCCTAGTTCTTCCTCATCACCTCCCTTCGTAGGTGAGAGTGAAGCTGTCTTCATGGATGTGTTGTAGATATCTTGAACTTCCACATCTTTCTTAGTCTTGCGCAGTCCTAATGTATCCGGCATAGCTTCAGGGCTATCTACGTCAGACATATTTGCGGGGTATGCAGCAACAAGGAGGTTTACCGACCATTCCTTGGTAATCTCCTCCAAGTCATCTTCTGTCAACTTGTAATATGATTGGAGTTGTTTTTTGTGCTCATCTGTGCGCATTGTGATGTAGGTGAAGTGATGATCTGCGTTGAATTTCATCAAAGGTCTAAACCTATGAAGGGTGTTGGGTGTGATGTGTGGTGTAGACTGAATGGAATTCTTCAACTGAGTGTAGTAAGCATGGAAGATGGCATTGGAATTCCACTATTTGTTCATGTCACTGGAGTACCACAGTGTACATAACTTCATAGCCAGTGGTTTGAAGGGTTCAATATCCAAAAAAGTAGCTCCCTCGGGCAGTTCCCAAGCGATGAAAATGATGAGTATGAGAAACCAGCTAATGTGGAACTCATACCCTTAGTCCTTCTCTTGTCTACAGTCAAGCTCTAGCTAATTTATAAGGTATTTTGCCTAGTTCATTTGTAGTCCCTCCGCGCACTTCCCTGCAAGGTCAACTACAAATTTGGTCACCTGTGTAGGTCTATTTTTTTGGACTAACTTTCCTACAAACAGTTGGAAACCAAAACGCACTGATACATTCTCATTGGAGGCTACCTTGTAACCTCATGTTCCTTTCTCCAGATTTCCATATGTGTCTTTTATTCATTGGGTGAGAGTGCGATCTGCGGTCTTTCCAAGGTAAAATTCCTACGGGTCAGGGCCCCGCATGCTTAGCCTAGTGATTTGATTTCTTAGGATTAGATCCACAGTGATGCGGTAGTCCAACTATAGGTATCCTCCATGGTAGCAGGACAACAACAATCTAACGCATGCATTTACTTCCTGATGCCTCCTGAAATGTGGAATCTTCATCACATTGAGGAGGGTTGACTGTGAAAGGTTATGGGTCCATTGCTATAGTACAATCTTGGGGCTCTTTCCTTTTGTAATAGTCAAGTACTTGTGCGGGGCTAGCATATTGTATACCTTGCGATCTCCAAGGTTGAAATCACTAAATTTCAGCATGGTGAGCTTCTCCTAGTCAGCATGAACTGCGCGTACCCATTTCGGGAGGTACGTAGTCACTACAGCATAGTCAAAGTCTTTGGGTACAGTGTCTTGATTCACTGTTCTACTTAGTGGTGGGATATATTTAGGCAAGATGCTTGGGATCATCTTCACAGTGGAGAAGTCGTTTTCGAGCTTAGATCATCTTTCTGAAGGTGGTTGGGATGGTCCTGCTTGAGAAGTGGAGAGGGAAGATGGTAGTGTGCCCGAGGACGATGCCTATACACCTGTATACATTTTGCATTCTAACATGACTCTCTCAGTCATTAAATCAATTAGAACTTCTTCAATCATTTTCTTAGCAGTGCTAAGCTCGTCCGACATACAAAATTGGGTCAGTTGACTTGGGTGTAAAGGAATTCAGAGACTACAGTGAACAATAAGGCAATGATCTCAGGGTAAGTAAATCTCAGGGTTTGCACTCAAATTCTCAATTAGAAAAAAGTATTCTCGGTTCGTGGCGTGATGGGTTGAGTAGGCAATATGAGAAACAGTCTGCTTGCAACGGACATGGGGCCTTCATTAACTCTGCTCTATCCATTATGATGCTATCCAACGGTCTAGTGGTAACCCATAAATACTTTCTGATATGTTTGGAGCAGCGGTCGAATGGGTATATTGGTTCCAACGGCTATATTGCTTCATCATGGCAAAGTACTCTATGTGGTTGTTCTGATATATCGGTGAAGCTCCAATTCTACAATTCTTTTTGCTGCGAAGTGTCCTCTAGAACCTCTTGTAAACTTACGGTATTAGCCCTTTTCTTTCTTAAATTCCTATCCTTCTTCCCAGTGAGCTTCATCTCAGTAATGATTTTACCATTCTGATGTTTATCTTCTGTGGTCTTAGTTACTTTGCGTCATTGAAAGTCTTTCCTAGGGTTCCTTTATAATACTTCTTCTGTATCAAAAACAGGTAACTCGATCTTCTGTGGATCCTCAAGTGTTCTCTTAGCTTCGACATTGTAGTTGCTAATATTAAATATCTATGATCTACTCTTTTGTTCTTCAATCAAGTGCATGATCCTTCTGGTCATAAAGTCTTTTAACTCTTGCTTCTTCTGTTCCAAAACTTTTTCTTCCTCTTTTCATCTGGCTTGTTCTCTATCAATCTAAGGTTTTCCTATGAGCATGGTAAATGAGGCGTTGTCTTTAAAAAATTTAATGATCTCAAAGTCTTCCTCTGTCAAAGTTCCATTGACAGTCATAGGTATCTAGATGAGCCTTCCACATAGGTTTACTATCTTTCCTCTGAAGAAACTTGTTCCTCCTAGGGAAGGGATCACGGCAGGCTTTCCTATAGCTTCCCAAGTTCTTTCTAGCGTAATGTTCACTTGTGTTTCTTCATCAAGAGTATATTCAATGTCAAAGTCCCCTATTCTTGCTTTGATTTGCTCCTTTTCTTTGAAGATATCTGATAGCCTAACATGTCAGTGGTTATTCAAGGTATCTTTCATCTGTAGCAATATCTTTTTTTATTCTTTCTAGGTTTCTGCTATAATCTTGGTCTCTTGATCTCCTTCAGGGTTTACTTGCTCCATATTCATCTTCTCAAGCCTAGCAATCATTCTAGGGCAATCCAATACTTCATGGTCTATAGCCTTACAACAGAGGCAACTAGGTATTCTCCCGGGGCATTCCTTAGCAAGATGTCTCAGTCTTCTGCAACTATAACAGAGGGTTAATCCTCTCTTTCATTTAGATGTTCCCCAACTCCTTCTGTATTGCGCACCNGTGACTATCTAGCAATTCATCCCAAAGCCTACTATTTTTCTTCAATTTCCTTCCAAATAAAAGTTCTTTGATCTCACTTGTAACGACGAAGAGAACCAAAACTATCATAAAAACATCTATGATGATAACACTTGTCACAGACCTACCCTCTACCCAAATTTTTCTTTGCAAACTTGAGTTTCTCCCAAGTTTATTTGGACACCTAAGTTCATGTGACACTGCTTTGCCTCAACCACAGGGGCCTGGCCAGCCAACACCTACTACAACTAGACTACACCTCTTCACTTAAGGTATGCCCATAACTTATCCTTAAGTTACACTCTATCATATGCAACTAACTCTTGCTCAACCAATTTCATTCAATAGTAGGCACACGTCCAACCACAGCCTTTAAAACAACCCAATAATACTTTAAAACTTAGCCAATATTTCAAAACTTATCCAACACAAAGAAAATAAAGGAACAATAACATCCACCAATCATAAAAATTCCATAGCACATGTATATATGGCACCCAATGTAGGTACCTTAACTTTATTATATGAAGAATGCCACGGATATACAACAAGGGAGTTGTAGCCTCTTGACTTTAACTCTATCACATATGTACAATGATTCTAAGGCAATATTTCCTTCTACCTACTGCTTAATAGACTTGCACAATCAAACCCCTAAAGAAATTGTAGGATTTCCTCCTACAGGTCTTGTCTCATTTTTCTCACTCAACCAGTGCAATTTACTATGTTGTGCCTAACCCTAAACTTAACACAATCACAAATCTCCTTTACTCTCTTTGTGAATGATCAATCACTTCTTTCCTTAGCACTTTTGAGGTGTCCTTCCTTTATATGAAACTTCACTTACACTTGAAAGCCCCTTCATTTTAAGGTGGACCCAAGTGTCATCCATCAACTTACTTTCCTTTGGTGACTTGTTCATCAACCATCCATGTCCAGCAAGTGCACCTGACTGTACACCCATGTGTGCCCAAGTAATCCCAAGTCCATCCAAGTTCGTCCAATTATGCCCAAGATCATTAGAGTCTGTCCAACTGCACCCAATTCCATCCAAAGCTACCCAAATGTCCTCCTAAGTATGTCCAACTATGCCTGATGGAATTGTGCCCAATGGATTTGCGCCCAACAAGTGTGTCCCATGATTACACTCTACAAATGTTTGTGGTCAAATACATTTTTGTCATCCACTGCAACCCACAAGTGTGGGTTGTCCAATTCGTTTGGTCTGCATGTAGTCCAAGCACCCAAGATAATCAAGCTCTCTACCAATATTGTCCACCATGCATAGTGCATGTATGTGGACGAGGTTGTGACAACCCTCTTGCCTTTCCTTGCCAAGTTCCCTTCCAAGATTCTCTTGGTGCATCCAACTAATGCAAGATGCCAAGATCATCAATGTGCACCCAATATGAGCAAGGGAGGTTGAAATATCCATGGTGTGCCTGATCCAGGGGATCAAATTGTGATAAAAAAATCAAAGTTCTCGGAATCAATTCAACACGGACATGTGCATAGCCCTCCTCGTCATGAACCCAATGCAACTTAAACGGGCTCAAACAGACGTCGTATGATCAAGATATCATGTTATATTCATTTTGCCAAACATGCAAACTTTTGTTGATTGTGTAGTCTGTGCAGTCCGTATAGTGTTGGCATGGAAGCTGACCATACAGGACATACGGTCGTACAGTGATGTGGCAGAGGATTCATCACGCTGACTCAACAGGCTCGGTGGCAGACATGGGTGAATCATTTGGTGACAAGTGTCATATTCTAGGTAAAATATGTGGTTCCACATGGCCCAGTCGTGGGCTGACATGTGGCACCTCCAGTTTGGTTGATGTGGAAAAATTATATGATTCCATAGGAGTCGAACCCACAACCTCCGGGTGTGGGGGAGAGTTTTGGCAAGGTCGGGCTACCAACCTGCCCATGGTGGTTTTTAACATACATAGTCACATTTAAATATTTGAATGTGAAGTGTTGTAATTTGGATGGATTAAAGGGTTGGGGCCTAGCCCCAACCCCCTGCACAGTCACCATATAACCTTGTCACATGACCATTGCACTTTACACTTGGCATGTGGTTTAGCCCCATTTTCGTTTAGCCCCGACCCTTTATAATAGCCCCGACGCATTTTCATGTGACTACACCATACAACCATGCTTTTAAAACTTTGGCATGCAGTCCACTCCAGTGTTATCCCCAACGCATGTTACATATAACCGTTTCATATGACCCACTCCTTTGTGTTGGTGTACAGGAGTTTGGCGAGGACCTCTCCACAAACCTTAGCCCCCAATCACATGTGATATCCATATGACCACTCCTTTAGATTTGGCACGGAAGGTTTGTGGAGAGGTCCTCGCCATGCGCCTGCCACTTGTCAACACAAAATACACTCATGAAAACGAGTCCGAATTAGGCATTGGGACGTCACCACATGCCCCCCATGTGACCTACACCTCCGGCCAAAGGGGCGCTAATCCCGTTAACAATTCAACGTATTGCCTTGTTTTGTGGGATGCACATGTGTATTGGGTTTTAGGCCTAGTAACGTTGCAGGAGCCAGGTTGGTCATTCGCAGGTACATTTTGGTGAGCAAGTATAGCAATCTTGAAGGGGAAAACTTCCATGAGGTGTAACTTCTTCATTGTTTGGCCAAATTAGGTGTTGAAAAATCCCAACTAGGGGTTTTTGGACGTTTTAAAGCCATTGACACCATCC
>JZKD02S1071423.1:0-13203 GCA_000966675.3 Picea glauca | reverse complement strand
TTTTTTTGATATTTTAATTATATAAAATGTTTTTTGTGTCACTTATCCAAGACTAATGATTGGGATTATAAATGTCTCAAATGTATGTCTAACACATAATTAGACAATGCATATATCAATGTACTTAGACATCTAGAAATATGTTGATGTTCAATGTAATCAAAATGTCTTTCCAAGAGGTGAATTCGTAAATATACCCTTAATATAGTAGGGATTTAGATGGAATAAATGTTACTCAACTGTAGTACTACTAACTATGAATCAAGTCGTACAATAAGATGACAAATGCCAAGTGAAACAAAGTCAGTTAACAACTCGATAATTTCATTGTATTCTGGGATATTATTAGTTGCACGACCAAGGAAAACACCATGTAGACTGATCAATTCATCCATAGTTGCATAGATTGCCTAAGTAGCAGACGTTAAGTTTTGAGTACTGTTACAAGAACCATCAACAAAGCCGATTTAGGGTAGTGAAGACACCGACATATGGAAACCAATCACAATGCAAGGTAAGCAACTAAAAGGCAGAACCAAAAATGAAAAAGAACACAAGAGTATGATACACTAAAAATACACAACACTTATGCAAAAATATTTTAAGCATGGTACTTCTTCAAGTAAATCGCATTCCTGGGTTCAATCAAAGGAAATCCATCATAATCTACCATCTCATAATACCCTTTCTCCAACACTCTTTTCACAATATAAGGGCCAGGCCACATGGGCTCAAATATACCGACCCCTAATAAGTCACAATCCTATCCATAAAGAAGAACCAAATCACACTTAGAAAATACAAGTGGTTTGACATGCTTGTCATATTGAGCTTTGACATGATTTTTCTTTGTTTCAATGACTAAGGCAACATCACGAAGAGTCTCCTCTAATTGCATCAAATACAAGAGACATTTGTCCTCAGCTAAGGTGTTAGAGAGAAGTTGGACAATTAGTTTCAAACATGGGATTTCACATTCAATCAACAAAATTGCTTCAATACCATATACTAATTGGAAAGGTGTGAACCTAGTGGTAGACTTAAAAGATGTCTGATAGGTCCATAATGTTAATAAAATCATCGTGTGCCAACTTGACTTGTGAATTCCTACCATCTGTTGAAGCATAGTAGTGAGAACTTTATTGATTTCTTCAACCTATCCATTGGCCTGAGGATAATAAGGGGTTGCATTTCATGTCGAGGACCCAACTTCTTAATAAATTTAGACATCATGAATTTGCGAAAATGACTTCCATGGTAAGTGACAATGGCTTGATGAACACCAAACCTAGTAACGATATGATTGACTATTAATAACGCTGCAATTTTCCCTATATTATCAAATGTAGGCATCACCTTGGCACAATTAGTGAAATAATCCATGGCTACGATGGTGTATCCATGCCCTCGACTGAGTGATGGTTACATGTCATGAAGTCAATAACCCATTTAGCGAATGGACCAACAAAAACTAAAGGGTTTAAGGTAGAGGGATGAGATTAGATATTATTGTTGTAGGTTTGAAAAGCATGGAATTTATGGACGATAGTAATGCAATCCTTAAACAATGAAGGCCATAAATAATTAGCTCGTAAGATATTTTGGTCAGTGGCATACCTAGACATATGACCACCACATGCTCTAGAATGACAATCATTCAAATATTTCGCAACTTCATCATACGTGAGACATCATCGAAATATGGAATGAATACCACGACATTAAAGGGTATCACCAAGGATAATGTATTGACGGGATTGATATTGAATCCAACGACTATCTATACTAGAAATGTCATGCTGGAAAGTTTGGGTTTTGAGATATATGATAATGTCTCCATACCATATGTTGTCAAAACTGATGAGAAAGAAGGATTTGTTAGGAAAGGAATCTTTTGCCACAATTTATGTTTCAGTAGAGGGAAGGTCACATATCAATTCAAAAAAAACCAAAGACTTCTTTGAATTAGCACACTCAAATTCCAATTTAAACTCTTGTAGAATAACTACCCATTTAGAGTATTTCCCCCCAAAAAATTGTTGAGAAAGGATGTGTTGCAATTGAAAATGACTGTGGTTTTTCATAATAGATTTAGTGATGAAAATGTTGAAAAAATTGAACAACTGCTAAGGCTAGTCTCTCCACATGCAAATATTTGTTTTCAGTGGACTCCGAATCAAATAATATATAACATGTTAATCATTCGAATCATCCTCTTGGACTAGAACCATAGAAATGGTAGAGTCTGAAGCAGCTACGCACCAGAAATAATATTGACTATAATCGGGCGGAAACAAAAGTGGTGTATGGGTCAAGGAGAGTTTCAAATCTTCAAAGGCTTTCTTTGCAGTGTTGTTCCCTAAAAAATCATAACCTTTCTTAAGAATTCGAATAAAACCTTTTTTTAATTCAGCATATTTGGGAATGAATCGATGTAAAATTTTTGCCTTCCCTTGCAAAATTTGGATTTGGCGTATTGTGGAAGGAGGAGGTAAATTGAGGATAGCCTCAACTTTCATAGGGTCCACTCTAATACCATGTATAGACACAATAAAACCAATAAGTCGTCTAGAATCCACACAAAAAACACATTTGTGTGGATTCAATCATATGTGATAATAATGACAACGTAAGAAAATGGCCCATATATGTGCTGGGTGATCTTGACGATGCATAGAATGTGCTGGTAAATCGTCTAGGTAGGTTTGTACAATGTGCTTAATGTCATGAAAATCATAAGACATAGTGTGTTGAAAAGTTTCACCAGCATTTTTGAGACCAAAAGGTAGTTTCCGGTATGCGAAGGTTCCTTAAGGACAAATAAAAGAATTCTTATGTCGATCCACATGTAAAATATTGATTTGATTATAGCCAGAGAAACCATCCATCAAGGAGAAGATTTATCTCCCAGCACAGTCATAAAAAATATGGTCAACGAAAGGGGTTGGATAATTTTCTTTGGGACAATATTTGTTTATATCCCTATAATATACACAAACATAGATCGTGCATTCTTTATTTTTAACTAGAACAAGATTGGACACCTAATCAGTCAAAGCCACAGGATAGGCAAAACCACATTTAAGAAGTTTTTAAATTTCTAGCTTAATAGTAGTAGATTTGCATGGGTGTACTAGGCGAAGTCTCTGTTGAATGGGTTTAGCGTGTACGTAAGTCTTAATGTCATGTACACCAATATATGGATAAATGTTGGGCATTTCTTCGTAACCCTAGGAAAACACATCACAAAATTCTTAGAAGAGATCTTTGTATGTATGGACCTCATCAATAGAACATGAGGCACCGATGTGAAAATTTTCCACAACTACGGGTTTAATCGAGATATCAAGAGGGACGGTAGGTGAAATATTATTTAAATTCCCTTCTTACAAAACATTGTGTGTTGGTTCAGGAACCGAGGAAAAAATAACAACGGTAGACGAAGTCGAAATCCGTTGATAACTCTCTATGGTCTAAGGTTCCAGGAAGAGAATAGAACGATGATGCCCATAATCCCATGGGGTATATTCCATAGACATGACGATTATGATCATCTCATCAGTGGGAATTATCACGTGAAATAGATCAAGAGACATATCATAGAAAGAACGAGGAGAAGGAATTCGGTCGTCATAACGAAGATAGTCTTCAGAGTTAGGTACTATCTACAGGTCATAAGAATTAGGGGTTTCACTAATAGAGGTCGATATCATGTTAATCAAAGAAATAAAAGGATGATGAATATCGGGTGGTGGAATAGGAAATGTACCCATTAACAATGAATATTTTAAAATACCCACATTGACATTCTCATAACCGGGAGGTGTTTTTCGCAATGAAAGGTACATTTCTAGTACATGAATCTGAATTAAAGAAGGTAAGTTGATCGATAGTAATGACTTTTCCTTGGTGCGGGAAATGTAACACATTGAAAAGAGTATAAAAAACGTCTCGCATGGAATCAATCCAACTACGACCAAGTAGAAGGTTGTAATCAAGAGGTGTATCAAAGACCTCAACCTTGAAATTAACCGCTTTACTTTCTAACGTAATAAACAATGAAAGAAGAACACCATAAGGTTTAAAACCTGTAGCATTAAAACCCTTGAGAATATTGTGTGACTCGATAAGGTTGGGAGAGCCAATGGACTTCGAACAAGTGACAGACATGATGCAAGTCGAGGATCCTTCATCAATAACGGTTCAACAAATATTCTTATTTTCCAAAACAACTTGTATTTGAAACGCTAATTGAGGAGGAAGACTTGAAATATGATATTCCAAGTGAAATATTATAAAATTAGTATCTGTAGGATCAATTCCACCAATAGCCTTTAACAACGCCTTCCATTGAGTATGGAAACTTTGAAGGACATTGAAAGACGACATCATAGAGGGTTCTTGTGCAAGGTCTTCTACAATACTTTAGTTTTGGGCAACACGTGCGTGAGGATTAAATGACCAATTTCGAACAAAACCCTTGGGAGGAGGACCATGAAATGTATCTAGGCCCGATGGTTCGATATGAAGAGGACCGTTTGGAGGTGAAGTTCATGGATGAGGTTGAGCCAACAGAGGTGGTGAATTATCAACTTTCTCTTTTGAAGGAGAATAATATTTGGCTTGAGTCACAACTGCAACTTTGTTCTTCTTGGAGTCACCAGTACACATAGGTACATAAGATGTGGTAGAGGGAGAAGGTTGGTCATGAATGATCAATTGAGCCTGCTACTGAGAAGGAAATAGTTTTGACAAAATGATGGGTGTAGGAGGTGTCCCGATCCCTTGCAGGAACTTAGTAACCTCAGCACGTCATGGACAATATTTTGTATAATGATCCTCACCAAAGATAAGGAAAGGATAATGATGCAGCCGCACCCACAAGCATTCCCTCTCACAATATATTCTCTTCACTCGGCCCGAAGAACACTAACTAGTCCTTCTATTTCCCTATCGAGAAATCTACACCCACAGAACTATCACTCGATCCCCTTTCTTTGCTTATCGGAGAATCGAAACTCGCGACTTCGCAAGTCCAATAGTCGAGCGCTGCACTATCGAATCCCTGAGACCCGATACCTCAGTCAACACTGACCCTTCTCTTTACCCTATCGAAACTTTCCCTATCACAATTTCGGTACTCGCGATACTGAGTAACTCGTCTTACTGACTCCCAATACCTGAAACACCGAAACTCTGATGCACATGAGTGAGTTGACTTTTCCACTTCCCATCACTTCTATCAGGATTTCGGGGTTCGTAGGATCACGAATCCTGATGTCAATGGGTTCGAGACCTTACTTTTTCTGAACTTTGATACATCATGCCACCTATCCTACACCAACTCTTGTGGAATCATTGTCCTTCCTCGTCAGGATATCGCGTTTCGCGATTTCAAGCTGCAAGAGTATCCTGTCTGCAAAATCTTCGATGCTCTAAACCCAGACTTCTTAGAATGTTATAACACACATCCCTATTGATGGACGGTTCTGAGTCTGCTAGAATATCATAGATCACGATATCGAAATTCCCGTTTCATTGGTTTGGAGTTTCAATCAACGAAACCCCGACACACAATATGCGTGTGAATCCAATGACCCTCGTGGTCCTGATCAACGAATCCGCCCCTCTTGAGCTTGGAACCTTTTGGGAATACATCACCGTATCTTCCCTGCACCTTTCCAAGATCTAATAGCTTACGGTGACTCACGAATTCTCCTTGAGGAATTTCAACCGTCTGGTCTCCCTGGTGAATTCTGCGAAATGAATCAAGTACTTCCTCCATAAAGACTTGTTCACTTGCACGCAAACTTGCAGTGCCCACTTGAATACTTCAAACACAACTTCTCTGTGAAAACCTTCGATGGATTCGAAGACCTATCCTTCCCGAGCTTTCCACGACCTTCAGTTCCTCAGAAAGAAACTTTGTACGCACTCCTTGCGGCAAACCCCCAACCACGTATGAGTGTTGGAGTCTTCGACTCTGCGCACACTTGCAGCAAAAATCCTTCAAAGAATCACTCAGGTTCACAACCCTGATACTTTTACCCGACCTGCGCACTCCTTGCATGGCTCTTGTGCCCAACTGCACCTTTGGTATGAATGAGAACAAAATTTATCTCTATCTGAACCCTCTGTCAACGCACTCCTTGCGGACAATTCGACTGCACTCCTTGCAGGAATCTCTGGCTAAAATAGAGAAACAATTGAATCTCATTCCTTCTTCCCTTTAGATTTCAAACTTAGCCATGAAATGACATACACAACAATAAAGCAAATGCATAACAGGAAAACAAACTCATGAGCACATCACTTAACATCAACACACAGGGAAAAGACAAAAAACCATGGATTTGAATCAACTTCTTCTATTAATTAAAGATCTATACATGGATGTTCTTCTACAGCTCTCTGCTCTCCCGCTGTGCTCTTCCTGGTTCTAACTATTTCCTGAATTATTGTTACAATGTACAAATGAGGGTGTCTATATCCATTTTCCCTCCTTTCTAAAACTTTGTAATCTATGAATTAAATTTCTATCTACCTGCATTAACTATTTTAAATGTGATCTATCTACTAAGGACGAGAGCTATCCGCTCAAGGTCCATTTACAATATACAAGTGCGCCTCATCTTAATGACTCATTTAAGATTTGTGCAACAATCCCAAAGTGTTTTCAAAGTTTGGTGTTGGCTTGTCTAGCTGTCCTCCGCTTCCGCGTCGGCTCGCTTGATGTGTTGGCGATGCTCCTGCATCATACTCCCTCACTTGAAAAATTTCATGGGATCCTATCCATGAGCTCTTGCACGGTCTTTCCATGCTTCTGTATTTCTTCTTCAGTCTCCCAGCTAGCATCTTCAACTGGATGGTTCTTCCACTTGACCGGATACTCATAGTATTATTTCCTCCTGGTCTTCTTACCCACTCTCGTGTCAAGTATGCATTCCATTTGCGGCTTCTCTGCAACTGGCATCTGTTCCATCCACTGGATCACTAGCTTCTTAGTTCCAGTCTCTACTTCTCCAGCCCTGTATGGGTATAAATCTATGACATTGAATATCGGAGATATTCCGATCCCATCTGGTAACTCGATCTCATAAGCATTTTCCTCGAATTTTCTCAAGACCTTACATGGTCTGATTTTCTTCATTTTCAATTTATTGTATGTTCCCCTTGGGAACCTTTCTTTCCTCAAATGTGCCAGAACTAATTCAGCAACCTCGAACTAAAGTTGTCTCTTCCGCTGGTCGGCTCTGTGCTTATATTCATAACTTGAATTTTTCAGTCGCTGCTTCACCTGGCTGTGAAGTTCCTTCATCGCCTCTACGAAATCTTCGACAGTTGCGCTCCTAGTCATATTCTTTTTCGAATCCATCAACTCAGAAACTCCTCTCGGCTACATGCCATACACAATCTGAAATGGACTCCGACCTATGCTCCTGTTTACTGAGTCATTATATGTGAACTCTACCTATGGCAATACACTATCCCACTGGTTGTGGTCCTCTGTCACCAAGCTTCTCAGCAAGTCTCCCAGACTTTTGTTCACTACTTATGTTTGCCCATCCATCTGAGGATGATAAGCTAAACAAAACGACAAGTTAGTTCCCAGTTTCCTCCAAAAATTCCTTATGAATTTTTTGTCTCTGTCCGAAACTATGCTTTTCGGAAATCCATGAAGTCGAATGACCTCTTTGAAGAACAGATTTATGATGTGAGTTGCATCACTGGTTTTCTGGCATGGGATAAAAAGTGCCATCTTAAAAAACCTATCCACTACCACAAAGATTGAATCAACACCTCTTTGTGTCCTTAGCAACCCCAATACAAAATCCATGCTTATCACCTCCCACGACCTCTCTGGTATGGGCAATGATTGATAAAACCCTGTGTTATGCTTCCTTCCCTTCGAATGCTGGAAAACTCTACATCTGTCTACAAATCTCTTGACATCTACTCACATTCTTGGCCAAAAGTATGATTCGCTCAACTTTGCAAATGTCTTGTCGTGACCAAAATGTCTTTCCAAGCCTCCGCTGTGTTTCTCCTTCAGCAAGTTCTCCCTCATGGAGCAATTTGGAATGCACAATTGATTGCCTCTGAACAATAATCCTTCTTGGATCATATAGTCTATCCAAGGGCTTTTGTCCCTGAGAACTGGATTCTCAGTTGCTTCATATGCTTCTTTTAAATCTTGATCATCAACATACATGTCCCTAAGATCATCAAAACCCAACGTTTTGACTCAGAACTCCTGCAACAACAAACACTTCCTTCTCAAATCATCAACCACTTTGTTAGCAATACCCGAAATATGTTTAATCACAAATGTGAAATTCTACATATACTCTACCCATTTTACATCTCTCTAATTCAACTTCTCCTGTTGAGTCACAAACTGCAGTGCGTGGTTATCACTATATAAAACAAATTCTTTTGGGATCAAATAATGCCTCCACTTCTTCAGTGCCTGTATGATAGCATAAAATTCCTTTTTGTATGTGGAGTATTTCAATTTTGCTTCATTCATATTCTGTCTGAAGTACGTGATTGGCTTGTCTTCTTGACTTAAGACTGCCCCGATTGCAAATCCACTTGCATCACATTTCACTTGAAACGTCTTTTGGAAATCTGGCAACACCAAAACTGGTTGTTCCATGATCTTCCGCTTCAACATATTGAAGCTCTTCTCAGCCTTTGTTGTCCAGTGAAAATGTTTATGTCTTTTTTTCAATGTATCCATCATTGCTGTGCTGATCCCACTAAAATTCTTGATGAACTTCCGGTAGAAACTAGCCAGTCCATGAAAACTCCGGACCTCAAAAATATTCTTCAGTGATGGCCAATTTTTAATTACCTCCACTTTATCTGGATCCATCCTTAATTCATTCACCAAAATAACAAACCCCAAATAAATGAGCTCTATCTTCATAAACGAATATTTACTCATGTTAATCAACAACTTCTCCTGCTGTAGTCTCTTCATCACTGTAGCTAAATGCTTCAGATGTTCTGCCCTTCTTTTGCTGAAAATTAATATGTCATCTAGATACACAATGACAAAATTCCCGATGAATTCCCTCAGGACTTCATTCATTAACCTCATAAAGGTACTCGACACATTTGTCAATCCAAATGGCATCACAAGCCATTCATACAACCCTTCATTTGTCTTGAATGTTGTCTTCCATTCATCGCCTTCTCTCATGCGAATCTGGTGATATCCTCTTTTCAAATCAATCTTTGAAAAGTACCTTGCTCCGCTCAAGAAATCCATTAGATCATCCATTATTGGCATTGGAAACCTGTACCTAATGGTTATCTTGTTGACGGCTCTCGAGTCGGTACACATTCTCCAACCTCCATCCTTCTTTGGACTGAGTACTGTCGGAACAACACATGGAATCAAGCTTTCTTTGACTAATCCTTTGTCCAATAAATCCTAGACCTTCTTCTTGAGCTCTTCATTCTCTTGCAGTGTCAACATGTACGTGGCTTTATTAAAAAAACTAGCCCCTGGTATGAGGTCTATATGATGACTCACACTCCTCATCAGTGGCAATGAACAAGGTAATCCATCCACTATGATGTCAGCGAACTCTTCTAGCAGTTCCTGAACCTCATCTGGTAAATCATCCACTCTCATGCTAGTCAGAACAATCCTTGGTTTCCTGACCACAAATAATTGTGGATCTTCTTTCTTCTTAACCTCTGTAAGAAGTTCCTTCCCACTCATGAGAAGTATTGTGCTGCTTACTTCCGGCTTCACCTTCTTATCCTTTATTGGAAGCAACATGTGTGTCCTCCCATGCTTCTCTAGGGTGTATGTGTTCATTCGCCCATCATGAATCACATTTATGTCATATTTCCATGGTCTACCCAACAATAGATGACATACATCCATGGGAATAACATCACATAAGATCTTATCATGATAACCACCTATCTTGAATTCAACCAAACATTGTTTAGTGACATGTACCTGATGTCCCTTCTGTAGCCATGAAACTCTGTATGGGCTTGGATGATCATTCGTCTCCATCTCCAGCTTCTCTACCATCTCGATTGAAACGAGATTATCTATGCTACCGTTGTCCATGATAACCTTGCATACCCCGTCCTTGGTTTTGCAAGCTGTTCTGAAAAGTCTGGTCCATTGAGCTGAGTCCTCCACCTCCTTCTCGGGTGTTAAGAGAACCTTACGCATCATCAACGACCTTCCACCTTATGCATCTTCAGCCTCAACATCCCACCTCTACGCTTCGGTGATGTGAGCTTCTCCTCCATCTTTTTTTTTTTTCTGGACACTTCTAAGACTAGTGCCCATTTTTTCCACACGTGAAGCAAGTGATTACTCCACCTCTTCCCCTTCCTCTACCTCTGGTATGAGGAAACATATTGTTATCAGCATATCCTCCGCTCTGCTCTGTATGTTTCCCTCTCTGTTCAACATGATGGCCTTGCTGTGAACTTCCACCTCTCTCAGTTCTAGCCTGAGGCTTTTTCCAGTCGTCCCTAGGCTTCTGGTATTTTTCCTGGGCAACTGACTTGCCTCTTGGTTGACTTCTACCTCAGCCCCTTTGACTTTATTTTTGGATCAACTTCTCTTCATCTTTTAGATCCATCTGATAAGCATCCTCCACATTTTGGATGGTTACCATGCTCATCTCATCCTGGATATCATATCTCAGGCCATTCATATACCTGGAAACCTTCTCATCATCGCTCTCTTGATGACCTGCCCTGATGTTCAGTCAATAGAATTCCTCAGTGTATTCCTTTACTGTACTCAGCTTCTGTCTCAGGTTCTGCATCCTCCTAAACAAAGAAATTTGATAGTCTCTTGGGATGAACTTTTCCTTCATCTTTGCAATCATTCGATCCCAACTTTTAATTTTTTTCTTTCCCTTGCAACATCTATCTGCTTGTATTTCATCCCACCTCAATGTTGCATGTCCTTTCAAGAGTGTAACAACATGCTTGAATTTCTTGTCCTCTTCAAAATATTCATAGTCAAAGTAAGTATCAAGAGCCCTAATCCAATATAGTAGCTCCTCTGCATCCAAGTTTCCCTCGTAAACTTGAATGTCCATTTTTGCCTTTGCACCCATCCTGGAAATAACTTTGATTAGACATTCATTTGAGGCATCATCGGCTGTAACTTCCTCCTCTCGTTCAGCCTCTATTTCACTATCGGAATCACTCAGATCACCTGCACTAGTTGTGCGTCTTTGCACTGTCTCCATGTCTTCGAGTCTTGCTCAGAGATAACGCACTTTTCTCTCCATTTCTAGATTTGTTACCTGCCTGCCTCTTATTCGCACTTCCCTATCCTCTGGATCGGGTGACTGCACTTCCCTTCTCCTGGGAGGCATGGTGAATTTCCTTTCTCTGCTACAGAAAGAAAATAATTATTCTGTGCTCTGATACCACTCTGACATGTGTATCAGAGTGCTTTTCTTCCCCTACCTTTTCCTGCCTGAAATATACAAGCAAGATTCGCGCTCTGATACCACTCTGACACAGCCACACCCATAGGCATGCCCGCTCACAGGATCTTCTCTTCACTCGACCCGAAGAACACTAACTAGTCCTTCTATTTCCCTATTGGGACATCCACACCCATAGAACTATCACTCGATCCCCTTTCTTTGCTTATCGGAGAATCAAAACTCGCGACTTCGCAAGTCCAATAGTTGAGCGCTGCACTATCGAATCCCCGAGACCTGATACCTTAGTCAATGCTGACCCTTCTCTTCACCTTATTGAAACCTTCTCTATCGTGATTTTGGTACTCGCGATACCGAGTAACTCGTCTTACCGACTCTCGATACCTGATACACCGAAACTATGATGCACATAGGCGAGTTGACTTTTCCACTTCCCGTCACTTCTATCAGGATTTTGGGGTTCGTGGGATCGCGAATCCTGATGTCAATGGGTTTGGGACCTTACTTTTCCCAAACTCCTATACAGCGTGCCACCTATCCTCCACCAACTCCTGTGGCCTCACTGCCCTTCCCCGTTGGGATATCGCATTTAACGATTTCAAGTTGCAAGAGTATCCTGTTTCCGAAATCTATGATGCTCCAAACCCTGACTTCTTTGAATCTTCTGACACACGTCCCTATTGATGGATGGTTCTGAGTCTGTTGGAATATCGCGGATCATGATATTGCAATTCCTATTTCAATGGTTTGGAGTTTCAATCAACGAAACCTCGACACACGATATGCGTGTGAATCCAATGACCCTTATGGTCCTGATCAATGACTCCACCCCTCTTGAGCTTGGAACCTTTTGGGAATACATCGCCATATCTTCCCTACACCTTTCCAAGATCTAACAACTTACGGTGACTCACGAATTCTCCTTGAGGAATTCCGACTGTTTGTTCTCCCTGATGAATTCTGTGAAATGAATCAAGTACTTCCTCCACGAAGACTTGTTCACCTGTACACAAACTTACAGTGCTCGCTTGAATACTTCAAACACAACTTCTCTGTGAAATCCTTTGATGGATTTGAAGACCTATCCTTCCTGAGCTTTCCACGACCTTTAGGTCCTCAGAAAGAAACTTTGCACGCACTCCTTGCGGCAAACCCCTAACCACGTCTAAGTGTTGGAGTCTTCGACTCTGCACACACTTGCAACAACAATCCTTCAAAGAATCACTCAGGTTCACAACCCTGAGACTTTTACCCGGCCTGCGCACTCCTTGCACGGCTCCTGTGCCCAACTGCACCTTTGGGATGAATGAGAACAAAATTTATCTCTATCTGAACCCTCTGTCAACGCACTCCTTGCGGACAATTCGACTACGCAACAATCCGATTTGGTGTTGGCTTGTCCAGCTATCCTCCGCTTCCGCACCGGATCGCTTGATGTGTTGGCGATGCTCCTACATCAGATAACAAGTTTTTCATTTGTCCTTTTCATCAATAGGTTGGGTCTTGGGTTTCTCAGATTGTTGATTATTATTTTTTTCCTCTTTATTCTTACCCTTCCTTTGCTTTTTGTTTTGATTTTTACTGGTAGGTGTATATTGAACTGAAATAACTTCAGAGGTTTTACCAGGGAAGGAGTTAGAGGAGGAGTCTTTTTTACGTTAGTAGTAGAATTAGGATTGGAATGACTGTCTTTTTTAGACTGAATCTCAACATGAAAAGTGCCAATCATGCCATCCACAACATGAGAAGTTAT